>CM023618.1:5917161-6442161 GCA_013358685.1 Antennarius maculatus | reverse complement strand
ACACGAACTAATCAAACCAGAGTGCTTTAACTCTGGACGGGTGCTAATCCTCAGTTCAAATAATATTTTCTTTATTTCTAAAAAGCAATTTGAAGGCTATGGAAATATTGCATGTCTCAACCTCTCAAGAAATGGATTTTCTGCAGCCCCTAATGGAACAGAATTCACCCTGTTGCCAAATCTGACATACCTGGACCTGTCATTCAATAAAATTGATCTGGCGTATGACTACGCCTTCAAAGAACTGGAGAAACTAGAAGTTCTTGACCTCAGTAACAATGCTCACTACTTTGAAGCCTTTGGAATAAATCATAATTTAAATTTTATGAAAAATCTACCTGTCCTGAGGGTGCTGAATATGAGTCACAACTCTATTCACACATTAACAACCAAACAGATGTGCAGCAGTTCCTTAGCAGAACTCCAGTTTACACATAATCAGCTCGGGAAGCTTTGGAGAGCAACAGACGCGACATATCAGATGCTTTTTAGGAATCTTACAAACCTGACCATTTTAGATATATCCTACAACAACATAATCAAGATTCCAAATGGTGTATATCAATATTTGCCGCGTAACCTCACCAAACTTTACATGAGTCACAACAGGCTTACTGATTTCATTTGGGACAATCTGAAGTTTTTCCATCAGCTTCAGATTTTACATCTGAGTTTCAACTCTTTACGTAAAGTCACACTTATTAAGCCAAACATCATCAACACGTTGACTTTCCTTGATTTGAGTCATAATGGCATATTCCACTTGGATGACGGATTTCTTAATAACGCAAAGAGCCTTCAGACTCTCAGTCTCAGCAACAACTTATTGACTACCATCAATCAATCCACCTTCCAACCAAGACCTGAGAGCCCAATTCAGACTTTATTCTTGCATGGAAACCGATTTCAGTGTACCTGCGATTTGTTAGATTTCATTCTGTGGATTGAGAACAGCAATGTGAAGATCCCTAGACTGACCACTTGGGTGACATGTGACACACCAGCAAACCAGAAGGGTCATCCTCTGATATACTTCCAGATTAACCAGTGTGTAAATGACAGTCAGGCTTTCTTAATGTATACTGTCACACATGTATTTGTGATTGTTTTCCTAATTGTAACAACAGCTGCTCACTTATTTTACTGGGATGCGTCTTATGTCCTACACTATGTGAAAGCAAAGCTGAATGGATACAACCCTCTGAACTCATCAGACAGCATTTATGATGTGTTTGTGACCTACGACAGCAGCGATCCGCATGTCTGTGAGTGGGTGATGAAGAATCTACGAGTGCAACTAGAGGAGGAGGGAGAGAGGCATCTTCCTCTGTGTCTAGAGGAGAGAGATTGGTCTCCTGGAGTGCCGCTGGTGGATAACCTCACTTGGAGCATCCGACATAGTCGCAAGACACTGTTTGTCTTGACAGAGGGCTATGTCAAGACCGGGGCTTTCAGGCTGGCAATGTATCTGGCCCACCAAAGGCTGTTTGATGAAAATGTGGACGTGATCATGCTGCTGTTGCTGGAGCCAGTGCTGCAGCACTCTCACTTCCTTCGCATGAGGAGGAGGCTGTGTGGGGAAAGTGTTGTGGATTGGCCGAGAACGGCTGCCGCAGAGCCCTGGTTCTGGCAGAACCTGAGAAATGTGATAAAAGTCAACAATAAGTTTATGTGCAGCAAGACGTACTCAAAGTACTTCAATTTCAAATGAAGTGTATATCATGCATACATAAATACTGTACATACATATCTGTCTCTAAATCATGTATAATTTTACAGTGTGGACAAAAATATCTGGAGCTTTGCTTTGAAGTGACTGCTCTATTGTTTGATGAGGTCTTTCTCATTCTGAAATGTGCTTAAAATAAAAAGGCATTTTATATATGTTTGTTGATGCTGTGAATGCAACATTGAATGTGATTTATCAAAATAATTAATAAATGTATCTTTTGTTGCATGTTGTAAATTTGTCATTTCAAATATCAAAATCAAAATGAACCCAATGGTGTTCTTTGATTTCTAACCTGACAAGATGGTCATCGAGTTATGTTTCTACAATCTCAAGAATATTGACAGAATAAGATCGATACAGACCAACTGTCTATTAGATATTTTTATACAAATATTTTAACCAGTTTTAATTATATTTAAAAGTCCTATACACTCTGACCCCTGAACATCCATTAAATCTGATTTGTCCACAATAGATGTACACAGGCTTGTCATTTAAGTCACAGGATATTTTCATTGTAAATTTAGCTTTCAGTAGGTTTTTACATTTATTTTTTATCTGTAACTGGAATGCACAATTTATTTCTTTTTGATAATAGTTTTGCATTGCTATTTTAATTACACATTTTTATATATCACCCCCCCCCCCGCTCTTCTTTGGGGGAGGGGCCTCCTCTGTAAAAGCTCATACAGGTGTGTTTTATTCAAACATTTTCTGTAATGTCAGTTTGACATTAGATATAAACATAAAGTATATTACCAGTATTGGTTAGAAGCTCATAGACGTCAACGTCCCAGTCTGTTATTGGATCTGCTCCAGGTCATTACCTTGTTTGTCCACACGGTGTCGTCCTTCATACAGTTTTCGCCTGAGAGAATTATTTCACTCTCAAACCTCTTCGTGTACTAGTCGTCTGTTTTGAACCAAATGACGTGAAATGCTCCAATAAAGACTGGAGGGTTATTCAAATAGCCACATATTTCCCTAACACTAACTACCGGTAATGTGAATTACTTCTTAAATTACTCTAAAACAAAGTTGATCGGGTTTTAAGTTCCGCCTGTGTGACGCCGGATGATCATTTGCATACTGCGCAGTATTTAAGGTGGGATTGACGCCACCACCATCACCGTGTTCCTGCGCAAAGGAGACGTTCACTTTACGTTCACTGTCGTCGTGAGAACTCCGGTGAGTGTTTGTGGAACTTGTCATATTCCAAATTAGCAGTTGTTTCTTGTCTGGTTTCAGCTGATGCTTCTCTTCGTTGTGTCAGAATGTTGTAGTCTGTGATGAAACATCAGGAAGTAGCTTTTTGAGGCTCCAACGTACAAGGAAGACGAACTGCAGCGCGACAAGCGGTTAAAAACTTGATGACAATGTTTATTTGAAACCTGAGAAATTCCATAGGTTATGTCGGAGCAATAATTGTGTGACATTTGTTGATTTCCATCAGTGTTTGTCCTCTGTAGCGGATCTAGTAGTGGGTGTGTGTGTGTGTATGTGGGGGGGGGGGACAGTTGAGGGCCGTTTACAGCGTTCCTGTCAGGGCGGTGGTTCCTGGGCGTCACGCGCTGCTTCGCTCAGACGAGGACTTTCGCGCGTCAGGCGCGGAGATTGTTTGTTTTACGCGCAATGTTTACGTGAAATGATGCATTGGTGAATTGGAAGCCCAGGTATGTTTCAATTACTTAAAATAGTCTTTTTTTTTTTTTTTTTTTACAGCATCAAACATGGCTGATAAACCAGATGTCTCAGAGGTCGAATGTTTTGACAAGTCTAAACTGAAGAAGACCGAAACGCAAGAGAAAAACACGCTGCCAACGAAAGAAAGTACGTCGAACAACTTTTTGATGGAACGGTTTTCTATTCTCAAACTTCAGCACTAATGAGTCAAACGTTCTTGTTTTGCAGCTATCGAACAGGAGAAGTCTGCATGATGAAACTGGAGTATTTCCTACGCGGGCTGCTTGAGGATGCAAAAAGAGCAGCGTTCTTGTAAATCTGCGCTGCACAAGTTGTACATGCAAAATAAACCTAACATGTTCTTGTGGTATTCTGACTCTGTTCCATCTTCATGAGTGATGTGTTTGGTTCATTATCAAAAGCAGCTGATTGATTCTGGTGGTGTTGCATCCTGACTATTGAGGAGCAGTAAAAATGTTTGCAATAATTCTTAATGTTCATAAAGAGAAATTCAGCTGGGTACCAAAGACTAATTTGATTTCAAAAGCCAGCCTTTTGAAATTAAATGCGTCTTAAATTGCATGGTCGTGGACTTGCCATGGAAAAAACAATTTTGATCTAATCAAGTTGGGTCATAGTTTGTAAATAAAATTTGGGCACTTAAAAAAAATGTTAGCCCTTTGCTTCATCCTGGGGAGATTTTGTATTTGTTGAACTCTGTGCAGTGCTTGAGGTTTCTTCTCTGTTGCACAATGCCTGCACTAAACTCAGCCAGAGTTCCTCAACATAATTTTTCTTGTGGAGTGATCACCACCCCCCACCCCATCTGTAGGATTTCTCATAAGGGTGTGTCTCAGATTAGCAGCAACAAGCAGATTTGTTATGCGGATATCTCAAAGAGGCTGGCAGGGTGTATTCAAGAATTTAAACTTTTAATTGCACGTGGCAGTGTTGGTCTGGCCCAACAGTGCTTTTTAAACTCTTGTAAACAAAATGCATAGATTTACCTAATGGTGCTTACTAAGAGCTTTGCATTATCCCCTGGGGAAATGAATGGAAATATGTGAAACACCTGATCCAATATTTTTTTAAATACTTGATGTTTTAAAGTTAAATAAGGTTTATTGTAGCCTTTGTGTGATGCTGCTGATAATCTGAACAACCTGACATGGGTGAAAACTTTTGGAGGTAACTTAAACACGGTACCCAGACACTCTTTAACATTTTGCTATTAAAATCTAAGCAACCAGAAAGTTTTCAGGTCAGGCACCAAAACCTGATTCATCAGTGACATCAATTGATATCAACACATCTAATGATAGTAAACATTTTCAGGTTATTTACTTGGAAGTTAAATATCCTTACATAAAAGTAGTAAAATACAGAGATAAAGATAAAATTTCTTGGGGACAAAACACTAGTACATACGTCAGTATGGCCCCCTTTTAGATCCTGCATTTTTTTTGTTCATCAGTAAAGTGGCAGCTCCTCAAACAAAATTTAAACACTTGAGCAAACAAAATGACTTAAAATTTTTTGCTAGAGAGCAGAACTCGTGATTCCATCATTACCTGACAGTACAACTTTTGATTACATTCAATATTTTGTCAAAACCTCAGAGGGCCCTCAAGTTGTATTGTGGCTTTACTGTCATTCTGGGTCAGCAACAGATTGAGCCTCACTTTCCTGGATCCCATTTTTGCTGGTCTTCGGAGGAGCGGAGCAGGAGCACCCACCTTTGTTGAGCTTAGATGGGCCTGCAGGTCAGGATGTCATCCGTTGGTGACTTCCCAAATGAGCCTTCACCATGCTCTTGAAGGAACTTTTGAAGTTTGGCCATTTATGGGAAGGTGCATTACTGTTCCAGGTCTGTTTGGATGGAGTAAAAGGGCTGTAGAAATAGCATTGTCACCCGCAGCTGTCTGAGTTACTCAATTTCTTCCTCATCTTGTCTGGAATTTCCCAAGTTTTGATTTTGGCATTGTCACGATAAAGATGGTACTAAACAGCACTGGATGTGTCAAGTCTTGCTACAACAGTTAGTAAGGCAATTTGGCTGTTTTTGGATTTAATTTCACTGGGGTTGTCTTTGTTTTAAGGTAAATTTGACACAATTTAGTATTAGATGCACACAACTGTGGAAGAAACCAGGAGGGGCTCAAATACTTTTTCACAGCAGTATATATTCAATTGTGGTTTAAACCAAGTATTTTTTGCTGCGAGATAGCATTGCTAACCACTACCAGGTATGAATAACCTTTCGTCGTGTCTTGTGCACAAACAAATAAACATGGTTGATTTTGTAACCTCAGCCCAACCCCATTGGTGCAGGTAATTTCCCCTGCTAGATGTCAGTTAGGTGCCAGCTATAATCTGTACTGCATTCAGGTCATAGATGTGAATGTAACACAACCTGTGAGAGCTATTTATGAAATGGTAGTATTTACATAAATAGCTGATAACACATGTAAAGTGCAAGCCTGGGATCATGACGTGCTGCGGGATGGTCACAGCGTCCAAAAAGCTGCACTATTTATTTACCTGTAAATTAACTGTTCAAATATAGAAAAAAGTACAATCAGTTCTGTTTCATTCTGAAACGCAGGGATAAAATTAGGTGACAGAGTGGAAGAGGGTGGGAGTTACAGAACCGGTTTGTTCTATAGAACAAAACAACTGTACTGTAATATCAGCTAAAGAGTTTATGGCTCAGCCTCTACCCTAAAGTCAGTTTTAACAGGTCAAAAATGATATGTTCCATTTATTTTTGCACGAAAATTTTAAAACAGTTATACTCTATCACACGTTTAGAAAATCAGTATCTCTAATAACTATCTACTTGAAGTCTGGTAACACAACAGTTCCCCTCCTCTACTTTGGGGAAAACAGTAAATTGATAAAGTAATGAATAGTACAGTAAATTGTGATTCTAACAGATTCAGCTTCAGTTTCACGGTTCACCATTAGTGTCAAGGACATAAAGGGAAGACATTTTGGAAAAGCTCGAATAACTTTTGTGGGGGAAGCAGAGCATTAATATATATATTTACTTTTTTTAAAACCTTTTTTTTTTTTACTAATGATACAGTATATGAGTCTTCCCAGTCTAGACTGTATTGTTGTTTAGATCATGATCTGGATCCACCGATTGCATTCAGCTCTTCTCATGTAGCTGTGCCAATAGCACAGCTACGTACTGTTATTTTCAGCCTATCACCTCGCTGCTGTCTTTTAAAAACTCCCCCCTTGCTTCCAGCCCTCTCATGGTGTCATTTTGCACATCTTACACATCTCCATCACCACCCAGTCATCATCATGCATTAGCATCAGCAGGGTCATCAGCCACCACCACCAGTATCTGGACCAGAAGTAGGGGGATATTTGCCTTGGCGCTGCAAAGGACTTTCTGACACACTTGTTATCAGATATCATTTAATGTATTAAACAATATTTAGTGTGGCCACTGGTGTCATGTGATTGAACCGCCAATGCCACTGTCAGGCTGAGAATGCTGTAGCACAAACGCACCACAGAGCTGCAAAAATGTTGTACTGATGCTTCTGCTTAGGGGCTCAGAAATAAATGTCTAGAACAAAAGTGAGACTGATGTCAAATTAAAGTGACTCTCTTGTCAAACTATCTCAAAAGACACTGGGAATGGAGACAAACTTTGGAGAATGGAGACGGGGAAAGATTCCCATCTGCCAGTTGTTGGGCTGATGGGAATCTTTCTTTGGAACATTATTATGAATGGGAATCTTGCTGCTAGCATCCTGCCATACTGGCTTCAAAGGCAAGTCACAGAGGCATTGAACGCTCCCCATACAGCGTGTCTGCTCCAGGCATAGTCAAAGAGCAATGACAGATCGCACAGGTCCTGGTTGACAGCATGTAATGATCCAGAACCAGGACCAAAATATCTATCAGATGCAGCTCAGAAGCAGGTTCAGACCAGCCACCCTTACAGCGACAGAGAACCATGGCACCACAATAGTTCTGTACATGCCAAAACTAGTATGATGCTCAGAAGAGTGAATACTACTGCCAAGATTCAGCTATTCTCTCTTTTGCAAAATCAAACTCATACCATGACCATAATTTTAACATCACATCAAGATTATCATGTATTTATGATCTGTAAAATGTTCAATATGAAGTTAAAGAAAATGTTGAATGTTTAAGATAATATTAAAAATCCTGGATCCAACCATTTATGAAACCATGCTCACAAATAAAACAGTGCTGCATATTAAAATACTGTCAGTGTGCTATAAAAGTTAACAATAGAAACAAATTCATATAAAACATTCTTACAGAAACTCCTTCAGGGGAAAACAAGACTTGTTTCGACATGTCATTAGTCTAACAAGAAGGAGGAAGTGATACAGCCGCTCACAGCAGCTTGGCAAAACTCATCTCTGCTCATCAAGTTCAGCTAAAAACATGAACGCCCCTCTCTCTTCCTTGTGTGCTGTTTCCATGGTAACAGACTAGATCTTTAAGACACACAATCAGAGTGTGGTATTGTTCATAGCTCTAAATGCGTTTACTTTGTTTTAGTGGATAATACTGATATGCTTGCAGGCCATTGTTAACTAAATCAGTGCAAAGATGAGTGATCTTAAACATTTGCCTGAGTCTCCGCCTCCCTCCAAGCACAACATGGTGGCTCGTGTCATTCTTCCTCTTCACATGTTTATTAAAGTTGCTACATAACAACTCCCCTTTATTACATAATCTCCCCTTTAAGAGTTTCAAAAGTGTTTCAAAAGTCTTATAAAGTATCCTTTTAATAATATGCAGTGAGGAGATCTGTTGTGATTTGAAAGTGCTTTTTTTTTTACCAGGAATACAGCCTGGGTGAGGTAATAAATAAATACATACACACACACACACACACACACACACACTACATCTATACATACATACATACATACATACACACACGTGTGTACGCACACACAAACACACACACACACACACACACACACACACACATATATACATACATAAATACATAAATAAGTGACAGAAAGTTTTGTTTATTAGGTTTGGCTCAGAAATGTCACAGTCACACAAGTCATCCACAATCTAGGATATAAAATATACTGCACAACCCTGTAAACAGACAAAAAGCCCACAACCCCCCCAGAAACAACCTCTAGCCACTTGTGTTACAACACGCGCAAATAAATATAAAAAATAAATAATATATTAAATCAAAACTAATTAAACACTCTATGCAATGACCATGTAAAACATATGAGAATATAACTGAGTAAACAAAAATGAAATCAGTAAATACCTACATACATAAAAAAACTATAAGATCGTCTGGGACAGAAGAAAAATGAGTTTGTTCCACTAACTGCAACAATGAGCAAGGTACGAAAAGCTTGTAAATATCTGAAAAGAATGCTGGTGAAAGAAAAAACAAGTCTTTAAAAGTCTAGATATCAAGGTTTGCCCAGACTAGCAGAGGTTTATTTTAAATTGGTTTCCTTCACCTTATGCAGTTCAACTGAATGCATGACACCCTCTGGAAAAAGCGTCGACCTGTCTGAGCTTGTTTGTCAGGGATGCACAGAGCCCTGCATTCTTCTTTGGTAGTTAAGTGTGCCACACAGTGCACATGGGGTTGAGCAATGTAGCCAGTATATTGTGCTCTAATAGAAGATATAATGCATTATTGTGACTTAATCAAAAATAGGGCATGGTGATCCCAGCTGGCCAGCAGTTTACTGTTTTGGATGGCACCGTTTAAAGTGAGAAAAACACTTGCTCAATTCTTCAAGGGATTAAACATATTTTAGAATAGTCTTTTTAATAAATGGACGATAAAAACTAGGCTTTTCAGAAGCTATGATTGCAATACGTCACTTAGGAGAGACATTTTCTACCTGACTAACAAGCTAATCAATTAGCAGAGACCCAGAAATATTTGCATGTTCAGTTTTGAACAGGAACCTCCCAGCAAAGCTAGTAAAAGTGTAATGAAGGTATCTGGAACCTAATTATAATAATACAAAGGCAGAGTAAATACAAAGTTGCCTGACCTGTTTCTAATCATCTGCGAGCTGCTAAACTAGTTAAGACTCGTGTCCAACAAACACCTACATAGGAGACGAAGCACTGTGCATTTATGGTGTTGGCCCTACAGCATTACATGGTATGGGTGGCAGCTACGTGAAACAGAAGTGATCCTGGGTCGAATACAGATTGGGTAAAATGTGAGTTATGAAACTGCTTCTCAAATTCTTAAAACAGTTAAGAGAAAAAGCACGAGAAAGAAGGTTGTGTTATGAAGTGGTCCTTCCCTATTAGATAAATAGACAAAGTGTGTTGTGAATGCACCGTGGCATCAGATAAAGCTCTGCAACAATATGAGGAAGTGAAAAAAATTATAGTCTTCACAACACAAAGCCAACATGTTCAAAGAGGGAAGACCTTTTCACTTCTGCAAAAAGATTTTGTGATACTTTGTGTGATTTACCGTGACCCAAATTTGCTGATAAGATTTAGTTCGACATATGCATGCAACTTCAGTAGTTCAGTAGTTCACCAGCTGTGAGCATGGCAAACCCAACCCCCCCACAGTTCCAGCATACAGTGAATGTGGGTGTACAGGAAGAATTCACTGTTACATGCTATAATGTTGGCAGGAGGTTTGTGCCGGGCTGATAACAGTGATCATGTGTGACAAAGACACAACAAGTGTGAAGGGAGATGTCAGTGTGCATGTGTTTAAAGGGGAATATAGTCATTTCGTGAGAATGATCATGTGATGACAAACTAGAAGTGAGCGTTTTCAGTTGTTCAGGAACAGTTTGAGATGAAGCAGATAGCATAGTTAGACTGCACCGACCACAGAGAGAAATATCTGACATCTGCAGGGAAGAATAACAAAAGAATGAAAGAGAAGTAGACTCTGAGATGAGCCTACTAGCAATATATTCATCAGGGAAGTGTGTGATCCATGTTTGACTTCTTTTTAAACAGTGCTATTAAAATCAGTAATATAATAGATCTGTGTGTTTTGAATGCATTTGTCCTGCCAGAAGCTGAAGCCAACAATTAAATGTGATTGAAGGGTAGAGTTGGACAACGTGAACACTGAGGTACATGGCTTTTATCTAGCTGTTGTTTCTGTGGGGTCTGTTGTTTACCTTGTTATTCTATGGAGGTGTTTCATCACAAATTTAGTCTGAGTTTGAAAAACTGATACATTCTATCTGTATAGAGTAAAGAATGAAATCAGGTTCAGCTTTATCTTTTGAAGAAAACATCTCAAAGTCAAAAAAGGCAACACAAAAATTCGTCATCATCCATGTCATTGATATGATTGTTGTTGCTGGATAGAAATAACCAGTACTGCTAATGCTGATGGCCTGAATACAAATACATGAGGCTTATAGATAGATGGGTATACTTTAATGATCCCAAACAGGGAAATTCAGTTGAATTCCTTCAGTGAATTTAAAAATGCATCTCAATAGCAGAAAACCTTTCTAGAATTTGTGCCTTTAGTATCAGGCCAGGTTTTATATTTATGGGCTGGAAGAAATACTGGGTGGACACAGGAAGCACAGAGGTTAGAGGGGTGGAATGGAAAGCCTGAAAGTCTAATCCAATGAGAAGGTTGCCCCATAGCCAATATTGTAATCTATGAATATAGTTTAATTCAAACTACAACTGAAAACTGACTCCAATTTGTTAAGCAGACAGACTTAAACTAAAACCTAATCCAGCCAGACTTCTCTCAATAACCAGTATTTACATAACTGTATGTCGTCCTATTCAAAGTCAAACAGATAAAAAAACGTGACTAAATCTACAAAAAAAAGCCTGTAGACAAACTTCAATAGAACTATATACTGTGTACTGTCGTATGTTGGAGATCAGGTAGGTGGAACAGTCTCAGTGTTCCTTGAGAGTGTTTCTTGAGGCCATGAGCCCTGTGTTTGAATGTGTTCTGGATTCTCACCGGTGTTGCCTGTTGTCCAGTAGTTTGGTTTTTATAGGTGTTTAGGTATAAATAGTAGCTGTGTGAATACACCCTGGATTGAATCAGTCACATGGTTGGTGGCTCCAGCTTTGGTGATTTCAGAGGGTGTACTGAAAGAAAACTGGACCATGAAATGATGAACATGACATTTTGCTTTCTTTTGTGTGCAGCCCTTGTACCACCATAATTCAGTGTTATCTGATAGAAGACTGAATGATGGTGGTGCATAACAAACTGCATACCAGGAACAGTCAGGTTAAATTACACTTGTGTACATACTTTGAAAAATCAGATGGCACAAATGCTACTGGTAAATTCTATACTATTTTTTCCATTATCTAAACCGACTAACTATTAAAAAACATATTTTGCTTCACTTTTGATGAGGTAAGAAAAATGCAGCATATTGTCAGCCCCAATTGGCTTCCTGCAGGCTGTCTGGACCACTGGGATGATCATCAATAAATAAAAACTATAAATATATACATAAATTAAAACCAACACGGCATGTAGAGTGGGCCTCCATCTGCCATGATGACATCAGGAGGTTGTGTCGGTCCATGAGGAGGAGGATTACTGTTAATAAGTGACATGCGAATGAATTTCTAAATTAAATATTGTGTATACCCCTGAGAAATTCATGGCATTTTTGTTCCCTCTGTTGTTTTTTTCCTGACTCTTTGTTTTTATTGCCACTTAAGTTAATAAGATTATATCAAATTAATGAGGAACAAAATGCAGGTTCTTATGTGACATAAACTGTTTACGCAAATTTAAAAGCAAATACAGCAGCGCAATTTTAAACTACTATTGAACCGGAGCAGGATGATGTATCTGATTAATCCTTACAGAATATGTCAGTTTGTACAGTCACACTGATTTTTGTTTAATTTACAGAGCAGCTTTCTTTGTCTGCAAAGTGTTAGAATTTTCCTGGAACATAGAAAATAACTTTCTAAATTTTTTTTAAAGTATTTAAAAAGTATTTTTTTTCACTGAGTTGTATAAAATTTTGTTGTATACTTGTACTTGTGTATGATGACATTAAAGGAATCCTTTTCTACCATGTTCTATTCTATCTCAGTTGGTACGGAGTAATGCACAGCTGCTGTATGCTGCTGAAGCTTGTTTTTGAATTTTTCTCAATGCAGAGAAAAGTTTCAAAGGTGAGTAACAGGATGTGGTTGAAAAGCGACAGAAACAAAACTCCACACTTAACTCATGTCCTGGTGGAGCAATACAGACTGAAATGGTGCTTAAATAAAGCTTCGTCTGATTCCTAATTGTCTTTTTTGTCATTCTTGTTTGAAGACATATCATGAACATAAGAGGAGCATTAATCAAGATTGACTGATGATGTAGATTAGCATCATAACATTAAAAACATAATGTCATATGTGCTGAAAACATGCAAAATAAACAGAGTAGGGTCATGTAGAACACAAAAGGCATAATAATGATGGCACCATGTGGCATTGTTCAGATTGCTTGTTATATGAATATTAGAACTTTCATGAACTATTTTTGGATTATGGAAAACGTTAACAATAGAATGAGTAATGTGGTGGCAAACATTAACAAAACCTGCACACAATATTATTGTGACATGTTTCACTGGGGTGCTGGAGTCATGATACCTGCGGTAAATTTTCTAAATGTCTTTAAGGAAACATGGAGCAGAATGGAGTTATGTGAACATAGAAGATGTCTTCTGCCAAACACCTGGTGAGGCTTGAAGAACACCATCTGAGGAATGTGCTTCGCTCAGTGCTTCAATTGTCCCAGCCACACACAGCATGTCTCAACCTCATGTTGTTTGTTCCTTTGCACAGACTTGTAGCCATGTTTGCATTTGTGATGGTATCACCTGATCAGGCACACCCACTGCATTTTATATATTCTGAGACTGTTTTAGCAGTGGTTGTTGCAAAACATGACATCTAAAGCTAAGCTTTGACAATGGTTTCCTATTAATCAATGTGGATGAGCGTGTGTGAGTTGTATGTACATGTGTGTGAATCACTTAAAGAGAGTGGAAACACCTTTCTAATTTTTGAAAGGTAACTTCCGTCTTCGGCTACCTATGACATTTTATGTCATCCTATTATAGGCAGGATGTCACAGAATTATACGGCCAGCAGCAACAGAGTACCACAGACGTAAATGGTAACGATCAGACCACATTCCAGGTTGCTCATTTTTAATATATGGTGCAAATGAGAATGTAGAAAAAGTACCTGCAAATTAGGTCAGACATTGAGAGCACATGGATATAAACAACTCATTTTCAACCACATTTTGCATGCCTGTCCTTTGTTTTCCCTGCTGTGTTGGCTACGAAACATGAGAATTTAAATCTTATTAATTTACTTAAACGGAGAGCCACACCAATCTGTCATAACATCAGCGACAATTAAAAATGTATTTTCGGGAGCCTATATCTCTGATAATACTCAACTGACTTGAAAACTCTTTTGTGGGTTTTTTTTTTTGTTCGTCACGCAGTTACGTGATCATTACAAGGAGGTAGAGCAAGTCCAGTTCTGGTATCAAACTCTGAACTCAGAGTTCTTCATTGTATTCAAAGGATCAGTTGCAAACGGCATTCCTGAAGGCATCAAAGAGCGGCGCACGTTGGAGCTACAATGTAAAACTGGAACACCATGACATGAGACTTCAAGATCACAATAACAGGTTCCTTAGTCGCAGCAAATGTCATATCACATTTGCCTACCATTTAAAATGTTGATTTTGAATAATATTATAATTATATCAGGTTCATTACCATTAGAAACTATCTGAAAGGTTTGATAACCAAAATATTTTTTTAAATACCACATAAATAATACAATAAAATACTTTAATATATTGTACAAGTATGCAGATTATATGTACGCAAAAATGTGATAGTTGGTTGAACTGTTCATGATAATCACTTATATTATATAAGAAAAGCACATCAATGCAAAAGATGGTAACATTTTAATACAGAAAGACTGTAGTGCCACTCATTAAGGGAGGTCAGCCTTCTGTCTGTGAATCAGTATCATCAGCTCTGCAGCAGAGACCTAAGTGCTTTGTTTGAGACCACAACTGATTTGGAAGGGTACTGTAAATCTGACCAAGCAATCCCATTAATAAATTATGATGAGCCACACATCAACCCTCTTGAGATGTCTGGTGCATCCCCATCAAACCACCCTCACAGCATGGCACACCTGTGTCTGCTGCTACATTATGAATGAGAGGAGAATGGTTGGCCGCCTGCTGAGGCCATAGCCTCCGTTCATCTGCGTTTGTCACACGATAAGGAACAAAAGTGTCTGTAATCTCCCACTGAATTCCCCATGGTCTGTCTCTCTGGAGGGTCTGGTTCAGTCTCTCTTATCAACTCTCATTGTGTAATCCACGCGCTGCAGATATTCTAGAGAGGGAGCATCTGGATGTACAAATCCAAACAGGATGAATCCATAAGAGTATCAAAAGGTATGTGGGATAACTTGGGCACTCAATTTGAGAAAATGTAAATATCAGGACGCTGCACAGCATGGAACTAGTTTTTCTGCCTTTGGACTGGTATTAAAGATAAGTTCAGTCAGGGTTGTAGTCAAAAACATGTCTCAAGGTAATATTTATTATTGCAGGGTGAATTCTAGTCCAGTGTCTGTCCTTTCGTCACAACATTATTTGGACAGATCTCCAAAAATAATTCACAAGTGATTGGTTTTCAAAAAGTACCACGCTGCACTGGAGCAGAAAATGTCTTACTTTTGAAGAATGAAGTGTGAATTAAAAATTGAGAATTGTGTCTCTACATTCCTTTTTAAAAATTCATAATCTCTGATAGCAGTGTTCACATGCATTTTTTGCACATTACTTCAGTATCTTTGAAAGGTGGTGGCCCATTTTTACAGCAGTCAGTCTTACTTGCAGAACAGTCATTGCTCATTTAATCTCTCGCTCAGGGCAGGAAGTGGTTGTGTACACATATCAGTTTCAAAATAACTTCTCAACAGTCTTGTTTCTCCTTTTATAGTAAGGTCCGTGCTCATTGTCTCAGGAACCATGTTGAGGGCATTGGAGGATATTTTGAAAAGGAGCATACATCTTTACTGGGGTCTGCTGATCACAGAATCACATACATTATCAGCGCTCAGCTGATGTCATCTTCACAATAACCTGAACCATTGAAGAAAAACGTATTACACAATACTGAGTCACATTATGAGTTGCTATAATTTATTTCATGTATATTTTACTGAAAACCAGCCCTCAATGGATTGGTGATTTTGGCTTGACCATTTTAAGGCGCAGCACATTCACCAGCCAGAGCTTTTCAGGAGCATACTGCTGGCTCTATCCTGCTCTGCAGACAGACAGAGGAAGTCCTTTGTCCCACGGGTCACAAGACTTTTCAGTTCCTCCCAGCAGGGGTGAGACGGAACTGATGAATAAATGATCACCTGCACTCACTCAGCTGCATTTGGACAGTTAAATTACATTTACTTATGCACAATTTTTACTTTAATATTCATTATTTTATGTGAATAACTGCTGTTTTGTTTTTTGTTTTTTTTCAGTTTTCTATTTATCAAAAACAAGGTCCTATTTTGGAATGTTGGAAAAATGATTCGTCTTCTGCCTCTGGATCCACCTCAACATTACAGAAAAACTCTTCCATGTCATAAGATCCACCATTGTAAGCAAAAAAACCATTAGAACCTGTTGAGGAGGACAGCGGACTGCTGTGGGTTTGAGTTTACCACCTTACGTGTACAGTCTTGTAGTTTATTGAAGTTTGTAACTAATTATAAGTATGAGTGAATACCAAAATGATGGCCAGAACACTTACAGAACCTGCATGCCTAACAGTTCTGTACTACTTATGTCCAGTTTAAAATCAAGGAGACAGAGGAACATATACAGTATGTGTGTGTGACTTAAGTCTTGATCTAACATTGACCCTCAGAAATGATTATGCAAACTCTTTACTCTTCAGATGGAACTATGTGAAACAGCTAGTAAATCTCTCAGCCAGCAATAACCAACTCTCCTTATGATATGCCTCAACTTGTACCCTGCATGCATTCAGAACATGCTGCCAAAACTGAATATCAACAGACAGACAGGATGCGACAAAGCCCACAACAAACCACAACGGCTATGAAATTCCATCTACAAATACTTCAGATCTAACTAGTGTGCCTGATAAAACCAGTCCTGATAAGTTACAACTGCTGGGTTTCAGCACTCTGCTATTCATGTGAAAGACCATTTTGTTTTTGATAATAATAATAATAATAATAATAATAATAATAATAATAATAATAATAATATTAATAATAATAATAATAATAATAATAATAATAATAATAATAATAATAAATGTATATTGTTGTTGTTGTTATTACAGTATTATGATTGTTGTTGTATACTTTTTGACTTACATGTTAATGAATACTGAGCTATGTCTTCCCCTCCTGGAGGAAAAGAGAATTGAGCAATCATTCATGTCTTAGATAATTGAGAGAGATTTCGTGTACACTTTACACAGAGGCGATTCTGATTTTCCGCTATGTATATATAGATTATATAAATGTTTTCATGATCAAAACTCTCATACTTTTGGATCACAAAAAACACAGTTAAAATTGTCAGGTCAAACAGATTGCTGCCACCAAGCAAGTCAAATGTTGATACCATGAATTGGTTTATTAGTTTTTTTTAGTGGTGATTTGGATTATCATCTTGATGCAGGACTTTTTTAAAGCATTAACACTGACAGTAGGGTCAAAGTTAAAGTTTTTTCTTCTATATTAATGGATAATGCTTCCAGTCTTTGGACAAAAAAAATGACATCACCAGATATTTTCCACACATTCAAGTCTGATATGGATCCAATTACTATTCCCCATGTGATGTAGTGCCTTTAAATTTATAGGACTAATGAAAAGTCCCTACTGTAAGAAAATCAATAGTTAAAAAAAACAGACTTGCAACTATCATCAAATTGTAGCTGGGAATGTGATGTTTCAGTCAGTTACTGTGCTGATTCCTGACTAAAACTACAAATAATAAAATGATGTGAAACGTGAAACTAACAACACTATATAACTCCAAACCGGGTTTCCATGGTTAATGAGCCATATCATTAGTGTCATACTATCAGGGTTCTGACTTTTTGGTGTAATGACACAATGAAGAAACTGAGCTTTCTTATAGAATGTTTGCTGTTCCTGCATGCTATCTACTTACTGCAAATACTGTACGCATTGCTTCATAACTATCATAAATTAAATGCATAAACTTCACTTAACCGCACAGAAACAATGTTGGAAGCTTGAGCCGTGATCAAAATCTTAGCGCTTCCTCATGAGCAGAAGATGGTGCTGTTGTAGAGAGAATTCACCTACATCAGCACAGAGCCCAACAACCAACAATAACCGGCCTGACATTGCACGCTAGAGCTGTCACAGATTCCTGGTACAGATGGGAAATGCAAGACAGCCTGAAATAAAACAATCAATAACATGTACGATGGTAGACAGCACCTCCTATACATGTCATGCACTGTTCGATCCACAAACAATTACAGTTAGGGTGACCGCAATAACACAAATGGCAAGACAACATACTGAATGTGAACATTTTGTCCTCGTTGTTTTATGAGAACAAACCTCTGTTGACGTGTTGTGTCATTTTAGTTCTGCATTTACCATTAAAGAATTTAGATTACTCCAAAACATAATTAATTGTGTTGGAGGGACCATGGTGAGGGCATCACCATGTTTAAGGTTTTCTAAAAACCTTATTTTAAGGTTTTTAAAAACTTTAACCTTTTTAAAAAATCTATGTATATTATAAGTAATACTCATCTTTCTACTGTCACATTCCAAAAAGCCATCTGTGAAGAAAGCCTTTAAATATTGGTTTATTATCCCAAAAGTTTTCTTTTCAAAGTATAATAAAAATATTCAAATCAATCATGTTTACTTCTTAAAGTAGGCATTTGTCCTGCAAAGACATTTGTTGCCCATCAGGTGTCACATACTTTTACTCCCAACCCATATCAATTACTACACCAACAACATAACTCAAAAAACTAGGTCAACATGTAGAAAACATGTGGCAAAGTTCCTAAATATTCTAAGGTTCAAAAACTCATTGGGCAGTAGTCATGGCAACTACCCTCTGCACTTATGATGAACTAAAGAATCAACATTTGAATATACATATATAGTCCTCAATTTTCGAATACTATTTTGAATGTCTTGAAAATGAATCATTAGCAAAATCTATTAAAAACAAAAGTTTTAAAATGGATCCAAAAAATGACCGGCCTGTATTTCCTGTTTTTAAATTCTGTCTCAATTACATATTAAACTGATTACGCCAACACAACAGCTTATTGTCTGCATATTTGTGTCAACCACAACTTGCTAACTGGCAAGCCGCACTTTCACCATCTAGGAAAAGTATTTTAGTACGTGCTGATTTGACCAACATGAGTTCCAGTTCATCTTGCTGCTTTGTATCCTCTGTTTGTGACTTCATGTCCATTCTACACTCATTTGACCAGAAAATGTGCTAAACTCACATCAGCCAATGAACATAAATCAAGGAAATTAGTTCTGACTAACTTTTGATGAGATAAAATATTTGTGCTTGAGGAAAATAGTAACGCTTGTCTGATAATATCTGAGATCTATTTCCATTGTAGTTTAGGTAATCATTTGAGCATCACAGCAGTGGCCAGACATGTAATGTGTTTAATTTAATTTTACTTTATTTTATTAATCGATTTCATCTTTCAAAACATGGGATTTAAAAAACAAACATCCACTACTAACAGGGATCAGGACCAGATGTTGTAACTCTCTGCAAAGCGTGAAATCTCATTAAACGCCTTTATAGCTGCACTAGCATGTGTGAGAAAGACATGAAAGAAAGCTGGAACTCCTAATAAAAGGGTTATGGAAAATGGAACAATTAGCTGGTACATCTAATTGCCTTCTCCAAACAATGTCTAATCTAATCTAGTCTAATCTCATCTCATCTCACCTCATCTAATATATAATTTATTACAATACAATACAATCCTCTGGAGATATCTGTCTGTGTCTGACCTTTTCATCTATTTGCCATTGTTCGCACTAGCCTAGCTAGAAGTCTTTGGCCATCTTGTATGTCTACCATTCAGCCTCCTTCCTTCATAATCAAAAATGAAGGAGGGAGGCTGAATGGTAAAGGGAGGCTAATGGATTATCTTCCATCCCTTATCCTTGTCAGGTGTATCATAGAGTCCATGTCTCATTCACTCAGTTGTTCATCCAGGAAATGCAAGTAGCTCTTAATACCAAAGGTAATAGAGACTGCAAAACAAAGATGCTCACCCAGCTAAGGAGATTCAGAATTTTCTTCACTGAAACATCCAAAGTATAATGTCAATGGCAGCAAAATCCCACTAGGTCAGATCTAGTGCAGGATAAGAAAATAGCAAAAATATTGGGAAAGGACTTGTCACCCCTGATTGGTTAACCCAAGGCAAGACAGTCCTAATGATAAAGGACCCCAAAAATGGAACTATCCCATCCAACTATAGACCAAAAATCTGCACAACATGTTATTGTTCGGAACTGTCACAAACACCAGAGGATCCAAGTATTGTATTGGTCAACAGAGCAGTAACTTGAAATTGTAAGAACAGACAAACCTGAAGTGGCCACAAGGAAGTGAGCCACAGCCAAATACCTCCAAAGAGCAAAGCAAGTAAGTCCTTAAATTAAGAATGTTAAAACCAAGGTCTTAGTCATCAACTTGTACAGACTGTCAGTCATCAGACAACCAGCTGGTATCAAGAACTGGCCAAAAGAGGAGACAGAAGCCACATATATCAAGACAATAAAGCTCCTCAACTTGCACAGAGGGTTTCTCGCCAAGTCCAGCACCCAAGGTTCTACGCTAAGCATAAAGAGGGAGGCTGAGGACAAATGCTGGTGGTTTGAGAATAGACCCTAAGCACAATGCCATAGAGACCCAAATCTACCACAGGATGCAAGAACAAAGCTGCAGGCTGAACAATGATGCCCCAGAGACAGTCCAGTATATAGTAGCAGGTTGCAAGAGGCTGGAACACTGTACATGTCTAGTGTGGAAGTACTCAAATCCCAATGGGGCATATCACTGAACATAGCTGAGAACAACAGGGCCAAGGTCCTGTGGCAGTTCAGTTTCCAGGCTGAAAGTAGCTACTGAAAAATAAACCAGATATAGTGGTGGTTGACAAGGAGCAGGAGAGCAGTGGTGATAGAAGGAGCATGAAAAGATTGAGAAGCACCAAAGGTTGACAAAAAAGGGAAAGGTCAAAACCATTATGGTCCCTTTGGTAGTAGAAGCTCCAGGGGCAGTGACCCCCAAACTGGGAGAGTAGCTCCCAGAATCCAGCGGATTCCAGGAACAACATCTGATGCCTCAGTCCCTCAAATGAGAGGATACAGACTTGAGGAAGATGTAAAAACGCTACTTCATGTGTGTCTGTGTGTCTCTCTGTGTGTGTGTATGTATATGAATATATAGAAATCCCTCGCTTCAAGATGCACGGCTTTACTACATCACGTGATACCGTACACTCATGCTATTGGCTGACAGCATCTGTGTGTGACCTGCGTTCCAAGACTCACAGAACCTCCGTGCCCTATATATATATATATATATATATATATATATATATATGTGTGTGTGTGTGTGTGTGTGTGTGTGTGTGTGTGTGTGTGTGTGTGTGTGTGTGTGTGTGTATATATATATATGTATATATATATATATGTATATGTATATATATAATAAAAGGGTTATATATATATATATAAAGTATATAGGCATATACATGTATATATACTGTATATACATATATAAACTTGTAGAGTTACTATATGTTTTATATCCTGTATGTATGTATAGATACACATATACATACATACAAACATATATACATACAGTACATATTTATATATAGACTGTATGTGTGTGTGTGTGTGTGTGTGTGTGTGTGTGTGTGTGTGTGTGTGTGTGTGTGTGTGTGTGTGCGTGCGTGCGTGTGTGTGTGTGTGCATTCGTACATTTCATACGGTAAAGTCAAAAGTTTCATTAAAAATGAACTTCCTTGGAAAGACAAATAGGATCAAAATGTCACAACACACAAACAACAAAAACAACTGAGGTTTTTCTTCCTCCATGTGGTCTTGTACAGAGTTTCAGTGAAGAGAGGGGAGCACCCCTAAACATAATTCCCACCCTCTTACAAGCCCACTCCTACCTCCTAAAGTCACAACCTATCTCTAACTCTGTGGTGTCATTTCAGTGTCAACCCACTGCTGGAATTTCAAAGAAGAAGAAAACGCAAATTATGGGACTATATTGAGAGCGAGATTTTTTTTCCCCAGATGAGATTTTATTTGTCTTTGTGCTCTGGAAATACATGAAACCCGACGTGCCTTGTGAAAACCCGTTCCTGTCTCTGCATTTTAATGAGCATAAGCCTCCAGGTGGTGAAATCAGAACTCATATCAACCAAAGCCAGCCCCGTGGGAAACGAAGCTGCTCCCAGTCACAGACATGCAGCCATTCACCTTAGTCTGGACTTTTTTTCTCCTGCTTCACATCTGCTCTGGAACAGCAGATGCTCATAGGTAAGTCAAAATATAAAACAGAGTGTTGTTTTTGTACATTCTGAAGCAAGAGTAAACTTTATAGACACACTGACCATTTAAATTCAGTATCATGTCAGATACATTACTATTTATTATAACTCTTCTAATCTGAAATACACTTGATTTAAGTATCACCAACATTATTGGCTAATACTGCATACAACTTGGCCAACTTCCTGTCCAAAAAAAGAGCTCTTTCCATTTGAATTATTAGTTCCTTCACTTTTATTTTAATAGCAGTACATGAGTACCATGAAGCCACTGTTACTTAGCACCGAATTGCACTTTAGTACTTAACTGTAAAAACTGTTGTTTTTAAAAGGCATGCAACCACTGCTGCACCTCAGCTAAATGTAGCACAGCAACTGTTAGTAAGTGAAGAGCACCTGTCACGCTCAGGACCTTCTCCTGTGGACTATTCTGGTTGATTTCTACCAAGTCTCAGATTCCTTCAGTCTCACTGGAGCCAAGGCTGGGATTCTATCCTTGTGACCCCGCAACATATATATTAGAGCACTGAGCTCAAATATATGCTCTAATAATGCTAAAAGCAGCAAATACAATCTTATTTTCTTTTACAGGTTGCAAATATATTGATGCAACGCAATATATGATTACTGCAGGCTATTTTGAATGCAATGTTGACATGTTGATCACAACTGAGAATAGTCATTGCTCAGACATCAGGGATTGTCAGTCAGTCAGAGTCAGACGAAGATCAAGGTAAAAAAGAAAAAAAAACCACATTGTTGTATATAAGGAATTAATGTGCAAAGCAGGAAGTGTGTTGATTTGTGTGCCTTTCCCCACTTGAGTCCGACATCCTGTCAGCTGGCTTTTGTTCCACAGGGAGCCTCACTTTTATCACTAAGCAAGCCCATGAGAGGACACTTTATAGAGGTACTTTTTTCAGACTAGCACCATTGGCTCAAACATCAGAAATACAGAACAAAAATACAAGAAAAGCATCAAAGAAGATAGATAGATAGATAGATAGATAGATAGATAGATAGATAGATAGATAGATAGATAGATAGATAGATAGATAGATAGATAGATAGATAGATAGATAGATAGATAGATAGATAGATAGATAGATATATAGATAGATAGATAGATAGATAGATAGATAGATAGATATAGATAGATAGATAGATAGATAGATAGATAGATAGATAGATAGATAGATAGATAGATAGATAGATAGATAGATAGATAGATAGATAGATAGATAGATAGATAGATAGATATAGATAGATAGATAGATAGATAGATAGATAGATAGATAGATAGATAGATAGATAGACAGACAGACAGACAGACAGACAGACAGACAGACAGACAGACAGACAGACAGACAGATAGAATTTATAATATCTATATGCTACATGCATCAATATTTAATTGTCGTCATGAAAAGAAGTCAAAGATTGCAGAGATGTTTCATGCATTACACAGGATGGGATATAAACTATAAACTAAACTAAAAAAGTGAAATTACAGATGTCATCCTTTACTTCTCTGTTTTTCTACCAAGGCATTACAGACAAGTCCTTACTGGAAACCAGGCGGGTGTGTGTCGCTATGGCAGGAGGCTAGAGTGCTGCTATGGCTGGAAGAAAAACAGTAAAGGGCAGTGTGAGGGTAAGGTTGATTCAAAGACTGCTTTATGATATCTATAAAAAATAAATTACAGTGGAAGTCTGCTATATAATACACAATGCCCTAACTGTTATTCCTTTCATGAAAGGTATTTTCCTAACCCCAAAAATGTGGAAGAAATTATTTCAAATTGAAAATCCTGTATAATAGAGATGCGTGGTTACTCTATAATCCATCATTATCAAGCCTCTGACATTCTGGTGGTATTTTCTCAATGTTAAATGTTTTACCAGCTCAATGTGAGCACGGCTGCAGGCACGGAGAATGTGTTGGCCCCAACAAATGCAAGTGTTTCCCAGGATACACCGGAAAAACATGTAATCAAGGTAGGAATTATGGATTTGATGAAGTAGGTCTGGAAAACATAGGTCAACGTGTGTACAGTTAGTGTCTTTTCTAGCTGATATCCCAACCAAATGTACCTATGTTTTACTTCATGCTAATTTTTCCAATTGCAGGTGAAAGTTTTAGAGAAGAAGCTCTTTGAAACATGTAATCCATATCTTGTTATAGATCTGAATGAGTGCGGCCTTAAACCTCGCCCCTGTGAGCATCGCTGCATGAACAGCTATGGAAGTTATAAGTGCTACTGTCTTAATGGCTACACTTTAATGCCTGATGGATCTTGTGCCAGTGAGTAATGCTGTGCTTATATCCACACAACCCAAAGTAGAAACATTTTTAATAGAACTGCATACTCAAATGTGGGGTTTTTTGTGTTTGCCTCAATGTGTTTAGATTCCAGAACTTGTTCTCTTGCTCACTGTCAGTATGGCTGTGAGGATGTTCAGGGGGAGATTCGTTGCCTCTGCCCATCTTTGGGGCTGCAGCTTGGCCAAGATGAGAGGACTTGTGTAGGTGAGCAACCACATTATAATAGAGAAATAGTAGATTGTGAACAGCTTGGTTTGTCCTTAAGCATTAAGTGTGAAAAAGAAAAATCTTTTTGAAAATGAGACATGATTGGAGATGGATCTGATCAAGAAATCAGGAGAATGAAAGATAATATCTTTTAGGTCTTTATTAGGTTTCTATATAACACTTAACACTTGGGTGACATTTTAATTATCTTGCAACTTTATTATGCACATTTCCTCTTTTGTTAAGCACCTCATTGCATTCAGAACAGCCCCAGTCACTCGTTTACCACACTCAGTGAGAGCAATGCTTCCTGCCTGGCAAGGCTGTCCATCAAATACAAATTAGCAGTGATGGCTAATGGGAAGCCAGTGAGTGATCATGATTACCTGGATGGTGAAGTGAACTCAGTGAAAGACAGACAGCAAAGCTTCCAATCTGCAGAGAGCAGAAGTGTGAAAACACTTTTGAAATGACAGAAAGCACATGGTTGTCATCACCTGAGACAACTGAAAAGTCAGCAGAAATTGTCAAGGAAAAGCAGTTGTCTAAAGATTCCAAAAACAAAATAAATAGTAGACTGAGGAACATAATATTGCATGATGTGGAATGTAGATTAAAGTCAAATAAAAAATGTTTTCATGACCCTTTCAGGTCAGATTTTTTTTATCATATTGTTATCTAAATGAACAGTGGTTGTCAAATTGATATGTCTTTTTAAAATCTGTTCTAGTAATTATTTTACTGGTAAGACCACATGGTTAACAATTAACATTTTAAAAAAGGCTGTATGTGTCGCTGATGAGGCAAGAGCCATAGAATACAACTGGATTGAGACTGCAGACAGAGGTCCTATGTGATGACAGAGGAGATCGTTGATGAAATTTCTTGATAGGAAGATAGGATTAAAGTTAAGTGAGTCCAAGAACAAAAGCCAAACCTGCCAAACAAACTAAGTGCATTAAACGGGTTAAAGGTTGGCATTCAGTATCAACAAATCTCCCCTTACTCGACAGTTTTACAGGCAACACCTTATTTTTTTGGAGGCAAATAACACTTTGCCCTCTGTTTCCTGTTGACTTAAGAGGAACTCAAGCATTCAACTGAGGTGCAGCTTTCGTTCTTTTTGCGACATTGAGATACATTTCTGCACTACATACATCTGTGTTTGCTGGCATTTTTCTTTGTATTAATGATTCAAGCTAATAAAAAAAATTTTAAAAAAGACTTTGACTTTCCTTTTCTTTCAGATATTGATGAATGTGTAGCTGGGAAGAACCTTTGCCCGTACAACAGACAATGTGTGAACACCTTTGGCAGTTTCTACTGCAAGTGTCAGGAGGGATACGATCTGAAATATGTCGATGGCAAATATGACTGTGTAGGTAGGTATTCAAGGTTATTGCGTTGGAATGTTTATATTCTATTCCAATCTAAAGATACAATTAGGTGTCTTTAACTTCCAGATCATGATGAGTGTGCAACTGGAACACACAAGTGCAGCCACCATGCTGACTGCCTGAATACTCGAGGAGCCTACAAGTGCAGATGCAAGTCTGGCTTCAGAGGCAATGGCTTTGAATGTTCTGGTGAGATCCAAGAATTGCTACCCCAAATTATGAATTAATTCACTTTAGGAAATTTTTTAATAAATATGACAAATAATGTCAATCCAAATAAATGTGAAACAGACGTTTCCCAGGTGGGAGGAGCCTCTTAAATAATTTCCTGTTTCCTGGCTTGAGTCATCTTTGCAGATGTCAGCACGACAACCACAACCTGAAAACACACCTGTATAAATATAATGTTGAGGCATAGCCAGTCGTCTCTAGAATAAGAAAGACGAGTTGTGTTGTTCCAAATAATAGGTGACGCCTCATGTAGCCAAATGGCATTAATAAAATTAGCCAGAGTTTTCAGCGTCAATGAAGATACCTTTAATTTTCTTTTTTGTAGTAAAGCCTTTTTATCTGAGGTCATGGAATGGTGACAAGGGCAGTGCAGATGATTTCATCAATGGTGAGATAGCGTGGAATCTGAGGCCGTGCGTTCACTGTTAACTCTCTGCCATGCAACCCACTCACCACCTCCTCATGCCTACTTCCAGCAGCACCCCCTCAAACGTCTTCCCTATCTCGTGGCTGAAAATGTTGTATGTCCACAGCACACGCAGCTTGATTTGAGAACCAGAACCCTCTGCATGCCCCCCCCCCCCCTTTACATATGTACGTGATACTCACATGCAATCATTGTTGCTGTTATGCTTCAGTTGCATGAAGTAGAACACAGACAGCAGCGGCTAAATACATGACGACAAATGCAAAAAAGGCAGCCTGGTAAAATAATTTATCTCCCACCCATTATTGCCTTTCCACATGTCTGATGAGGTTCCTCTTCCTGCCTGCAGCCATTCCAGACTCTCAGGTGAGGTCTGAGATTCTGGGAGGTCATCTGGACAACGAGGACATCAGAAATATTATCCCTGATTCAGTTGCGACGCCTCTCCCTGGGGTCCGACAGCAGCCTTTTGATTATGATAGAGAGGTGTACATTGGCAGCAAGACTGAAGACAGACAGGAAGAGGAATTTCCTGATGAAGAAGAAGAGGAAGAGCAAGAGGAGGACAACCAGCTCAATCCAAGAGGAGATGTTTTCAGTAAGTGTTCTTTCATTCAACTCCCTTGCAGGAATTCTAATTCTGGCAATGAGCCCCACAATGTACAAACCATAGATTGAAAAACAGATGGACAAAGAGCATATGTTAGTACATCTACTGTGATTTGTCTGTAGGCAGTTGAATTATGTTTGAATCAGCAGGTCAGTCTAAGACCTTCATCTGAGAGAGGAAAAGGAAATGTTGCACCATGTCCTGGTAAAGCTCAGGTTCTTGTTAGATTTAAATCATTCTTGTTATTAGACAACATGATAAGACGCATTTAATTTATTTAGTCAAAGGAATCCAAGTCATGTTTATTACTTCCACTAAGAATATGAGGCATTGTTACTTTCATGATCTCCTTATTGCATTGGTACAATTATGGTTGAAGATTTCAACCATAAATAAAACAAAATAAATTAAGATTAGTTACTCTTGATTATGAGACATTGTGGTCTGCAGTAAAAAGTGGTTAATGTGGTCATATAGTGGTATGCACCTCAGAGAGAAGCCCCATAAATGAGGTTCACACATCTTCGCTAATCTTCATATTTATGGAAACAAACAGTTCTCCATAGGGAGCAAGAGGAGACAGGTCCTGAGACATCCCTCACCTCCGGGGAGTAATCTTAGTCTAATGGCATGTGAGAGCAAAGTGATACAACGCATCCTGGGCTGGCTTCCCATCCCCTGGGAGGAGGTTTAAGGAGGGAGGTAACGGAGCCTCCAAGCCCTTTATTATGTTTTCCCTATAACAGCTGTTGTGCAAACAGACTTGACTCGTAGTGGGATAGTCTGTCATCAGCACACTGGACCTCTGTGACACTAACCCACCCTGGACGAACAGGTTCATTAACCCCAGCTGTCAATTGGGTGCTGCAAGAGCTTTAAAATACTGGGAGGTTGCTTCCTGAAGCTGTAGATCTGAAGACATGAGTGACAGCAGGACAAGTCTACACCTGTTGGTTAAAATCTTCTCTCTGGCTTCTGCTTCATTGTGGAAAATCTCTTTGCTACATCATTTTGAAATGTTAAATAAGATCACATACATTTAGATGCATTCATTGACAAAATGCTGTTAAAAACAAGGAATCAATTTTTTTTTATTAGGCGTGTATTTGTGCTGAAATGGTGTTTTTACTCATTTAGTGACTATAACGCTTAACTGAATTATTTCCTCAGCTGCCAAATTACTGAGTACATGTTTCTTTAACTAATTCAGTTTAATCCAGCAGTCTTGCTAAATTCTGATAAGTACTTGTTGAATCTTGACTTTTCAAATCTCATGGCAGATTTACCACAACAGTTTTCCACAGTTATGATAGATGTACATAATGACTGGTTTGTTTTATTTAGTTGAAAATTAATGAACAGATGCTGACTTCTTTATTCTGACTTCTAAACAGTAGCAGAGGACTTTGAATCTGTGTTTGGCCCAGTCACAGAAATCAAAGAAATCCAAATAACGCCAGTTCAAGAAGGTAATCAAACATCTACTTCTGTATCTTCATCATATAATGAATGTTTAAGTGACTAATTTGGCGATGTGCTCTTCTTGTTTTACGTTTTAGAATTTATAATGGATTGTAACTTTGACCAAGGAGCATGTGAGTGGGTCCAAGACAAGGCGGATAACATGGACTGGAGCGTAGCTTACCATGATGATGGTAAGAGGATTATTAATAGATTTGTTAAAAGTAAGTTGAGATAAATTTGCTTCATGCATCAACTGCTTTAAACTTTTTCAGGCGCTGAGTATTACATGGCCATGAGTGGTTTCATTGGGGACCAGGAGGATAGAGCCAAGCTGAAGCTGCTCCTGAGCGACAGGGTCCAGCAGGGCAGCTTCTGCCTCACCTTTGACTACCGCGTGGTGGGTCACTATGTGGGAACCCTCAGGGTGCTGCTGGATAATGGTGTTTACCCAGTATGGGAGCAAAGCCAAAGCAGAGACCAGAGCTGGCAGACAGAGTTCCTCACTATAGCTTGGGAAGAGGAGGCCCCCCAATCCGTGAGTTACTCATCTAGAACAATGAAATATCAAGTTAAAGTAACACTTATATGATTGGCTATTTATTTTTCTCACAGTAAGTTTGAAAAAATTAAGATGCAATGATACCGTTGTATGTATTTCAGATTATCTTTGAAGCTCAGCGTGGGAGAGACATTGGAGGAGAAATTGGTCTGGACAATGTTGTACTGACCTCAGGGCCTTGTCAAGAGGATGCCGAACTCATCTTTTGAAAATCCCCATCCAGGATTTACAATTTGCCAATCTGCTCTGACCTGACAAAGATTCTTGTTTCCTGTTCAAATTGTGATCTCTTCCCTGTGAGGTTTCTCAGCATTTACAAAATTGATTATCCACAGGACTTCCACATAAATATTCAGCCACATGAAGGGAAGATTACAGTAAATTAGTGCATGTATGTTTATCCTCTCTACTGCATCATGTATACATCCTCCCAGGTTTTCTCTAATGATTTTCCAAGTCAAGCTAGTCCCTTAAAATAAAAAAATGACCTCAGGAATATGTGGAAATGCTTACATTGTCTCTTAGTTGGTTTTGACAGTATTGCTCTAATTCTTTATTATGTATGTGATAGTGGATTAGTGAAGTTAACTGAAATAATTGATGACATGTAATGTGAATTCTTATATTTCTATATCTAAAATGAAACCTTACATGAATAACATTTTTGAAGGCTGGTTAGTTTATATGGGAAAAATATGACTACATGTGATGTAAATTTTGCTTTCATATATTGTATCAATGCATAAAATCTGTTTTGTTTTGGGGGTTTTTACCTCTGTGACTCACGTTTTTCCATTCATACCATACGGCTAAATACCTGGGTAATCCGTAAGAAATTCTTTTTGCTGCATGGAGACATTCAGCCACAAATTAATCAAAAATCTCTGGAAGCTGTTTCATTTATTCTTGTCAAATAACACATAACAATATTATCAATGGCAACTGATGGAAAACCACAAATCAATCACCAAAAGTTTTCAGTATTTTTACATTGTGGTGAAACCTGAATATGTGGTCTAAAATTTTGCTCATACCATCAGTGGAAATGTGGACAGTGTGGTTTATTTCAGTCAGGGTAAGCAAATTACACCAAACTTAAAAGTAGATTTAAATCAATAATTAACAGTAAGGAATTAACTTAAGTGAGACAAACAATATTGACTGGCCAAGTGTTGACTGAACATAATAATGACTATGTGTTTAACATATAATATAAACAGCAATCCTATCTATATACAACAAACAAAGAGAACACAAACAAGAGCTAACACAAGAATCACAGTACTACCTAGGTTTATATTTGTTTACCTTGGTAGATAATTAAAGTTGCAAAATTAATAATTAATAATGTTTTTACACTAGTTTATTTAAGTCTCTCTGTTCCCCTCATGTTTTATGAGTAGGTCAAAAGTGCTGATTAAAGTACTAATATAATAGAATTCTCATTTAAATATCAGAATTCTAAATTTAATGTTTTGAATGTTTTTTTTTCTAATTACAAACTATATCCTACTACAAAATGAATTTATATAATATCAATGGTTCTATTTTGTGCTTTCACTCATCGGTTAACTGTCGCCCTCTGGTGGACATTGGCAGAATAATACAATATAAAGATAACTTACTATTTCCGAATAAACTTCGGGAAATTAGATGGTTGATTTGTTTTAAAATAATGTGAATTTTATTTATTATACATATTATTTTTCAAATTAAAACAGCCTAACCTCAGCTCTCTACAGTCGTGACTTCTAGCTGGCAGATCACGTGATCCGAGTCCGTCCATGTATCGTTACCTTGTTAGCAACTAACCGCGATAGCAGCGAGTCTTTGGAGTTAACCAGGAAGCCGTGCGAGTTGACGTTATCAGGGACCACACAAAAGCGGAAGACCCTCTAACATATGCATCAACACCAGTCCAGTTGTTTTGTTTTATTTTGTTTTGACTTGTCGTTCATGCTGCAACGACCTGGTCTGATTTGTAAGGTACGGTACTAGCATTCTTAGCCACCAGTAAACCAGAGCTAGCTAATGTAATGTACTTCAGCTGTTCTCACGTTAGCATAGGTTAGCTAACACTGGCTAGCAGATTGTTTTTGCAGCAGTTATTCTGTTAACAGTTTATTTTTTTTCTTCAAAATGTATATAATACTGTATAAATGCTTTGTTTGGTGGAAGAATATACGTTTTTGTTTTTAGGCTTCATGTGCTCTCCTTTGATCAGGAAACATGTTTCGTGTCACTCTGTTACAGCTGGTTGAACATTACCTACATGGCTGCTAACATCATTGTTAAGCAAATGAGCATGTGACCGCGGACTGAGTCTCCAGCACATGATTTAGAAAAATCGGTGGGGTCCAAAATCAACGAGGGGTGAGTTAAGAAGAAAAACAGTCTCATTTTATTAGCAGATAATAATACATCCGTAATATTTAAATTTGTTTCTTCCTAAAAAAGTATTTGTAATTGATGTGTTGTTGTACAGATAATGAGAGTATGCACGTCGCATCTCTCCATTAGGTCATTTATCTAAGTCGTCAGTCGAGAGTGAAAAGCCATGACAACGAAGACATCCCTACTGAAAGTCATTCTGCTGGGAGATGGTGGTGTTGGAAAAAGCTCCCTAATGAATCGTTACGTTACCAACAAGTTTGATGCACACCTTTTCCACACGATTGGTGTGGAGTTCCTCAACAAGGAACTAGAGGTTGATGGCCACCAAGTTACTCTTCAGATCTGGGACACAGCTGGCCAGGAACGCTTCCGCAGCCTGAGGACTCCTTTTTATCGTGGATCTGACTGCTGTTTGCTCACCTTCAGTGTTGATGATAGCCAGAGTTTTCTCAACTTAGGTAACTGGAGGAAGGAGTTCATCTACTATGCAGATGTCAAGGAGCCCGAGAAGTTCCCATTTGTAGTCTTGGGGAACAAACTGGACGTGACAGAGAGGCAAGTGTCTACTGAAGAGGCTCAACAATGGTGCCAGGAGAATGGTGACTACCCCTATTATGAGACCAGTGCCAAGGATTCCACAAATGTAGCAGTGGCCTTTGAGGAGGCAGTCCGCAGAGTGTTGGCGTCGGATGACAGAACGGACCACCTCATCCCCACAGACACAGTCAAGCTGGATAGAAAGCCTCGGTCTGCTACCAGTTGTTGTTCTTAACATCCAGAAGTAATCACTCACATTAACTTGCTGTAATTCCTGTTATGTGACGAGACTTTAGGTGCACATCGTAGTGACATTTTGTTTCAGCAAATGCTGCTACTCACTACTGCTTTATGATGAGATTTCCTGTTGAGCTTAATGTTAATAGTTTGGATCAGAAGACGACTCTCTAGTTGACCAGTTTGATCACAGAATATTTCAGTCTACCAGCTACTCAGCTAAAGTCAGAATTTGGAGAGGTTACTGAAAAAAGAAACTATTTGTGTTGGCACATGACTAGCTGTAGGGAACCAAAATGTGTCAAAACAGAATGTGTTTGATATTTTTCACTTCCCTAACACATGATTTGATATTCTGTTGTGCGACTTAAAATACAGATAGCATTACTCGGAAAGTGAAGTTATTAAAGCGTTTCTGAACTTTATTCCTAAAATTAACTCTGATAGTGGTGACGTATGTTTATAATTATAAAATAAATTAACCATATTTCTGAGAAGTATCAAGTAACTAAAGTACTCTGTGTAACTAAAAAATTGAGGCTTGTTAATACTACATATTCTCTGTTAAGCACATGCTGCAAAAATCACAAAATTATGACTGCTGGGGAGACGGACAGTAAAGCAAAGTTAACATGATTGGTATATTGTTTTTACATTTATGAAAAATTTTGTATTTTTAAAATGTTTTATCATAAAAACACTTAATCAGTTACGTAAGGATAATATAATAAAACAGCAGTTGTGATTGAACAATCTTGGTTTGGATTTGTTTTAGGAAATGACTTATTTTTAAGTTGTAACATTCTGGATTTTCAGTTGAAAATTTGTTTCCACATTTTAGGAAACTGCAGTAGTGAATTCTTTATGCAAGTACTTCTAATTCAGATTCTATTCATGGTCAAATTTGAATCACTAGGTTGCCAATTGATAACAACCCAGAATTATCCCCAAGCATGTTGTGTAGACTGTTTATTATCCAAAGTTTAAACTAAACCCATTACTGTAGTACCATTTTCTGTGCTTTCTAACCAATGCAATGATTTAATGCCTAGTCGGGTAAAGTTTTAAAAGCATGCAGCACATTTTAAACATCATATTGTGCAAAAACTGTCAGACAAGAAAATGTGTTGAATAGTTTACATATGTTAGAGAAATTTATAGAAATCAAACTATGAATTTTACAGTGGATACATGATACATTTAAATCCTTGTGCAATTGAAATGATTAACTTAGGAGATGTTTCTTTCCAAGAAACTGGACTTTCCTCTCAAAAGCTGTGGAGCGTATCGGTGCGTTGATTTCATAGAAAGGATTCATTGCAAACTGCAAGCAAGAACAATTACGTCAAACACTGAAGTGGACAAAAACAGCAAAGGTTACATTCCAACTTTGCCACATTATTCTAATCATATGGAGGACGGCTTACCTTAATGTATAAATCATATACATCATTAAAGAAGTTTTTGATTCCATCTTCTTGTCTCACATCATGTAACATGATGAATCTTATATGTACAGCGAATCATTAAAGAAAACACTGGGAATGAATGACAAAATAACATGACCTCTTTAACAAATGTGTTCTTGGACTCAGATTTTTGAAAAGATGTAGTTTGACTTTATTTTACTGTGTATTTTCATATTAATAGCATGGTCAAGAGTAATCTTTGTAAGAATTTAGTCATCCCTTCAGTCTCACAGATTAAGTTAAATTACATAGCTGCTGATCATTAGCTAGTAAACACAAACCATTAAGTTCCTCTTCTCTGATTGGTGGATCACTGTGGCGTTATTTATGGCAGTTGCCTCTCTGCCACTCACACAGGAGGACATTTCTGTTTTGACTGAAACTATGAACAAATTAATCCATATCCCACTGGAGAAGTGCAAAACGGCATTCTGTTACTACAGGCTGGTACTGGTAGTACTAAATCTATGGCTACTTATACAATTGTAACCACTATATAATATTACTACTACAGGATTCTATACTAAAACTATTAGTAAGGATGTCACTCATTACTACTACTGATACTTCTCTTACAACAATTTCTTATTATATTAGGGCTATGCTTATTGCCGCTTTTATTATTCAAAGAGTTAATATCCTTAAAACGTCTGTCGTACTTACTACTACTACAATAATGTTAGCCTCAAGTGTTTCTAGTAATGTGTTCCAACTCTTTATTTATGTCTTGTAGTTTGGCATCTACTTTGGGTGTATTTTAATGACAGCTTAACATTTGAGTTTTTAGACCTTCCAGCAGAAGACTTTTTTTTTCCATTCTTTTTGGCCAATTTATTTATTGATACAATGTTTTCAGCATCAGATGAGAAATACAATTGACTTTAAGTGTCAGCATTCAGACAATTTTTTGGCAGGAAATACAATTTTCTTGTCTGTCCTGTCAGCATGCAAGTGTTGATTGACTTAATCAAAATTGTATTAAGTCAACAAAAAATATCTGAGGGAAAATTTACGCCAGAATTAAGTAGAATAGGAAAAAAAGGATATGTCCTGCAGTGACAAAGGCAGATACAAACCACTCATTGAATTTGTCCACCGTTTTCAAGTACATATTGTTGGACAGCCACATGTTTTCATCCACCAGGTCTAGAGCTGCGTGTGCAATGAACTGGTTCAGGTGCCGATGGTCATCCTGTCAACGTGAACAAATATAGCTTTCCCAAAAAATAACTTTAAAGGCCATGACAATTATGCACTAGCAGTTATTCAGTGATATCTAAAAATCCCATCTCTTCATTTGCCACTGTTACTGGACACGTAAGAGTAGACGGGGATAAATCTTCAGTGTTAATTAATAAAACCATACCTTTGATTCAGGCTTCCCAGATGGCAAAAACTCCATCTCAAAAACAGGATTGTCTTGATGACCAACCATGACAAAATAAAAACTTCCAGACATCGTTTTCGCTTCTTCTCAGCAAACCTAGACTATTCTTTGAAAATCAGAATAAACAGCCCTTCAAAAAAGTCGATATCAATGCCAGCAACACAATTTTTAACGTCTAAGCTAGCTAAGATAGCAAGCAAATACTGGCCGCAGTATCAACAGGGTCTTAGCGTCGTTAAATTCCTCAAATTATTTTTGCAAGTCTGACTAAATGTGTTTGAACAAGGAATAATATACACATTTACACAAAAACAACACAGACCTCGTGAATTTGGTAACAACTAGCAGCCGTTTACCTGTTAATTTCACTTCCTGGAGAGCAGTGAGATCAGTCGCAGGTTGATGACAACATTATAAATTGGGCAAATATATTTTTAACAGTAACATGCTGCAATACTTTTTTGCTATTACTGTCATAGTGGGACTTACTATGAATTAATGATGAACATTTAAAAATGATCTAGGTACGACAGATATTTCTTTTTCTGTGACGTCATAACTGTGGGACTGCCTTGACGATTTTCGTTGACGGAATTTAAACGTTTTAGCCACGCCTCCTTGAAGGGACGCAGATGCGTGTGTTGTTATTGGGCTGGACACTACAAACCATTCACCTCTTCTGAGACGTCTGGGTTGACAGATGTAATGAAAGAAGTTATGAAAGTAAAACGCGAATTCCTTATGTTTGGAAGTGGTTCAAAACTGGTAGCTTTTTAGCTTCTACTCGTATTCTGCCAAGTCTTGAGACTCGACAGTCATGACCTCGACGAAGGAAGACACCTTATCCCCGGACGAACTGAGGAAAAGGCTCTATCAAACTTTCAAGAATAAAGGAGTGCTTGATACACTCAAAGTAAGCCATACTAGCAATTTCCCTTTGTCAACTTTATGTCCGCTTTTTAGAAACGTCTTCTGTTCTCTTTCACTCCTTTAATCCGATGCAGACTCAGCTTCGCAATCAGCTCATCCACGAGTTAAAGCAGCCATCTCTAACTGGAGGAGAACCAGTCCCCAGACCAGTTCGGATTAAATCTCATCCTAATTTGGTTTTGGCCTGCAACAACATCGTAGCAGATCATCTCCGCTCCTCTCAGTATGAGTACACCCTGTCTGTATTCTACCCTGAAAGTGGTTTATGCAGGGACAAGGTGAGTATAAACTCTATTTTTCTATTCAACTAGAAAAAAACAAGCTTGATTGCAGATTTATATATTATATCTGATCTATTTTGGGCAGGTTGATATTAAAGACCTTCTTCATCTCCTTAATATTCGTCCTCAATCAGACCTTTACAGATGCTTGGTAATTAATTTTATAGTTCATCTTGTAAAATTCTCAATTGTTTCAATGAGAAACCGTATAAAGTGCTGTTACTAATAATGATGTTATATTTTTGCAGTCTTCAGACAAAGATGATAAAGGTATGTTCATTATGGGGTTTTTGTTTGTTTTATAAACTTTATATAAAATTGCTTCTTCCTCCACAGCATTGGCTTTTACATGTTTTATTTTTACTTTATAGGGTTCCTCATCAACCTTCTAACTCAGTTAACACACCTTTATGCTCACAAGTTGTGCCATGATGCTGACACTCAGACGGCCATTGAATTAAGTTATGGAGACTCTCTTGGTATGTTGAAATGTATTAAATTGTATTGCGCATGCTTGCTAGTGAATGGTTTTTACTGTCCTTTAATATTCCATTCTTCTATTCACAGTGGAGAAGATGAAAATGATTGATAAGGCATATGAGAACTTCAGTTACAGTGGAGACAGATGGTTTTCCTTTGAATCAAAACTGGATGCCTTTAGAAAAGATACTGAGGTACGATTGGAAGCTGAAATGAACTCAAAGGTAAATATATTTTTTAAGGTAATGGATCCCAAATACTTCAAGATTTAGGGATGGCTTACATATAATCTGGTAGAGTTGTCTTGTTTAAGAGACATAATCATCATGTTTGTTTGTCTTTATATGTAAGATGCTGCATTTTAAAGATTTTGAAATTGCCAAAGTTAGGATGGAAGAAAAAGCAAATTTTCAAAAAGAATTTGATAAGATGAAGCAAGAGCTGGAAAGGACTTATGAAATGAAGGCAAAGAGTTTGATGGACCGGGAGAAAAATGCTATTGATCGGTTGCAAAAACAACAAGAGGTAGGTCAATGCTAATACAGAGTTGTGTTGTGTTTCATTTTTTGGAGAGAGTGACCTAATAAAATTCTTTAATTTTTAAAGTGTTGATTGGAATAACTTCCAGTTGTTTGAATTCACTTGATTTTTTTCTCTTTCTTATTTTGTCAGATTGAAGAAAAGAATGTATACATGCAGAGACAATCGGTTCTGAAAGAAATCGAAACATTACGGAACAGAGAGAATGAGTTCAGGATCAGAATGGAATCTTTTGAAAAGTGAGATCTTTTTTTAACCGTGTAAGTTAGTGAAGGGCATTTTCACTTTCACTATGATGTTTGTTTGATAGAGAATGGTCATTTGTTTGGTGATAGGACATGTCAGATTCATGAGGAGAAGGTCAAGAACATTGAAGTGTTGCTGAGGAGGAGAGAACTGGCAGTGAAGACGATGGAGGACACACATGACCAAAGAATGAAGAATGAACTTTCTAAGTATGTAACAGGTTTGTTTTTGCTTCGTGTTGATGCTGCCTCTCTGTTGGTTACAAACACTTAGTCCTCTTTTTAATTTCCTCCTCTTATTAGACATGGATCTAATCCTAATCCTAAACCACCCTCAATAATAGTACAGATGATAGTGACACAGCAACTGTCTTGAGTTTAAATGTATATATTAAAATTTATCATTCACGTTGCACTGGCGTCGCTCACGGAGTTTCCCCCGCCTCACGCCCTCAATCAGCTGGGATAGGCTCCAGCTCCCCATGACCCGCCACAGCGGTAGATGATGAATGAATGAATGAACATTTATCATACAGTGCATGTGAAAGGAACTGTCAACAAACACTACAGGTTCATTTGAAATAAATCAGTACTCATGAGAAAAATAAAATGGTGTGGTAAACTTTAAACTCATCTGTAAAAATATAAATGCTGGTGGTTTTTATAATTCTTTCCTAATGTACACTATTTCTATGATGGCCAAAGCACATCTTTAAACATCCCTTTCTCAAATGGAGCAATCTGTCAGAATTATAGACATGTTAGAGGAAGAAAATTGACAGAAATTCTCAAAGTTTTGTCAGAACAGTTGACTTTACGACACTAATTTAACATCTGACTCTACACGACATCTAAGTTGTCTTTTGAAACCCTTCTGTCGTTTCTCCATCACCTTGCTCTCGATGTTTTTTGCATTTCCTACTTCAGTCAGCTCAGCGTCAAACTCTTCAGCAGCGTCGCACTGACACATTCATTTTGATCAGATGTGTTTGAGCAGCCGAATGTCCGTAACAAGCTGGGCAAGAAGTCCCCAGGACCCAGACGTCTGTGGTTTCATGGTGTGATGATCATTTGGGACAGTTCTGCTTGGGAACCCTTTTATTTCCTTTTTTTTTTTTTCATTTTCACCCACTTTCACCTTCCACCTTCTTCTCAAAGTACCCATTCCAAACTTTCAGCTGTTCAGCAGTTATAATGTAATATATTCACTGCAGTATTAATGCCTCTAGATATGTAAGCATCACACAACCAGCGGATGTCACTGTTCTATAGGTTTAAGGTGAAACTATATCCAGTATGTCCCATGCACATTAAAAATGTGAAGTCTGTCAAGATCTCCGGTTATGAATTTATTCCTTTCTGTGCTAAAATATTTTTCTCAAACTATTCTGAATTCTGTCACAGATTAACAATCATCAAAAAATATCAAGTAACCATTAGTTTAGTTGTTTACACCCCAAATTTAGAAAAGGAAATCTGTCTGAATATATTTTTCATTTTGTAATCCCTTCAAATCTGTGTCTCTCGTGTCACTTTTTGATATTTGATTTTTATTTCCTCCTTGAATCAGGTATCAGCTTGAGTTGAAGGAGGACTATATCAAGAGGACAGAAAAACTCACAGAGAATGAGAACCGGAACAAAGGTCAGTATTTGGAATAATCCACGTTTCTTGGGTGTCTGTGACTTCCCCTGTTTTGACTACAGTCACACCCTTTTTTTCCAGACGAAACTGCTCGTATCCAAAAAGAGTCCGCTGTAATTGATGACAGATTAGAGGAGCATAGAAGAGCATGTTCAGAGCTGACACGGCTGCAGGTGAACAACCCAAGCCAGTCACAGTATTGTTAATTTCACACTTTTAAATAGGAACTATGCAGAATATTTCAGGCCTACCTGATCAAATATTGAATATTCACACTGGTAGTATGGATTAAATACCTAGTCTTATTTTGCCTGTCCTTGCCCCCTCTGCTGTCATCCAGGTTGAGCTAGATACAGCGCAACAACAAGCTTCTCTGCTGACTCAGCAGAATGAACTGTTAAGGGAAAGACTGGAGACCATGAGCGACTATTCCACTTTGAAAAGCAAGAAGGCCGAGCAGCAAGGGCAGCTGCGGCTGCTCAGGAAACAACTGGAGGAGGCCCAAGAGACAAATCGGCTTCTCCATGAAGGTGGGGGCTCCCTGCTGACATCACCTTCCTCTTAGAAGTAAAGGCATGCTGCAGTTTTCCTATCGAGTTGACTGTACGCGTGTTGAGAAAAGGTTCATTTCTTCTGTTTTTCCTCGTTTGTCACACTTAAATGTTTCAGATAATCAAAAATTGTCATTTAAAACTTTAATTAGAGAAAAAGACAATGTGAGTGCACAGAAAATAATTCAATGAAGATGAATCATTATTCAAAACCTTTTTCTGCTAGAGAACAGAATTCATGCTCCCATCATTTGCAGTAAGCTTATTTTGATTTACTTTTGATTCACCTTGAAAGTCTCACATGAACGCCATATTTGACCATTCTCTCTCTAATTGTGGAGGCTTGCAGTTCTCTTGACGACCTCTTGGATCAGTAGTCAATGTGCTATATAATTTTGGTATGCCAGCCACTCCATATAATGTGGATAATGGTTGTCACCATGCATCACTGGAATCTCAAATCCTTAGAAATGACATTGTAATCATTTCCAGACTGATATTTATCTCTTAGTTCCATTTTTTAACCTGGTATTGAATTTTTGAATTTCTTTCGGCATTATATTTAATTCATTCAATGAAAAGATTTTAGAAACTGCATGGTGTATTTACTTGGGTTACCACTATCCTCTGTGAAAATTTGTTTGATGATCTGAAACATTTAAGGGAATATTTGAAGACAAATACACAAAAAAAGAAATCAGTAAGGGGACAAATGCTGTATGGTATGGTTCTAACCAGCTCCTCTGATATTGCTTCTGGGTAAAAATAAGCCTGTTTATTTGTTTAATTACACATGAGTCTTCTTTATCTTTCTGTAATGAATCTTTTTAATTTCTATTGGGACTTTGTTGTGCAGGAAATCTCTAAGTTTTATGGGTGTTCCATAAGGGTTGATGCACAAGGAGACTAATCCGGTTTCAGTGTTGCATTTAGAGTGATCTGAGTCGGGCCTTATTGTCAGCGGTGGAAGATGCAGTGTTCTGTGAAGCATTATGTTAGCTTGTCCCTCTGTTTCTGGCTCCACTAAGTCTTAGTGAATGTGTCTTGCCTGCCAGTGTGGGGCCTCTGTGCTGTATTTGCAGCTTTATACACATATCCCTATTGAGAAGCCAGTGAGGGAATGGGAAGTGGAGTAAAGGGGAGCCCACACTGGACATAGACTGAGGGCTTTATTTTCTATGGCAGACAGCCAAAACTTGACAGATCTCTGAAGGATACAGTATTCTTCCTGTTACAGGAAGGGATCGGGGAGTAGTGCAACGCTCCCCTTGTTTCTATGAAAAAGCAGCAATCTGGATCTGAGCCTCTTTACTGTCATCCTGGTGACAGTAAAGAACAACTGGACAACTGGAACACATTAAAATTACAACCTGAATCAGAACAACTTTGGTGTATCACCAGGTGTTTTTCCATCAGATGGCTTTCCCACCGATGTAGTCGTTGAACTGGATGCATTTTATATGATGTTTGATGCTGATGACCCTCCTTTCAGATTTGGGTAAGCCATCTAAAGAGCAGCTGGCCTTGCAGATGGAACTACGGAGGCTGCAGAGTGCTCACAAGCTGGAGATGGACGAGTTGGAAAACCAGAAACAGGTGCTGCAGGCACAGCTCCAGAGTGAGGTCAGTCACATCACACCCACCCGGTGACTGTGGGAAACTATATGCTCAGCTTTTTTTTTTTTTTTTTTTTCCGTGAGATTTTGGCCTACCTTTGCAGAAGTTCTTGTGTAATTGTGATTTCTGTTGACCTGTCGTCTGTTGTTTCCTGCAGGTAGAGCGCTGCGCTCAGCTCAGCGCTCAGTTAATAGAGAATGAGGAGCAGTCACAATGGATGAATAAACACGTGCAAGAAATTAAGATGCAACTTCGCCAAACTCAGCAAGGTACACAATGACTGGACATGCATGTCTGCCACCCACATCTTGGTTTGATCAGTCACTGTGAATCATACAGATGTCTGTATGGTGTTATATTAAGTATTTTTTTAAATTATGATGTTGACGTCATTTCCAAGTTTTATAAAGTGATTTCCACCTTGGATCATGAAAATCTACTGAACATTTCAAAGAACTTTTTATAAAATTAAATCATATAATAACCACAAAGGATTCCCTTTATAGTAGTAGCATGCAGTAGATCCTTGTAGTAAATGCATGTAAAGGCTTTTTAGTTGTAGCCACCCTCTTTCCTGGATTGTGCTCTTAAATGGTGGTTGGTCTTCTTTAGGGTTTGTTCAAGTCTCCTATTGTTTCCTTCTGTTTCTTCTCTCCCTTTCTTTTTTGTGTGACCCATGTGATGATGGCAGCTCTTGAGAATGAAGTGCTGCGCAACCCCAAACCTTCACTTGTTGATCGCTCAGTGTTGGAGCTGAGCACAAACAAGCTGGTTCCTCCTGACATCTATATGAATAGAGCTCTGCTGAAATCCAGGGTGGGTTGTGATGATGTTTGTGAAGCAGGTGGGTCTGCGCAAGAACGCGAGCTGCCTTGGTTTGACTCTCCAGACACCAAGGCGCGCATCCGGGAGCTGCAGCGGGAGGCTGAAACATTAGAGGAAGCCTACAAGAACCACCAGCAGAGGGCAGTGCACTCCACCATCACCCACAAGCTCCACACACGACCGCTCTCACCTCATCAAGCACATCCTTCATATCGCCCCGACTCTCCTCTAAGAAAACACAAGTCTCACCTTCCACCGTCCCGTTCATCTCACAAATCAAAGATTTCATTTAGACCTCTGTCTCCAAAGAATATCAGAGCCCCCTCTTCAGACACCTGTATCACTGGACCGCCTGCACAGCCGAGGGTGACACTCTCACACGACACATACCAACCCCAGAAGGCCACGGTTTTAACTGACCACAGTCTGTACTCAGTCACTGAGCCGCTGTTTCAAAGAGATGGACACCACAAAGGCAAACGCAGAGCTCCGTCCACACCTCCCTCTGCATCTAGAAATAACCTTCGCAGGGACATTTCAGAAGGTACCTTCAAAATGCTTAAACCTGTGAAAATGTGTAACAACAGATGAGACGCATGAACCTCTTAAATGCCAAGAAATAAGTGATCAAACATTTATTTTACCAGCTGTCATATACTGCACATGACTAATTATATTGCAGTATTTTCCGCACCATAAGGTGCACTGGATTATAAGGCGCACCTTCAATGAACGGTCTATTTTTTAAAAAATTTCATACATGAGGTCGGTTTTTTGAGAAAATTACAGGCTTTTAGGCACGCCTAATAGTTCAGAAAATACTGTAATGCTTCAGAATATAGAACCAAATCACACGTTTTTATGTCCGTTTATTCCCATGACTGTTTTTTCTAACGTGGAGTCTTTTCTACTCAATAGAAGCAGCTGCGTCTCAGATGGCGTTCTTGAAGCTGTCGCCTGACAGAAAGCTCCCGTGTGGCCCCCCCCAGATTGAGGTGGGGAGCTCTGATGACTTCTCGTCTGAGCTCAGTTCACCTCACAGTCCTCAAATGAAGAGCACAACACGAGACCAGTCCAGGTACCAGCATTAGAAAGAACAAAAATATTCAATCCACTTTATAATGTTTAATTGTTAATATGTTGTTTATCAGCTGTTTAAAAAAATAGGTCAAGCCAGAACAGAGCGCAGAGCTCAGTACAACACATCAGTACAAGTGTTTTTCCCAAATCTAACAAAAATATTGATTTTACTGGCAGGCTCAGAGTTATTCAAACCCTCAATAACAAGCACCTGCAATGATTTGGAGAGACTCGTGCTGCTCTGACCTGCTTCAAACATAATTCAAATTCATACAGCAGGTACTGGCAGCTTTCCTGAGGAATCTCAGCCTCATGGGTAAAGACCTGCAGTTCTGTTATGTTCTTTGTTTATGTGCTATAGCCTCTTACCTCTAACCCCACCAGAGATTTCTGAACGGATTCAAGTCAGGCAACTGTGACGGCCTTTCTAGAAAAATCCAGGACTTCTTCTAAACCGGTTTATTTTTTTATTTATTTTTTTTTGAATTTGTATTTTAAGTGGGATCCTTACAGTTGTCTTTTACGATTTCCTGATACTTGATGGATTCCATCTGACCCTCTAAATGCTGTGGGTTTCCAGTGTCTGAGAAGGCAAAGCATCCTCAGAGCATCACGGAGTCAATCCCATGTTCCTCTGTAGGTAGGGTGTTCCTGTTGAGGACTAATTCCCTCATGTTTTGCTTCCGTTCTGTTTCCAGTCCAGCAGAGATACAGCCTGTTCTCTCCACTGCAGAGTCTTCCCCACAGCCTGAGAAAATAAGTCTTCAGGATCTCACAGGGATTTGTTCAGGTACCCTAAACTGCTACCTGTTTTTTTTCTTTTTCTTTAGTGCCCTGTGGGTTTATTTTTGTCATTTAAGAACCCATTTGAAATTTTCTGATGTTTTTATGTACCACAAGGGACTGAGGTTTTATTTAGTGATATACTGCATACTGGATAAAGTTGTTCAACTGTATCACTGTGCAGAATAAGAATAAGTTTATTCTTAAACCGGGATCATGGCATAATTTGTAGAGTTGCCACCAATCTTGGCAAATGCCCAGCAGGGGGCATTTGGGCGAGGCCATTTAAAGTATCACTTACTGTATGTGATTAGTGAAAAATTTGAATTGATACAAAATAAAAAAGATATCCAGAACAGGAATAATGTATTTGTATAACAAATAGTAGCTTTGTGTAACAACTGTATTACCAGTGTAATACAGTTGTTGAGGCTTGAAAAATAAAAGTGAGAATAACTCAAGCAGAGAAAGACTAGAAAGATCTGACTGTAGAAATTTTCAGAATAAGAAAAATTTTTTTTACAGCGCTCCTAGTATGGGCATCAAACCAAATCTGCATCAAAGATTACTACTACAAGGCCTCTTGTTGAATTCTTCACATGTATTTCATAACTTGGCCTCATGTAATGAGATAATGGCCAATAACATAATAACATATCCATTTTTTGGTTTTAGTGGCGGAGCTAAATATTTAGTCATTAGATTGAAGCAGCTTGTCATCCTTACAACAGTAGCAGGTTGGTTCTGAGTGAGCTGGCTGCTGGGATACATGAATGTGTGTTAGAGTGTTAGCGTCAGTTTACACTCACACATTTACAATACGAATGTTTGGATTTTGTAAAAGCTGTTTTTTAATGAGTGTGTGACCAGCCTTCAAAGTGTCCTTTCAGTGGCCCCTCACAATGGTGAAGATGAAGGGCAGCTGATTATGTATTCTGTGCCCGTTTTCTGGCCCTGTTGCATTATTGTGGAGCATAAAAGATCTCTTTGTGCATGTCTCCCTCCAGAGCCCAGCCACATTCCGGAGCTTCTCCTGGACACTGTCGTCGCTCTCTCTGAGGTGGCCCCCAATTGCCCCGCTAGCCCCCTCCCTCCCAGACTTCCAGGAGATGCTGTAGACTTCCATGGTGGAGAAGGTGAGTTGCTGGTCCTCCTCTGTTGACTCCAAATGAAAACTTTTTGTTATTTTCAATTATACACCATCAGTTTGAGCGTCTGGTCCTCATTGTGGTTTTCATCATTAACTCTTGTCATTCCACATGTTTTTGTAGAAGTTCCTCAAGCCTCAGGTGAATCACCTTCAGGAGAAGATGCAGAGGATGAGGAGCAGAGGTGGAAAAGGGAGCAAAAGGAAAGACAAGAACGAAGAGAAAGGGCGAGAGAGGAGGCCAGAGAGAGGGAGCAGCAAGAACTTGAAAAGCTGGAAAAAGAAATGGTAATGATTATCTCGCAAAAGTCTTCCAGAAACACCTCTCTCTGATGAAAGTTGACCGTATCTTCATCTAACCAGCTTCTGAAAGAGGAAGACCAACAAGCCCAGGAAGAAGAGGAAGAGGAAGGCAATGCAATTAAAATAGATGAAGAGCAGAAAGAACAGGTGGACAATCACGGACAGACTGAGTCCAAAGAAGAAAATCCATTAGAGAAATACATGAAGATGGTTCTGGAATCAAGAGAGAAGCATCAAACACAGGCGAGTTACACACATATTTTTGAATATGCTCTGAAAGCTGGACTTGATTTTAGATAATCTGTCTAGTGTGTTAAACAGAACTTTAATTTTTCAGACACCTGCGAGAGAAGAAGGACAAACGAGCCCAGAAGCCAAGAGTTTGTTCGATGAGAAAGACAACAGGTAACTAACAACCAGCCAGACAGACTGGAAGAAGAGATTAATGGCTTCATATAAGAACACAACAACTTTGGTTTTCTAATTTAAAAAAATAATACTGCTATAATAAAGTAGATTAAATATATTAGGTTAGATAATACTCCTTCATAACAAAAAGAATGTGGTTTCATCTCCTCTTTTTTTTAATGTAACTTGTTCTGGAATTATGTTGTCTTAAGGTTGGGTTTGTTCCGTTTTTGGTTTTGCTTTTTACATTCCTGGAGGCTTTCACTTATTAACATGATCTGGTTTTCCCAGCATTGCAGCAGACTCACACAAGGATGAAGATGATGATTTCTGGTGAGCCTGTTCGACTGCAGTTCAACCATAAACCATTGCATTTCAGTTTGTGTGACTTTGTGCTATTTTACCGGGTGTTAAGCATTTATTTTTTTCTATTTCATAATTCTTTGTTCCATTATGTATGTTTTACACTTTTTATAATACAAGAACTGTTTGATTAAATTATACTAGACTGATTTGCAATAACCTCACCATACGAAACAAAAGAAACACATCAGAGAGAAGTTTATCTTATTTTAATTTTCATAAAAACAGTAAACAGGCCAGTTGAGTAATGCCATAACAGGGTTGCCAGTCAGACAGGATGCTGGATTGTTGTCCTCCTGGTGATTGATGGGTGGCGTTTGTTCTTAAGTATTTGGTTCATTTAACAGGCTACGCAGCATACGAAGATGAGATTCAATGAACATTACCTTCATGTACATCTGATTATTTGTCCTGCAGAGAACTGTGCAGGCGTGTACTACAATATCTACAGACATTGAGTAAAACACTAGGCAGAGACTTCCAGCGGCATTGATACTTTGGTTGAAATTTACTATTTAGATTGTTGTATGATCTTTGTACATGACTCGTGAAGCAACGGTTATTTGAAAATTAAAAAATCAGTAATTTAAAGGAGCCCTTGACATGAAACAGTCGAGCAAAAAAACAATGTAAAAATCATGGATAAAAGAACCTAAAAAAAAAAAAACTATAACTAAACTACGTCAAGTCGATTAAGAAAGAAAGGAAACGGGCAAACACTGCCTACTACTGATGTCAGCAAACAACTGTACATCATGTCACTGCAGTAACAATTTTCTTCTTGCAACAAAGATATCGTTATCCCTGTAACACAACTAACAAAAAAAAGATTACATGAGTAATTATGTCAGCATTAGGACATTTGCACAACAAAAATAGGTGCAAATATATATATAAAAAAAAGTAAAAACAACTGGTTTAATATCCAAAATAACAAAAAACAAAAATTCTTGACTTTTAACAAGTTAACACTTTCACACCATCAGCTAGATAGTTTGTTTTTCAGAGTACCATTGCATATGGGACACAGTTGCATTGATGATCATATATCACTATGATCAGGCGCAATGAAAAACATACTGTATATGCGGGTTCACAAAGTTCTCTTCGTTGGCAAGCCTTCATCCGTTTTAATTTGCATAAATGAATACACATGGACCAGACGGTTAAGGTTAAATATTTGTTGGCAGCAGTCTGCATCGAGCAAGCGAGTTATTCTTGTGGAATTATGCATTGAATTAAATCCTAAAATATTGCAGTATGTAGAGGAGCTCCTGATGTGTGTGCTTGGTTTTGCTGTGCAGCTACATTAACACATGCTGTGAGTCTGAGGCATTTACAATTAAAATCTATTTGAACAAGCATGAGTTGTTTGTTCCTGTAATTTTTTTTCCCCCACAGGCTGTTGTGCACATCTGAGGTAGTGTTAATGTAGACCATGAGTGTTCTGAGGGACTAAGTAGCTTCATAATCAAAATTAGAATCTACAACCAATAATGTATAATTATCACTAGGATTAAGATTCAGTTAAACACATGAACCAAAACAACAGAACTACTTCCTCTAAATAAATCACCTCCTTCTTGACTGTGAAGTCATGTGACATGCCTTCATCTGTCAGTACATGACAAACTGATGCCTTCTACAAGTGGTATGCCAAGTCTGAATAGCTATAAGGCCTTGTATGCAGTGTTTCATTAATATACGGTTTAGTTATAGAAAGAGCAACAACAATAACACATTCCCTTGATGAAAACTGGCTGCCATTGTTCAAATAGAAATAGCCAGGCTAAAACAACAAACTATCATTGTTACCCTTTGTATAAGAGTAGTGCAATGTTTGAAGCTGCACCAGCAAAAAAAAAAAAAATGCTACATGCTTCCTACAGAAACATAAAAAAAACAACATAAATGAAATTTGGAATTGCATTTCCAAAACACTTGTTGGTGAGTTAGTACAGGAAGCAGCACAGATGCATTAGTCTGTTAGGAGCATGGTTAGTAATGCACAGCATCAGAGCAAACCGGCAGGATATTTTAGCTGAACATCATCTTGGTCCAGTGGGGCCACAGTAGGTCGGCCACAGTGTCTGTGTATCTGTGTGTGGGTGTGTATTGAGAGTAGGAGGTGGGAAATGTCCTTATGTGTAGGAATTGAGGCAATCCTTGGAGCGTGAGGTGATGTCCTGCAGCTCCCGCTCTTCCTTCATTTTGATGTCTTGGTAGGCATGCATTTGACTGGCATCCTTAAGGTAGGCCCAGTTTGCTGAGAGAATCATGAGGAAGTGGATCTGGAAGAGAAGGGTGAGGTGGATGGCAGGTGAGCATGTCAGAGATGCAAAGCAAGCTACAGGAATCAGAAGTTCATCACAGACGTACACAAAGTTTTTAAAAGGCCGAACGCACAAAGGTGACGAAAGATCACTGGAAAGACAATTACTTGAACATAGTTACAATTATGAACACTGGAGTTACGTCGCTATCGTCCTACGAGACGACATGTGAGAGAACAATTTAAAAGCGTGAGAATGGAAGAAAAGTGAGCAGTTTGTGCATGCAAGTTTACAGCAGCTGCGTAAAAGCTTGAGGTTAGTGCAAAGCGTGAGCTTAATTATTTTGTGAATCTGACCCTGAATCATACAGTTGTATTTTATATCGCCACAGCACTTAAAGAAACAGACAAAGTAGAAATACTTTTGTAACAAAGGTTGTTTATTTTATATCGAAAGTAAAAGCTACAGTCCTGAAAACTTAGGAGAGAATTAAATACATGAAATATAACGTATAAGTAACTAAAACAGGAGATTCTGGAAAACGTAAGCATGTAGGCTCAGTGTTAAGATAAGACAAATGGCTCTTTAGTGGCACTTTGAGAAAGAATAAAGGAAAATATATGAAACAAAACAACTTCAGAGCTGAGGCTATACCAGCTTCAGGACTCATCAAAAAAAAAAATAGCTTCACGCTACTCTAAAATTAGACACTTTTTTATGTAGACATAAAATTAAAGTGAGGCTTAGGGCCTCATGTACGCCTGGTACTGGCCTAACCTTTCATAGCGTGCTGTGCTAGGTATATGCAATTCTCTCAACTCTACAATAAACACCACCATCAGGCTCCTCAGCATTATACAGTTGAAAGTTGTTTTAGTTGAGTCTAGGAGCCAACTTGAAACAAAAATACATAATACTATAACACTGGTTTCATGGGTCGTATCAGAATAGGGAGGAAAAACAAAGGAAAAATAAAAAAGGACGAGGACATGCTGTACTTGACCATGGGTTGTAACGAGTCCTTTTTACAAATGTATCACTGGAATTCCTCCTCACAAAAAACTGCTAATCTGTTCATCAGAAACTGAGAACACTTGAGAACACCGTCAGTATTTGTCCTTCATCAACACTGGCTACAGTTTGGATCAGTTTTTTGTTGTTGTTTTTTTAAATCAAACCTCAGATTGCTTTCATTTCAAATTATTGTAAAATTGTAGTTTGTGTACAAAACTGCAATTCAGCCCTGATGCAGCTGAAGCTTGTCCTGTTATGTGAGGTACATATTAAATACTGTAGTTCCTTATTTTATTCTGAAATACTTCTGCACTTAGCGGAGGTCAAAATGAACCTCACACATTGAAAACATAAATAACACTGTTGTGGATTTCTAGCTGTGCACATTTCTGTAGAATCTGACTGTGACAAACATCTGTAAGAGAATCTAAAGGAAAGCAAAACAAACCCAAATCTGATGGCAACTGTCAGGTGGCCCTGGACAAGCAATATCCCTGGATACCAAATACAAAAGTGGCATGCAATCAGCTATGTACACTAATGGAGAGATGTTTGATTTTTCTATTCTCAGTTGTGTTTTTTTTTAGTTCATTTTTTGTCAGTGGCACCTGTCTCTACTCAGTGCAGCCCCAAACGCCACACCAGACTCTTAAAAATGGTTTAAAACTTAGTGCAGCAGTCTTCTCGACTCTTAAACTTCAAAACAGCAAAGTTATAAGTAGTAGCCATCATGTAGATCAGCTGGTGGAAGAAAACAGAAAAGGTTGTAAGCCAACATGCAGGTGATCTCCTCGTCATCAGTGCTGTGGTTTAGTTAAATTAGTGAAGTGACCAACCATTTTCAAAAATAGGAAGTTAACAAAACAACTTTGATTTGTGGTTCAAACTTCATTAAAAAAATGTGTGTTTTTTTTTTCATTTTTTAACACAGAAAAGCAATCCCATGACACCCTCCTCCATCCATCCTAAAATAGAGAGCAGGGCCGTGTGCCTCTAAGCAGATGGTAAAACAGCAAATGGAATCAGAGCCTTTATGTAATCTTCCTTAGTGTGTTTACATGAACCGTATGGGAATGAGGAGAGAAGCACTCGACACATGAGCTGCTGATACAAACTGTACAGAGATGGACTGAAGGGAGAATGGAGGGAATGAAGGGAAGCTTACCAGAGCGATCACAGTGGCTCCAGCCCCGGCACACGCTACGATGTACAGGTGATAAGACAGGTAGAACTGGAGAAAGAAACAAGCAGTATCGATTGTTGCTTTATTTTAAAAAAAAAAACACAACTACATTTCCACATAGTACTCCTCTGTTCTCCACATGCTGGTGTGTTCTTGGCATTTGAATGAGTGTGTGTGTGAACATCTCACCTCACTAGTGTTGCAGATGTCACCTAGCACACTTCCACAGGCCTTGCCTGGTGTAGCATTCCATGGGATAATCCCTGTAGCAATGAAAATTAAATGGATTTCATGTACATTTATATTCATTGTACCAGAGAAATAGCTATGACACCTTGTCAAGAACTGAGTCCAACAACTGAGTCTGTTGTGGTTTTTGAGGCAGTTTTTCAGCTCCAATACCGTTTGCATCAAAAATGTGATTCTGTTAAGTCTAGAGAATAACCCCTGATGATGTCATCAGGTTCAAACTTGAAGTTGGAAGTGAGATAATGGAGTGGTTCTTGAAGAAAATCCCAGAGTACAGGTTTGTTATGTTTTTATTTTATCAGATTGTGGGGAAAATAGGTGAGGTAGTTTTTCCACATTTATTTGTAGAAACACGTTTTCCAAACCTGAAGAACAATCGAAGCAGTAGAAGATTAGAAAAGAAGAAAAATATGCCTGACGTTCATAAAAGCTGATTTATTCATCCACTATTACTGGTTATTATCTCGCAAATTATTTTATCTTAGAGATGTTTTATGTTCAATTATTTAAAAAAAACCCACTTTGGTTGAACCAATCAGAAAACACATTTAACAAGTGATGAGGACTCAAACATTTGAGTGAAACTAAGCAAGATGGATTCCAGGACATTCTCTTACCGTACTGACGAACATCCACGCAGATGGACTCAGTGTCGTTGATGGTGGAAGACCTCATGGTGGCACAGGTGGACCACATGTTATAGAAGAGGAAGACCGGCACAGCAGAGAAACCGAACACGCCGAGCCAAGCCACGCCCAGGATGTACGTCAAGAACACAAACTGAGGACGCCAAAACGTCACAACGTTAGCAGTGTCGAAAAAACGTCCTACCTTGTTCCTGTGACGTGTCTGCATTAAATCTCAGGGCATACATTATGAAGTCCTTGCGTTTCAGGCTGTGTTAACATACCATTCCACTGATGCAGCGTCCACAGATGGTGGTCTTAAACTCGCTGTGCAGCTCCTTGACGGCACTGGTTGTATAAAAGCCTTCAGCCAAGAGAATGATCCCGTATAGGAAGAAGAATGAAGCGATGCCATAGATGACATACTGCATCAGCTGTATTCTGTTGAAGAGGAAAAGCCACACATAGAGTATATTTTAGATGCACCACAAATAAATTAAAAACAAGGATAAAAATTTGACTAAAACTAAAAATGTCAGGTAAAATAAAAGCATTGATGTGTCACTGTCTCCTGTGGAAATACCTACTAACAACAATTTGTGCATATTTGCATGCCATCTATAAAACACGAATAATCGTGAACAGATGGTAGTAATTGTGATAGTGGTCCAGCTTCTCTAGGGTGCAGATGAAGACAGGCGCTAAGCCCAAAAGTGGAGATAACAGGTGGTCCATGTCTCTGGAAATCATCTGCCAAGAAACAGCCTGGCTCTTTAGACATCTTAGATTAAACAGTGCACTCCTAATCTCCAGCAACATAAAATATGTGGAGTCCTGCCATTCCTCTTTTATTGACTAGACAAACAGATGCACTTTAAAAAATGTCTATATTAGGACTGTTGTCCAGGATAACGTGAATGTGGGAGATGGGATCGACTAAAAATAGCCCACATAAAGCTAACCTTTACAACCATTAAAAATGTTAGCTCTCTTAAATACAAGTCTCTCTTTATTGTGGGGTTTTTATGGATACATTTCCTTTGAGTGTAATGTGTAATGAATGTGACATTAAACACACGATACTTTATATGCAAACTATTTGTTAGTTTTACTTGTTTCTCAGTAAAACACTTACACATCAGTCAGCATGGCGTGGTCACTGGTGACTTTGGAGAAGTGACTTTCCAGGATGGTCACGGTGCCCGTCAGAGCCACATGACCACATCCACAAAACAGGGCAACGCCGGAGAAGCAAAGGATTGTAGCCACTAGTGACGCATATGGCACGCCGCCTAAACATTTGATGCAGCACTCAAAGCAACCTGGAGAAACACAACAGAAAAACTGGGTATTAAGTGTTTTACAACAAATATTTTGACTTTAAAAGGTCACACAGTAGATTCTGTGAGAAAATCAGGCTTCAGTTCCTTATAAGGGATTGTTTTATCTTGCAGAAAAGGAAGTGATCTCAGGGGAATTAGGCATGATATGAATACTCATAAATTAATCCATTCATCCATCTAATCTTGCTCCAAACACAGGAAAGCAGCAGGGTGCCTGATGCACGTTCGGTGTATATCATTTATTTCACCATGCAGTATTCTGTCATTCACTAAGACTCATTAAAGAACACAGGACTGACTTTTAAAGAACCAACTCATCCTGCTTGAAGCACAGCTTGTTTAGCGAGGCTGTGGTTTTTACAGCCTTCACATCCTCGGACGTTCCATCTGACGACTCATCATTCCACTTAAGGGCACTAATGACCATGCAGCAGGTCACAGGGCGGCTGCCAAGTTGAAATGGAAATGGAAGACAACTCAGAACGAAGGAATGAAGCGACCCAGAAGACTCATGAAATGTGTTCTTATGCTTTGTGAAACTGAGTCAACGCAAGGTCTGGGGATGCATGTGATCAAACCACAATGTGTTTCCAATCCGATTCACATGTGGGCAACGGATGTTGTTTAGTCATAGGACACTCAGGTCAATGGCTTGTAATGATTAAAGCCTTAAAGACACACTAAGGGTATTTTAAGCTGCTAATATCAATGCTTCACATAAATAATGATTCAAATGACAAGGCGTAACTGAAAAACCCACAGAGGATCATGGACCGTACTGCTCCCCTCAGCTGTATGGAGTGTTTAAACTATTTGAAGCTCATTATTTTGGTTTTTGTGTACCCAAAGTTACATTTTGGTACACTAACATTGCTCATCTGCAGAAAGAAGCCATTTTAAATGAGAAAAAAAAAAAAAACACTTGAATTTTGTGTACTACCAAACCAGCATCAAGCTTCTGTGTCGCCAAATCAGTGAACAAAGTGGAGAATCAAACAGTGCATACAAAACCAGAGCACAACAGACTCAATAATAGTTTTTATATACATATATATTTGTATCAGGAGCCAAAAACACATCTACAAATACATTTCTGCTCCTTTTCTACTTGATATAAATAAGTAACTACAGTATTTTCCACACTATAAGGTGCATCTAAAAGTCTTTAAATTTCCTCAAAAAACCGACAGTGTGCCTCATAATCCAGTGCACCTTATATATGAAAACAGTTTTAAAATAAGCCATTCATTGAAGGTGAGTCTTATAGTCCAGTGCGCCTTATAGTGTAGAAAATATTGTAATTTACATTATAAACTGGTTCCACTGATCCCAAATGGCCAAAACTTCTACTTTTGTGTTTTGGATTTGAGTATTCATGCATGAAAAAGCAAGAATTCCTTCATTCAGTGCGTCATCAGTCATGTGGAGAAATGTGCTTGTATTTATACTTTCTCATGTCTGAACTCAGGCAGGAAGAACATTAAATAATGTTCAAGCTGTTTTTATAAAATCATCATGATTGATGACTTGAGTTATTAATGATGCTCTTATCTTCACAGATAAGCCTGCGTAAAGAGATGAGTCAAACCCAACCGGGGCGGGGGGGGTGTCAGAGCAGCGCTCAAACACAGTAACAGTTGTAATGATTTAACAAGCATGACACTTTCATGACTTCATAGTCGATAAATACCAATGATTGTGGTATGAATGTGAAGCCAAAGTTACACCCCTAATGCATCATATTCTCGTTTCTTTAATGCACAATGACAGAAAGAAAAAAAAACAAAACAGTGTATTGAATGAACGTAAACTATTTTTTCTTACTTCAGTGAGGTGAGCAAACTGAAAGTTCATGTGTGTTCATGTTGTTTGTCCTGTCAAAGGAAATGAAAACAGATCTACTGCTGCTGGGCCAATTCTCCTGCAGTCAGACGCTTCATCCTGGCTGTTTGAGCACTGAGCACACAGAGGCAGATAAAAACACGTTTGTCCCGTGGTGAGTGGACAAGGGTTGCCATGACAGCATTGCTACCCTCAGCTCAATGAGGGTGCTCACAGCTGAGTAACTAACCTGTACCTCAGGCTGCAATTATCTAAAGATGATCCTAGAAAGGATGAAGGAGCTGCTGGGAGTCAGAGCTCCACAGGATACGGTCTGTGTTTGAAAGAAGTCAGCTGCCACAGTTGATTTAAAGCAAAGCAATTAAATGTTTCTATATAAAAAGTGTGACGAGGGTTGATATCAACTATCAAAGCTCTCATATTAAATGGGCCAACACTGATAAAGCCAATAGCAAAGAGTCAGACTGCTTTACTATGAACATATATGAGTGAAATTGAATGTGACATGAAAATCAACACGCCTGCCCGACTCATCAAATGTCTGTTCGGTTTCAACCCTCTGCCTAGAAATGTGTCACTGTCCCCATTAGATCAGCTGTCTAAAGGCTGACAGCGCCGCGCTGCACGCCGTGACATCGTGACAGTCTGCCTTGATTGCCTTGTATTTCAATGAAACTGATAATCTGAGACAAATAATACGTGAGTGCAGATAAGGATGTCTGTGTGAAGTGTTTCTGAGCATTTCTTTAAACGAGGCCAGGCCGACCCGCCCTCCCCTGCAGCCCTCATGGGGGGTGGGGGTCACACTGACACGTCATCATCCGTCATGTTCATCTCTTTCTCTTGGAGAGACAAATCATGCATTATACCTAAAAGCCACCAAATAAATTACAAATTTATATATGTGTTTGATAAGTGTTCCATCTCTCCCTCGATGGAGAAATGTGAATTATTTCCTGTTAACTTTAATAAATCTTTGATGGTGTCGCGGTCAGATCTGTCAGCAGGTTAGTACGACTGACAGACCCACTCATGTTAACTAAGGGCCTCTTTGAAAACATTTGTGTTGGTATGACATTTAAAGCCCGTCACCACGTTTTAAAAACCTTCTCCACTAAGGAAGACAACAGGTTAAAGGGATAATCCTCCGTTTGATAAAGTGTACTTGATTTTATTTTTTTTTGCCGCTGTGTGGATGAGAATGATAAAATGTGATTGTTTGCCGATTAAACAGTGGTTGGATTCTGCAATTAGATAAAAGGATGTTGTAATATGAATATCTGATAGATTGTATCAGTAATCTGACTATCCAGGTAAGTACAGAGTTTATTTCACCGAGTGGACTGTTTGGGTTTTCAGGGGTCACCAGCTGGCAGACTAACCATGGGAGGTTTCATCCATACTGCCAATGGGGAATAAAAATCTATGGTTCTTATTGGGTCTGTTCTTAACTTTTTCCATCAAAGAGATCAGAATAATCACACTTTATCAAGCACAGACTCTCACCCAGCTGACTGCAGCTCCAATCCCAAGGTTTCCCTTTATATTATTGGGGGTGAGGGGACTCAGATCTCTTACCCTATTCTCGGGAAAGGAGGAGGGGTGGACCTCTTGCCATTTTAGTTGTCTGCCCCTAGTGTGCAGGATATTGCAGGATAGTTTATCTTAAATCCTCCTCCTTCACAGGAAATCACAGAGGAGCTGTGGTGATGATGGTGATCATCCTCTTCCCTTGTTTTGAGCTGAGCAGCACAAATGAAAATCACATTGGAGCATTTCCCCCTTCTGATGACTTTCACATGCTCCCAAGTTGTTTTGCTAATATTTCTGGTTAGACCTCCGACCACTTCAACAATCTCTGAATCACTGTAACAGTACGTCTACGAGAGAAGGAGAAAAAGGTCTGAGAGAGAAACACACAAGTTAGCAACTGTTTGTTACGACAATGTCAGCCCTTAGAGCACAGGCTCTATTTGCAACATCGGGATCACGAGGGGAGAGGGGGGAAAAAAGACGCTTGTATGAGCAAAAAATGTGTGTGTGTGTGTGTGTGTGTGTGTGTGTGTGTGTGTGTGTGTGTGTGTGTGTCTCCATCTATAACATTGTGTGAGACAGAAAAATAGAGACAGATGGAGTCCAAGAACGGCCGATACAAAGAGCCAGTGTGTGCAGCCCGAGGCTGTCCATCACCCTGGGCTCTCAGGGGCCGTTCTGAATGGCAGTGAACCACAGTCCAGCTCTTCCGGCCCACAGACTGGAGGCTCAGGACGAGACGGCTGCCGAGCTCCATCCTGTGTGCCTTCCAGCGCTGCACATAGCTCAGCCACAATGGGCCACAGCAGTCCCTTCACACTTCACGAGGATCCTGTTTGTCAAGTCATCCAATGTGTGAATGTGATTTCTCATTAAGAGCAACATGAGTCACAGGCAGGCTGGAATATAGATTAGCAGGCGAACAGCTAGGCAAACAAACCAAGAACATGAGGGTGTATCTTTGTCTTCAGGATGCTGGATGCCAAATGGAAGACCAAGACCTCCAGATTTACGGTCATGGGTGGTTGTAGTGGTTTTGTTTTTTTTTTCCACATTGTCTTTGCTATCAAATAAAGGTATTAAAAAGTAAGTTTGAGTACAGTATTTTCCGCACTATAAGGCACACCTTCAATGAATGGCCTATTTTAAAGCTTTTTTTCATTTAAATAAGACACACTGGATTATAAGGCGCACTGTCGGCTTATAGTGCAGAAAATATTGCAAATGGAGGAATGACACACAACAAAGTAAGCCCTAACAAAACTACTTACATCAGCAAAAGTCGCTGTTTTATCTACCATTTTCAAGTCACCATCTATTTTTTACTGACTTAACTTTACAGATCTGTCAGGTCAGGTTAATCCAGACGTGCATCAGAACAGTTTACATGAGCTCACATTCTCACCTGCAGCTGGCTGTACTTCATCAACACCTCCATCCTTCAACAACAGACAACGTGTGTCGACTGCACAAAGCTGAAATCTCCCAGCAGCTGGGAATCTCAGTGGTAAAGAGCGGGAATAAAATGTTTAACTTCACCTCTGAGCGTGTGGAGAAATACCAGCTGGACCATCAGAGTGGGCAGCGGACATTTTTAAAAACAGGCAACACATGAATATCAAGACAAACACACACTTAGAGACACAATCTGTGATGAAGACACTAACTTTGACCTCTCATTACTGAGTCCTTAACTGTGCAGACTTCCAGCGCCATCAGACACACCATCCAGTCTTAATGTAACATCCAGCCTCATTGAAAACACATGTAGTTTACAGCTAAGTGTTGTTGTTTGTTGCTTCATTGCGGCAAGCTGCCAAAGCACCATTTATGAGAAACAGTCTTTTTTCCACACTCCACTTTCAGAGGAGCGTACTTAAAAATGCCATAATGGCTATAATGGCCATCCTCAAGGCACCGGGGAGATTTGAGCCTGCAAATTCAACAAAAGTGGTTTCACTGTTTACTTATCCAACAATGGAAACTCATACTAAGTGAGCTAATAGCTGTTGGATGCAGCTCATCCATGGCTGTGTGAAAGATTCTGAGGGACGTGTTTGTATGTAAAGGTAATGACAGCCATAATGGTTCATAAATTGCATGTTTGGGTACAGTAGAGAAGTAAATACGTTAATAGGAGATGTATGAGAAAACCACCAATGTGTCTTAATGGATTTTACAGGCTCACAAGTTCCTAACCCAACCTAAGCATTATCACAAAAGAGAGAGAGAGAGAGAGAGAGAGAGACAGAGCGCTTCCTGAAAAATAACCTCAAGCAAACAGAGAATGGAGTCAACATTACAATTTCAATGAGTGTTTCAGTCAGGAAATGCAGAAGGTGTTTATATAAGTTGTTGATTTAATTCAAATTCTTCTTAAATGCATTTCTGAGTAGAAAAAAATCTTGAAACTTGAAATGAATCCACTCACAGAATGACCCCATATTCAACTTCATGAAGAGAAAGAAAAACAAAGACAAATGCTAAAAGACTTTGGATAACGAGGTTTTTTTCTTTTGTTTCATGATAAAATTATACTATTCTTATATTATAATACATAAACAAAATGTCACACAGACAGACAGGGTAAGTATTTAGTTCATGGTAGACATTATTAATAATCCAATAGTAAAATAAAATTGAATTAAAGCTGTACTGAAAATCTTTCCCAACACTGAAATCACAGTTAAGGACTTTATAGCCACACTAGACACGTCTCTTAAAATGCTGCATCAGTTACGGGTGAGTACGCAAGTTTCCCCAAGTCCAGCACGACCTAACGTACAAGAACAAAGTCTACAAGCATCTTAACTCAACAATATTACATTTTTGAGTTTTATTTTACTTAAGTTATTACTTTAATTACTAGAAAGTTCCACAAAGCATTTATTCTCTGCATGTATTTGTTCAAGACTTGCAGAGAAGTTCTGATGTCAAAATTGGTACAGGTAAGGAAAAAGATTATCTCTGTACTAAAGGGTGTGTACTTCACCTCTGGACTGGTGGTAGCATCAGTGTAGGACTGATCCAATAAAGCAAACCTAAATTAAATGGTTTTTTTGTTTTTTTTTATTACTTGAAAGCAACAGAGATGATTTAGGGGATGGCCAGGAAACCAAAATCTTTGACCGTATCAAGCATGCAGTAATTTGTCCAGTATATCATGTGTGTCCAAAACTGTCTGGAGAGGTTTTTGTCTGAATAAACTTGTCTGAAGTACAACACATTACTACTAATAGACGTTCAAAATAAAGAGCGATATGAAAACTGAGGGTTCCTGCTGGTTTCTCCAAGGCGAGGGCGATTTAATGACTTCTTCTCTATCGTATACACACTCCTCACAGCTGTCTGCTTGTGAGACTGATAATGTCAGCTTCATTTATCTTTGTCCATGCCAGCCCCTCGTCCACCTCATTCATCATTGGTCCCCCACTAACAATAACTCAGATGCACCCTGAGGGGTTTTGACTGATCGGCTGTTGATTCTGCAACAGGCTCATTGTCCTTAAAAGGGACACAAGTACGATGATGACCAACGGCAACACAGCATCCCCCCTGCTGGAAACATCCCACATACTTCAACTAATTAGATCATAAAATGAGACCAAGGAAAAAACACTGCAGGAAAAATAAACACACTGGAAGCATGACAGAGACTGTACTCTAGCAGAGGTGGTGATGCACAATCATCAACAAGGAAATCAACAATTATGGTACAAAAACTGAAACAAAAGGTGTCCGAGCTGACATTAAAACAATCTTGTGCAGCAGAATTTACCCAATTATTGTGTGTGGAGTGAAATCAAGTCGGCTGGAGTTGTATCAAAGCCCCAGTAAACACAGCAGTGAATAGAAGTGAACTGGCACGTTGTCAGAGCTCATTGGTACCTCTTTTGTCCTGCTTCTGGTCTTGGTTTTCTTGTGACGGAGTTTCCATGGCTGTTTTTCTCCAATGCAACAAAAATGTTTCCTTTCAGCAAATTCTCTTTTCCTTTCTTCCTCTTACTCTCTCCTCACTTGCTCCCCAATTCAGCCACTCTTCTTCCTGTATGTTCCTACTCTCCCTCACTCCCTCTCTCGCTCTTACCCTCACCTCCACATGCGCTCTGTTCATCTCATCCTGCTGGATAAAGAAAGTGCGTCCCTTCCCAAAATACAGAGATATTTGATTGACCGTAATAATAACCCCTGGTCATATAACTGACCCAACTATTTTAGGACTCAGCTTGAGCGACAGTCATTTGTCATCTTGATGGCGCACAAATCATTGCCTGTACCTTCAGGTGACAGCATAAATAACAGTTCATAGCAAGCTGCCTACTGGCAACAGGTTTGATGTATCAAGAGGGGGCTGCAGATGGGGGGAGCAGAGACCCTACCCCGTGCTCTACAGGCTGGATAAGGACACAATGACCTCAGTGCAGGAAAGGGGGAGTGCGAGTTCTGGTGTGGTGGGATTAGCCCTTCATCTTCTGATTTGCACCATATGCCCTCTGCTGCTGCGGCATACATGACCAACCTCTGACCACTCTCCTCCATCCATCTGGTGGCTTCACACTCACATGGAAACAAAAACACAAAAGAGGAACAGATGCACATTTCCTTATGCAAGAAGATAGGACATCTTCTGCGTTCATTAAAAACAACAGTGGAACAGCGTGTGTTAATGGGAAAAGGCTGAAACATGACGACTGGACGACGGGTCAAGAAACTGAAAAAGGAGGAGGGAGAAATGAGAGAATGCTTGGAGGAAGATGGATAGTGAGAGATGACCAAAGAAACAGACCGCGAGGATGACGAGGGGAGGAAGAAGATCTTGGCTGTGTTTGTTTGGCAACAGCAGGGCCAAGGAGCCCCAGGGGCATGCTAATGAGAGAAGGCCTTTCAGCAGTGTGTGTGTGTGTGTGTGTGTCTGAGTAGGGTCTTCTCACGGATACCAGACCCCAGAGAGGAGGGGGGGGGGGGATCAGCAGGGGTGGGGGAGCCTCAGGGGTCAGGGAAGTGAACTTAGCAGGGATCCCACAACAACAAATGCTGTGCTAATCTTTGAGCTTTTTCACCGTCAGCCCTGTAAAACACCAGGAGGACCGACGTCCTTGTGAAGTGAGGAAACAAGAGAATACATCCCATATGGAGCGGCGATGGTTGTCGGAACGCTTTGAATGTGAGAACGTATCTGATTCTGAGCTAATTGAGCTTTTGATTCCTCTATGAATCAGGCAGAGTCATAGTGCAACTTGATGATATGTGTGATAGAAAACACCAATAAACTGAGTAGACTAAAAAACATCTAAAAACAAACCAGTGATGCATCTGCAGGTCTTTAAAAGTACAGGGACAACAAATTGTATGCATTTACTGAACATTAACAGATTGAAAACATGTGATCAGGTCTTGTTAGTATTGCAGACTCCATTGAGTTCATGTAGATTTGCTGACCCACCCATGTGATCCAATTCTGTGGTGTTACTTTTAAAAAGTTACCCAACCAACAACTGCTCTGGGGTATGTACTGCAGGTTTTTACTTTTTATTTTGTGGATCCATTTGTTTCAAACAATGCCACGTGAATGCAGAACTTTAAAAAAAAAAGCCAATGGAAAATCTTTTCTGTTTTCAGCAAAGTAATGTTGTGTAAACAGGACTGTAATTTCCTGCCATCATGGACTGGGGCTATCGTTTGATTTCAGTTGCTATGGTCTGTCTAAAAACACAGCGATACAACGTCACTGTTAGCTAAAGAGCTGTTGTCTCTTTCAATGTGATTCTGTAGATTTAGTTTGTTTGTGCTGTTGTTATTCATGTGCTCCACCTAATAATCACTGACACGACTCGACGGATTCTCCAACTTCATCTCTTCAATACTCAGCAGGGTCATTGGCCACCTCCACCACCATCAGAGCCTGGGCTCTAAAATTGGATTTTTCTGTTATCCATTTATGCCCATAAGACTTTCTGACGTTCTTGTCAGATAATGTATCATCAAGAAACATCCGTCTTTATTTTAGTCACTTGTCTGATTTAACTGACATAAACATATTTGACCATCGAGCTAGGAAAAAGGTTATAATTACAGTATTTTCTGCACTATAAGGCGCTCTGGACTATGAGGCGCACATTCAATTGATGACCCATTTCACTGAAGATAAATGCACTGGATTATAAAGGCGCATTGTCGGTTTTTGAGAAAATGAAAGGCTTTTAGGTGCGCCTTATGGTGCAGAAAATACTTAACTCAACTTCATTGAGTCGAAAAAGTTAGCAAACATCTTTACATCGTTACAGATTGTGAACTTATTTTCAAAAGTTGAAAAATTAATCAAAACAATCATTGATTAGAAGAGATATGTTTCTCTAAAATAAACACATAATATAAAAAATAATGAAGAAAACTGGAAGATTTTAGTTAAATCTACAAAAATTATTTTCAACAGTGTGGAAATTGTGTTTACAAAACCATAGCTGGCAAAAACAATTATTATGGTAAATAATAAATGTAATCTTCTAATACCATATTACAGTATGTGTAGAGTTTTTATGCGTACCATGGAACTGGAGCAAAATGCAACATTCTGAGTTTTGGCCAACTGTTGAATCCACCATTCATTCTGCTTTGAGCTCAGTTTTGATCTTCACCAACTCTTCAGAAAAATCAGTATATTTAATGGTTCGCAGTCCAACTTTCTGGACAGGCAGTCATAATGTGATCTAAACCTTTGCTCTGAACATCTGTCGACTGCTGACAACCGGGTATTTTAAGCAAAGAAAGTAAGTAATGCAGTAAATACAGTAGCCTTATTTAAAACAAAGAACTAAAAAAAAAAAAACGCGTAATCATGATGAAGAATTGGGTGGTGAAACAAAAACCTGTGACTGTGGGAGTGGTTGTGGGAATAATCATGTGAACGTAGGAGGTGCCTGAGTGCTGTATGCTTGACACTGACACTCCCATACTCGAGCACACAATCTGAATGATGATGAAGCTCATACAAATAAAGGAGGCTTCATTGTGGGTCAACCTTTCATGCTGTGAGACTGGGGGCCCTAAATGCGGTGTTTAGTCACCCGTGAAGACCTGCACCCTGCTCGATTCACACCGAGGAAAGATTTCTTTAGGACACAGGACCAAGCACCACTTAAAGACACTGACAAGAGCCTGAGAAAACAGGCTGTCCACACCAGAGCAGTGGAGGACGAATGGGTGGGTGGAGAGGCCCCCCCATGAGCTGGATGTGAAGGCCGGCGCCTGGTGAAAGGAGAAGGGAGGCAAAACAAGAATGGATAACTCTGCAGTCCTCATGAAAAGCGAATGTGACACTGACTTTTTGACAACATTGTTTTAGAGTTTTGTTTTACAGTCAGTAAATTCTTCCTATGTACTGTAGTGGCAATTCTGACCTAGATCTAAATACAGGACATATTAATGGGTCAATCTGATCCATTTGTCTGCTTTCATGTTTGACATGTAGAATCCAAGCATTGACTGGTTTAGAAAAGCACTACAAACCCATCACACAGATCCATTCACTGTCAGCTGACCCACTTTTTTTCATCAAGTCTACAGAATCACAAATGAATTCCGGTGTCTATATAACTTCTGCAGAACAATTCAGCATCATTATTCATTATAACAATCTATGTACCAAACTGGATTCCTCAAGATAATCCTGTCAGAAGAGCTCCTAACTCAACGTGATGATTAAACAAACCAATCAAAACATAATCTCTACTCTGCACTGCTTATTCCTTGGAAGAGAAATCTCTTTCTGTAATGGAAAAAGTTAATATGCTATCTGTCTTGAATCATTATAGCAAGATATGTGAACAGTGAAAAGGAAACCACAGTGGGCTGACTTATAATGAGTGCTGTGCTTTTTTTTTTTTTTGGCTCCGTCAAAAAAACTGAGGAAAGAAAATCCTTTTCTTTAGCATCTCTGCCTATATTAACTATAATCAATGATGGTTGTGATAAATATTGATGATGACTTTTAGTGTCAGTTCATCTTCTGACTATTCTCTCAATTATTACATTTGGTTGGTCAACATAATAACACAGTGGAGATCCAAACTCCACTCAACTTCAACATATTTCTGATAGTATTTTCTTTCAGATCGGTGTGTCTTACTTTTGTACAATTTCTGGATTGTATTTTTTCCACATTGCAATTACAAATGTTAAACCAAACAATACCCACGAATCTGACTCAGCACTTCTGTAATTACATGCTTCTGTTACTATCGTGCTAGATCTGAAAATTGAGAAACATTCACTCAGGGATGCCTGGCAGTCATGTTTTTCCTCTAAAAAAAAAAATGTCTCCTCAATCCTGCCTCCCTGGCATCTCCATATTCACCGTGGTTGCAAAGCCAGATGCTTCATATTAGCGAGACCTCCTATCTCAGAGTGCCTTGGAAACTGCCACTATAGCCTGGCTGTGCAACATAACCAATGCAATACATAAAACTGAAGAAAACAAATTTCATAGTTTCAACCTGGAGAAAAAAAAAGCAAGGACTGAGAAACTTGGAATACAGTGAAAATAATATAAAGAGAGGGTGAAGGAGAGGGTGAAGGAGAGGAGGTGTTTATAGTATTTGTACCCCACAACCTCTCATTTGAGCCATGAACCTCTGCCATTTTGGAGAAAAATAAAGGTCTTTTGCATAAGTGTTTCTTTTTCTTTCCTAATGTACTAAATATTTTAATGATATAAATCTGCAAGAGGGTTTGTGGTTTGCCACACTACTATAGAACTAATGAACCCAGCAAGAAATACAGCACGGAAAAGACTCAACATTATCCTGCTAAATAGAGAATAATGAAAACATCCACACACTCCTGTATAGTTTTTTCTGTATAAATTAGTTTTATACATCTACATTTGGAGTTAAACCTTTGCAAGATTGACAATGTAAATGGAAAAATGTGGTGACCCATAACTGGGAGCAACAGAAAAAAGAAGAACTTTTTTTTATTTCCCAAATGGGAAACACAGATAAACACACTTGAACCGGAGGAGCCTGAAAAGATCACAAGGTGAAAGTTATGCATCTAGCAGATATGGGGGGAAAATGATCACTATCATATTAGCACAGTTGTGTTTTCTAACCATCTGATAGTTGGTAACAAGCCTTTGCCCGTTTGTGCTGGACAGAGGCTCTTGCAGTGAAAATAGCTTAAACCATCAAAAATCAAAACAATGGGCTCAAAGAGACTAAAAAACTCAGTCAGGCGATAACTGTGGCATGCATTACTATGAGCAACTACTAGCCCTCTCATCCATTGTTAATCCAACAGTATTGATTATAGCTGTTTGATAAGATCCTTCATCTAATTATGTCCCCCTAAGGTGTGGATGTCCCTTATCTGATTTAATCTCTATCTTTCTTTGCACACATTTGTCTCACTACTGGGTCATCATTTTGACATAGAGCACCTTCAAGAGAGATTTAAAATGTATGTTGGTGCATTAAACTACACATGGAGACCCATGGGGACATCTTATACTTATCTTACCTCGGAAGTGGCCTCATAAGCTGAGTGACCAGGCAGCAGTCAGTTTAAATCATAAAGACATGAGCAGGTTAAAATTTTAATCCTGTGCAACACATGTGTGCAAAATACGTTGCTTAGATTATGAATATTCTGACGGTCTTCCACCATGACAAGGTTCTCCACAACTTCACACCTAAAGCACTGGGACGTTGCACAGGATAAAAGCATCTGAACACACACACACACAAACACACACACACACACACACAGAAAATAGAGACATAATGAAGCACAGAGGCATGGAGACACCAGACTTTCCAGCTAATTTTGGGGTTGCTTCCCATGAAGAGCTTCCTCCCTCCTCCGCTTCCATCCCAGCTGCTGGGATTTTTTTTTTCCTCTGCATCGCTCCCGCTGATCCCATTGTCCTCACGCTGCCAACCTCTGACCCTTTTCATTGCCCCCAACACTGTTCTCCTGAGTCTTATTAGAAGGAGCAAAAAAAAAAAAAAAGTTCTCCATTCAGCCCCAGACGGTGCTTCTCCATAGAACCAGCCAGTCGGACCCCACCGAGTCAGGATTCATCGTCAGCGCTATGACAACAGAGCAGATGACACGGAGATCGCTTTAATGCCATTGTTCCACGTCGGTCTCCTCTCCTGTCCCCAAAAAGCGCTGCATCCTGAGGCTGGATCCTGGAAGGGCAGAGTTAGCTGTAACCTGAACCTGACACTTCCACCCCTGCAGAGACCCGTTTGTCCTCAGATTCACAATGGAAGCAGTGAAAATGTGAACTAAGTGCTTAACAATAAGTAGGAGGAAAAAAAAACAAAAAAAAAACAGTTCATCACAAGAGAAAAATGGAAGCTAATCTCTCTTGTGGTCGGTGCCCCCCACCCATTTCCCAGCTGACCTCAGCGAGACTGGGTCGGTCCATTACTTTATTGCTTTAAGCACAGCTTCAAACAGTAGGGACCGTAATGACCATCACATTGGACATTATAAAGCAACTGCTAAGCAGAGTAGAAGCTATTTATGGCAACATCTGATGCAATGCAGTCACTCCATCATTATCGGTGTCTAAACATTTACACTTTCAGGAATGCGTTCTGCGAAACGCCGTCATTCACACGGATGCAGATGTCTCCGTAGATGGAAATACGTGCTTGCATGTGTTGCTCACATGACCGCTGCACCGATAGTAAAAAAAAAGTTATTGGAATTAAAATTTAAGAACTTCAGTTTTTACCCCTTGAATTCTGTGTTTATATATTCAGATTGCTTGGTGATTAAATCCTTACTAACAAATACAATCAGCTAGGAGGAGGAACATGTTACTTATCTCAAGTTTACTCTGAAATTTAAAAAAAAACGCCAATTAGCAAATAGCAATTCACAAAAACTCGTACGTCAACGTAAATACACCTCAATGCAGAACCGTTAATGTAAATAACACAATGCACACATCCACAAGTTTCTCACACTCCTCTGTACATTCCAGACACTCAGTTCCCTTCTGTGCGTTACACGTACAGCTGTGGTCACTCGATTGTTGCAGTATTGTTTTCCCATAGGGTAAAGGTCAAAAGCTAAGATGACTTATGAGGTTTCTCAGCGGTGTCGCTGCGATATCAACACTGGTAACTGATCCCTCCTCTGGTCTGTATGCGGTTGCAGGGTCAAGCTGTTTTACAGACAGAAACATCTGGGATTTCCTCTCTACCCCCCAAAGCTGCAATTACCTGGAATGTTTCTCCAAAAAAAGGAACTCATAATGAGAGACAAAAAGTCTTAAACACATAAGGTGTGCAAATGGTAAAAGCATCACATGGTACCCGAAGGATGCTGATGTCTCTGTTTAAAGCATTCTAGGTTGAGTTTACTTTTTTTTTAAAAATCTGATCAAATTGAAATCCATCATCTCAACCCCCCTCCCCGACAGTGGAGCAAACACTCTCCCTCAGCTATTTGGTTTCCTGCAGCTGTCATTTTATTAAAGCTCAGCTATTTCAGATTTTCATCTGCTTGGCAGAAGTGCCTCTTTCCTGCCTATCAAGCCTTTCTCTGGAGAATAATAAGCAAGACAATGAAAGCTCTCCTGTTGTAATTGGGCAGGAAAGTGATTCCTGGCAAAAGAGAGTGTGATTCCAGTGGCCTCTTACTCTGGTTTCATGGTTCGCATGCAGAACCACATCACAAACACGCAGGCGGAGATCAGTCATGTGCATTTCCTTCTTAGAAAAGCAACTCAGCAAGCTGTGGAAACGTATATTGATAGGATTTTACACCTAATGCTGAATATAGAGGCAAACATAAAGTTGGGGCTACATAAGCAGTCATTTAAATTCCCAAGCATAGCATTGTTGCGTAGCTGCCTCCAAATGGTCTGTGGCTGTCTGGCGAGGCTCTTCATATGGTGATCGTGTCTCATTGGTGTGCGAGCGTACCCCAGATGCTTTTGTCTTATGGTTGTTTAGCAGCTGCGTACAAAGCGCCGAGGACAAAGACGTATCTGTGGAGGTTTGAATACACTCAGCGGGCACGCAGCCAACAGCTCAATCCTCCAGACTCCCACAGTTCAAAAGCAGTCGAAGGCACTCTTGCTCTCGCTCCTCACACATGATCTTATGTGGAAATTAGTTGGAGGCTTCTCATTTCATCTAATTTCACATCTGCTCTGTGGTAACATCAAGTTCCAAATTACATAAAATCGCAGCTTTTTGGAAATAAATAGAAACAATACTTTCATTTATTCACATTCTCCCAAAACAGGAAGAATGAATTGACCACACTGACAGAACTAAACTTAGCTGACGAACATCCCCCCCCCCGCCCTTTCCTTCATTTCTGATTATAGGGTTAGGAAAGAAATCAACTTGGAATCTTGGAATCTTTCAAAACCTCAGTAGGATTCTGGAAGGAGACGCCGATCACAGAGAGGTGAGATGTAATTCACGATAAATGAAAAGAGAAATGCATCCAAACATTCAAACACACACACACACAAACGAATCCTCTCGCTCCGATCGTGGCCATCACACACTGGATTCATTAGCTGTCTGCAACTCTGGTCTTGCTGCCACGACAATCACGGTGACTCCATTATGATCCGTCTGCTCGCTTCCCGGCAAGAGAATTCAGGTCATTCAGGGAAAACTTTATTGACTTTTTGATCAATGACTACAGCTCATGTGATGGGGTGAATCAAGGCAGATACAGTCTTTTTAGATGATGTGTGTTGTGCTGCATTTGGCTGCAGACTGAAAATCCTGCCCTGGGGGGGGGGGGGGGGGGGGGGGGGGGGGGTGAACGCCTGTTAAAGTGACCGAATATCCTTCAGCTGTAGCGCTCTTTGCTTCGTGAACCTATTGCTTCTCAGATGCCATCTGGAACAATCATCTGACTGTTAACAAAACACGGATGCAGGATGGTGCTCGGCTGGCAAATATCACCTTTGACCTCCGTGTGCATGAACTCATGCCAGCATGTGCAACTGGGGAAGAAATAGACCTAATTATGCACGTATTTGGCAGTTTAACCTTGAGAATGGTGGATGGTTCTCTGAAGTTTTGCAGATACGATAAAAGGCCACATTGTAGCTTTTGCATATTTTCTCCAATACCAGAGTTCAGCTGCCTTTGCACATCCCAAAGTCGTTTTGCATGTAAGGTATTTTCAGACATTTAAATGCCATGCTGATTCCACCATGAGGCACACACTCACACTCGCATCCTTTCTGTTCAAATGTGAATAGGCTTCTGTAGTTGAAGTGATGACCAAGGCACATGCTTGAACAAGCATCCCGGCTCAGGAACATCTATTCCAATCATTTCATGTCACAACACTCAATGGCTCTTTTGTTGTCAGAGATGTTTAGCTCAACAAAATTAATGTGACTCTTCTGGAAGACTTGAGAGAAACAAGGACGAATAAAGGATGAGGGAGATTTATCAGGAAACCCAGAGGAGCTGGAATGGAAGGGATGAATGAAATGCACGAAAGAGGGGTAGGGTCTCATTTGCAGTAAGTGCTATGGGAGCTTCATAAGTACTATGGAGCCTTGCCTGATGTATAATTACTGGAGATGCTCCATCATGTTATGCCAAATGGAAAGAGGCCCAGAAATCACGTAGCTATGACAACGGCTACCTCATTATGGAGCATATTTGGCGTAATTAATGAATGAAAACCAGAGACGAGAAACCAATTTAGGAATTACTGAGGGTCACAGAAAAATGTGGGTTCAGCCATTAAAAAAGGGTCGCCCGTGCTTTATTTAGACGGAACCTCATCTGAGACTCAGGAGGGAGCTTTTATTCAGACAACCAGACACGAAACAGTGAAACTCATTTTTGCAGTCTTGTGTTTTTTTACTCACGGAAACAGAAGCATCTGCATGACCTACAGTTTTGTCTCAGAGGACAAAATCACCACGCGTCAACTAAAACAGGGAGGAATTTATCTGGGACTTTGTTATTGCTCTGCCATTGCTTGACAACTTGTTGATTTCGAGAGCAAGAAAAACCACAAAAAAAAAAAAAAAAACACCTCCGCTTACACAGCATTTGCTGTCAAGGGTCTTTCCTCTCTTCGCAGTCAGGATGCAAGGTCAAAGCACAACGCGGATAAACCACGTGTGTTGGTGACAGCGATCCCTGCTGACGGCTGCGCTACACAATCAGACACTTTCCAGACATCCTAACTCAGATGGAGAAGGAATGTCAAACATTACAGAAGAAAAACCGACATCTTGGAGATACTTCACAAACACACATGCAAAAACCATCATCGTCTAGCTCCTGTGTTTGGAGATCTCTGTATGACCAGTGGGAAGATTTGACAAGTTTACATGTCCATTTGTTCACAAGCAAATCCTGAGTCAGTGACAACTGATAAATCCGACTACAGTGAGATGCTATGAGGCACATTCAACACCATCAGCTGAGATTTATTCCCTTTCTCTCAAACTATTCAAAAACAATGATGTAACATTTGGATCCGCTGTGATCTTTTTTTTTTCCACAAGACCACCACGCTGAACGCAAAACATTCCGAGTTAGAAGGTTCATGAGTTTCCATAAGGAAAAACAATCTTCCCCCATTTTCACGATCAGGATCTGGCTTGAAGGGGGAGCAGACGCAGTGGTCACGGTCAAATCTGTAACTATTTGATCTCCTTCGCATGTCGGGAGCATAACTCGAGTGTGTTTGTGACAGATAAGCTGAAAAAATGGTTCATTTTCCACAAGCTGAAAGCAGTTGAGAGTTGTTCATTTTTTCTGTCAAATGCATTTGAAACTTCATCTGTTTGACTTCTTTCTTCTGTGTGTCTGGAGCACAAACTTGCAGCAAGGAAAATCAATCAAGCTTTCAACACTGACCCATGTCATGCTTTTCATTGTTACAGTGAGGATGATCATCACATGCAAGGATCGTTTATCTTTAGGCCAAGTGGCTCAAGGATCAAATATAAAAAAAAAAAAAAAAAGATGAGAAGAGCTGTGTGTGTGTGTGTGTTTACGCACTGGGGTCCCCCTGGCAACCAAATACTGTTTGTTGGGTAAGTGTCACAGGACTCTAACACCAAGAATTTGATTTGACGGGATATTTGTGGAAAATGACTCGCTGTCTCCGAGTCTAGTTCAGCAGACGGAGGCCAAAGTTATCCTCCCACATCCTTCACGCAGGCCAACGCACCGTTAAAGCATTCACCGCGAGGACAAAGCAGAACCTCACAGGAGCATGTGGGTCCGTGAGGATGAAGGCGAGACATGTTATCTATCCTCTAGATGCCATTTTCACTCAGCAGCACCACAGGCTTCATAGACATCCTGTTTATTTTGGGTCAAACAGTTTCACCAACTCATCTGATGAATTTTTTTTTTTTTTCCACACAAATCGAAACAGATCAGAACCAAATCCTTTCTTCAACACATCAAACACAAGTTTACAGCAACTCATTCATTCCAACAACAACAACAGGCTGCATTGTTTGGTTCTGGTGTGGCTATGGAGATTTCTTGATTATAAAATGGGAGTTCAGCAAGAAGAATTGTTTTGCAGAAAGTTGATTGCCATGCAGACTAATATCCTCGATGGGGGAATGTGGGGGAATCGGTTCACACGGTTTCTGCTCTGAGACTTGCGACTCGGTGAACTTCCCTCTGTACATTCGGAGCCACTGAAGTTGCACAAAGGAGCAGCTCCAAATTAGGAGCACAAAGACGCCTCTATGAGGAGCTTCAGAGTGAATTAATGAGCATTGATAAACATTCGCACAGAGTGTTCTTCCCTCGCCTCAGCTGCACCGTAGCAAACAAGACAAGCCAATAAATAAGACAAAACTCAGATAACTAAAAACTTTACAACGACCAGTACTGGAAATGTTCTTTGTGCTTTTCTTGTCACGAATATATTCCAGTGCAAGGAGGAAGGGTTGGGAATTTTTTTTGGTCTTTTCCAGTTTCCTATCCCATCTGGTCCACAGGTTACCACTACTTGACAGGTTTAAGGCTGGCAGAAAGTTTCTACACATGCATGAGGATGAGTGAGTCAGTTCTGCGATGCATCGCCCACAGGTTAGGAACTCAAGAGCTAAGCCAACAACACTTGGGGCTGATTTAAAGATGGAACAGACCCAGCTCAGCCCTTCACATAGAAATTACAAGCTCTGGCAGAACACATGCAGAAGGAGGTTTGCAGCAGTGGAGCATCTGAGTAATAAAATGTGTTGTCTCTTAGTTTTTCCAGAAACTTTAAGCCAACTTCTACCAAACACATGAAAACACTGAAAACTAGTTTTTGCTCATCTCAACAGATTTAGGACCTGTGATGAAGCAACAAGTTGATCTGGATTTAACACCTCAGCACAGTTGACCGTAGGAATCCTGATAGACTTAATCTCTCTAATCGCTTTCCTCGACTGGCTCCAGCAGGCTGTTCCTCATGAAACCGGGTCAGGTAAACTACATTCCTCTGAAGCGTTTCTGCTAAAAGTTTAATTCAGTTTAAGCTACAAAAAATAATAATAATAATAATAATAAAACTCAGTGCGCTCCGAAAGTTGGAGCGTCAAAAACATGACGCACGCTGTCATGACGCAAAAGCGATGTTTATTCCCTCCTATCGGCCACATAGTCATGTTTAATCGCTTTAAAAACTTACCCATTGTTGTGAGGTTTTTGTTTTGTTTTCTTTTTCTCAAAAGCGTACGAAGTTACGCGATGTGCTGAAAGTTGACCCCCCCGGCTCCGCTGGTGCTGCGTCTTAGGATGCAAACTGGCCGCCTGGCTGCTCAAACATTCAACGCTGCGTCCCTTTGGAGACAGGCTGCGTGACGTCACTACAGAGGGGATTACAGATGGGAGGACCGAGCGCCCCCCACCCCCCACCCCGCTCACCCCCACCACCTCCCACGGCACCTACTCGTGTGGAAGTTTATCGTGACGCATTCCTGCGCTCCCGCAACTCCAGGACGCGGAGAGACGTGCGTGGAGCCTCAACAGCAATGTCAGGAATTCAGTCAAATAAAAGGATCAGAAGCAAAAATGCAAACTCAGCAAAGGTTCTGTGTGCTATTGGTCAAGTTATCGGGTCAGCTGTAACAAGCTGACTATTGCTGAATGAGTTCTTTTCACAGGTCAGAGGTCAGAAGTCAATTTGATGGTTTGCTCACCAGGAAACCAAAGGTGTGTGGAGAAACTTTTGTTTTGAAGGTATTGTATTCCTGAAAGCTTTTGATCACAGTAGTCTCAGTCTAGAAGCATATTAGACTTAAAAAATGTCATAAAACACAAATAGAAGCACGCTGAACGGACATTTAAAATGATGTATCTTAAAATACAGTATAACTAATCACAAATGGATTTGATTTTCTTTGACGTCATACAATTCCGTAGAAGGATCAGCGAAGAAAATTAACGTATACTTAGATAGATAGGTAGACAGACAGATACTACCTTCATGGAAATATGTTTACAGCTTAATAAGTAAGTTGATAATTTTTTTTTTTGTTGTGCAATATGTGAATTCTTTTGTCGCAATAATTCTTGTTTGATCCTTCAACGATAGCTGGATTTGGTTTATTCTGGAGGATGTATTGATAAATAATGAGAAAAAGCTGGACCTGGCATAAATGAGATTGTCTTCCAGAGGGTTGATGCAAGTAAAAACACACTCACCAGTCTCACAGCTTGTGTACTAGTGAACTGTGGAAAAATAAATCCCCCCCGCATGAGGTTTGATGTTAACATTTCTCATTTCTGATCTGGAATTGATCATTTTCAGCTCTCTTTTTGTAAAATGGGGCCTTTCCTATTGATTAGATTCCATCCAAATATATATATCAACATAATATGACCTTAATCCATGAGCCGTCCAGCATGGAAACCATGACAACGTGCACATTCTCACTTCAATTCAATATTAATACTGACAGGACACCAGTGTGAGAGAAACCATAAACTGCAAACATGTGAATTATAACTCTTTGTCTCCATGAGACGGAGCAGGTTGGTGTGCTTCATGACTTCCTGTCTGTACATGAGCTGCGTGTGTGTGTGTGTGTGTGTGTGTGTGTGTATGTGTGTGTGTGTGTGATGGAGCTCTGCATCAGAACATTCCAGCACTGTGCAGGTTGTTACAGCAGATACAGCAGCTGGCAGACAGCAGGTATGCAACTGATGTTTTTGTGGACCACAGCAAAGCAGAGCACATCAAGAAAAGCCTTCTTATGTAGACAGTACATATGGTCGTGTCACTGACGGAGAATCCACCTGGACATGATATTTCACTTTATTAGTTGTTCCAATTCTTCGAGTTAGAGGACATTTATCCTATTTTTAGGAGCCAGGGTTTGGGTATATATGGGGTGAACATTGTCATCAGGTTTGAGGAAATATGTTCTGTCCACCTCAACATTCATCCTATAATCATTCTGCTTTCATTCAGCTGTTAAAAGAGGGATGGTTTATCCATTTTCACTTTGAGAATGGCTGTTAAAAAGTAAATTTTGTGTAATGCTGTAATGTAATGTTAGAGGTTATGGTCTTTCCCACATCAGTACAAACAGCTATTTTCCAGTTACAGGCGATTCTGTGACTGTGGACTGGTTTCTTTTGGAATTAAAATAACATTCAGGTGAAATAAAATACTGCAAATGTCTATTTGACATACATTCTGGAAAAGATTTGTGAACAAGAATTAAAAAAAAAAAAAATGAAATGCTGAACCGTGCCAGGTTTCAACCCAGTGATTTGTTGAGTGGTCGACTAATAGCTCAAGTATCACATATGGACAAACTATTAAATGGAGTAATAGTGTATGTTTTTCTTGCTGAAGAAGGAATGCAAAGACTTTCAGCTGAAGACCAGAACATTTCTTGAAGTAGTTTTTACTCTTCTAATGCCTGTTATGTTTTTAATTAAGAATAAACGCAATGAAGGGATGAAGGCAGACAGAACGGCAAAACTGAGGGAATCCTGCAGCGTCTAATTACACGTATTAAAAAAAACTGCTGAAAAGCAGGTCCAAACAGAACAGATACCATGGTTACAATCTGCTAAAACAATGACCGACATGGCAAATTGGCTCAAAATGAGGTGTTTTAAAGCAGCTCTGGCTTCTGATCGAATCCTTGCAGCTCTGGCCTGCAGGGCATCCCTCAATGTCGGCTCGTGACGCCACGTCACAGACATTCATTGACTAAATCCTTCTGGTCAGATTAGCAAAATAACATAAAATGGTAGCAAAATGACACAAAAAACATTTCTAATGGATCTTCATCAATTTTTTCCAAGCCATTCCAAGTGTCTTTCTCAGGGTAAACACATGTTCAGTAATACACCAGCAAACATCCGGTGCTTTGTGTTTTATGGCTAAAGCTGTGGGCCATTACTGTGGACACATGGGATGGTTTTCCCAGAAAAGACATGGTTCAGCAAATAAAAGTTAAAGTCAGCAAGGAAATATCCAGAAGAAATATCTCTCTATGTATATGACTTAATGCAGAAATGTTTTACTGACACATGACTGTAAGGAAAAGCTGTGGATCTACAATTTGTTTTCAATGTTTGATGTCAGCTGAAGATTTAGTTAAACACTTAAGAAATACTTAGATCTTAAACACTTTATTTCAATCTACTCATTTTGACTGTGTAACCCTGTTGGTGTCTGTTTTACTGAATCTCTTCAAGTAGATGAATAAATCAAATAAATGTAATATCTTTTAGGGTTTGGTATTCATCTGCCTGAGGTTCTGCTAATCAGTGGAAACCGACTGTAGTGAAGTGGTGACAGACTCCAGCAGGTCGAGGCTGAAGATGAACATGTAAGCAGAGCTGAGTTCATGTAATGTATCATCCCTGAGGCCTTAAGAGGAGAGGGGCCACCAAAACAGCTGGGGGAGGGGGGTGGGCAGGAAGTCACCACCGGGGGTTTATCTCCTCTCCCTCATGTGTTACAAGAAACTGTTAACAGAACAGGACAAACTTAAGGGAGATGAGCAAGAAGACAAACACAAGCTGTGTTGCATTCTGGGTCTTCTGGATTCCTGGTGATGTAAACTGTGGAAACGTTTGGGAGTGACCAGATATGGAGAACTTGACACACTTTAGCTGTAGCAATGGAAAAACAAAGAACCACTGTGAATGACCTTGTGACTCGGCCTCCAGAGACAATTGGGTCATTGCAGCGTTGCGTAGCGGATGTATCGTGATCATAAAGAGACCATAGTGATGGAGACTTGATTAATGTTGACTTTTTTTTTGTTTTTTTCAAGCCATCACTGCCCTAGTTGTGACGTAATCCCTCCACCACTCCCGTCTTCTGCTGGCTGGCAGGAACGTTCAGTGCCAAGGAACACATTACGCCACAGACGTCACTGAGGTCAAAGTTACATTAATGGTTCATTTTGTATGTAGGTTGAAAAGTTTTCACTCGTAAATGAGATGTTTTGTAATCCCAAAAAACTTTTTTTTTTTTACATAACTGAACTGGAAGTTTGACACTTTCACACTAATCTATACCATGCTGCCATCTTGTGGCTCAGTCTAAGGTGGCCCTGAGGTGACATTTATAAAAACACACAAACAAAAATGTGTATTTGGTCACATACATTAATACCTGTTGTGTTCTAACAACACACACCTGACAGTGTTTTCTGTGTATTGTTATCTCAGTGCAGTTCCACATTAGATATAAAGAAAATGTAAGAAACAAAGAAAATGTGACATGAGAGAGAACAATAAACAGCAGACATGCATATTGATGAAAATAATCTGTGATTTTGTCATAACTTTGTATGAAAGAAAATGAAAATCTATCACATTGTGTGACAGGACTCCAAAGTTGATTCAGGAATATTAGTTTATTCTCCAAAAATATTATTTAAACTAACTAAATGACAGAGCCACTGAAGAGACTCGCAGTTACATATTATTAATATTAATGTTGTTTATTACATCACATTATTCTACATCAGCATTGAACTACACACACAAACTGGTTGTGTTTCTGCTAATCTGGGTTTTTGTGTTACCTGTTATGTGTTTTCTTTTCATAGTCTGCTGTTTAAAATTTAGTTCATTGAAGAGCTAATTGTGAACATGTATTCCCAGTTTACCACGCACTATGCATTGACTGGATGTTCAGAATATGACCTCTTCAGTTTTCAGGAGAATATTCTTTGAAAGAATTATCATTCTGGCAGAAAGAACTTTATCTAAGTATGGCTGCTTTTCTGAGTGACCCATGCATTGTGTAGAATTGCATTGTTTGGGAAGTGGTGAACTTGCTGTCACTCATTCAGTACTTTGATAATATGATCCAGGCGATAAAAGGCGCTGATGAAATCCACACTTGTTCTGCACAGCAGAACAAAGCCCGATTGGCATATTTTAATTACAAATGAATCAGAATCTACTTCAGACTGAAATCACTCTTCAGTTGATTTTGGATCCACCTTGAAGGATGCAGATATTTGCATGTCATCGTGTCTCACAAAGCCTGAACTGTTCTTTTTATGCACAGAGTAGGAGACATGTTCAATTAGCAGCTGCCATTAATGGGATGTTTTTTCATATCACTGATGTTGAAAGTCATATTTCTCCAGAGGACCACTGTTATGTTATGTGACAGATTAAAAGAGAGGTGTGCTGGAGTTTACCTGAGGGAAATTATCAAGCCGTTGGATGACAGGAGACATCAATGCTTGAATGGTATCACGTCAAAGCAGCCGCTCTCCTGTTAACTCTGAATCTATTCTGTACATCTATGTCCTTTATAAAGGCTTAAGATTTATACTTTTTCAAATTATAAATCCAAGGTGAAAGTATTATTTACTGGATTATTGAAAGCTTGCTAAAATAAAAAAGATTTCAAAAAAATTGATTGTGACTGGAGTGCAATCCAGTCACAATCAATTGGTGGCCATTATCACATCATGAAAGCAACGCAACAACACAAGTGGATTGATTGATTAATTACAAATAAAAAATTCTAATCTGTGGAATAATTTAATGTGTTATTTGTAACATAATGATATGAATACTGTTAATAAATTTTAATTTGACATAATAATATCCTCATTTTAAAGTTCCGTTTAACCACACTGGACAAAATGTCAGCCTCAAATTTAATGTTCATCAAACCTGGTTTACCTGGTGCTAACCACATATAAGCAAAGCCTTTTACATGATTAACATATAAGGCATTCCAAGGTGGCAGGGTTAGAGGGTGACTACGAAGAAAAAAAAGCAAGCGACCAAATAATAGATTCCACCTATCAGCCAAAATGCAAAAGGCGGATGAAAATTTTGGAAAATACAGATTTGAGAATACAAAAAATCTCCGCAAAGTATGAAAAATATTTGAATCAAATATCTGGCAAAGCTGAAACAAATATTAAAAAGCATCCATCAATAACCATCCTTGAAAAATCACTAAAATATTCAACTGAGAAGCACTTAAACAGGCCAACAGCAGGGCAGATTCATAAGCATGAGGCTGCATACCTTCAGTTACATTTGAAGCCAACATGCCTTTTAATCCCTGAGGCATAACGCATCTTATTTTTGAAATCACTGCAAATTCTTTTCTGTTCCACCAGTAAGTGTCAGAATTTGCCTTGCTCTAAATTATAATGATTATTTTTTTCCAGGATACAGTGGTGTACAAGACAACTGGGCCCTCTCCTGTGTGTAGCCCGTATGAACTTTCGAAGTCAATTTAACACAAAATAAAGACAAATCACCTGTGTGAAAATGTGTTCACCCCAATTACCCTGATAGCCAATTGTGTCACCGTTAGCAGCAGGAAGCGAGACCAAACGTTTATGGACCAGACACTCCCACACATCGTGGGAGTAAAGCAGAACTAAAGCAGACACACTGGAGGCCTGATCTAAAAGGGCTCCTGTCTTCCAAACAGGTCTATCGTGGCCAAATTCAGACAAACCGGGTGAGCAGTGATCTTTGCCCTACCGCTGTCTGTTTCTAAAGAAGCCTTAGATTTGTTCATGGGAGATTTTTGGAAGGTTGGCCACTTTATGATGCTTCACTCTTGTTCCATTTGAGTCTCAGAATCTTAGAAATTCTATATAACCCTAAGTAGGCTGTTTTATATCAACCACCATGTTCCACTTGTCCTCTGGAGGATCTTTGTATTTTGCACTAATGTGCTGCTTAGACCTATCAGTCAAGTAATTGCATCTGAGTAGGTCTTGATCTGACTGAACAGGTCTTGTCTAGTTCAGCGTCGACCTGTTAAAGATGCAGTTTGGTGTTTATTTGGAACTAGTTTCTCAGTGGATAAATTCTCACAGACCCAGTTTACCCTAAATTATTCAACAAATGCAATTTCAATTTATATATTTTTTTATTCACTTATATTCAAATTGTTTTTGTTTTCATTAAAGATTTTGTATGACTATCAATTTAACATGAGACAATTTAATATGACACACAATTTAATATGAGACACAAAATAAAGCCCATTTCTTTTTCACTGTCTACAGTTTTACCAAATGATTGTATTTAATAGTTTCATGTGTGAATAACTTTCCATAAATATTATATAGCTATTTGTCATTTTTAAAATCATTAGAATTCCTGAAAGCAATTACATCAAATTGAATGGTAGCATCCCTCAAGTTTGTATTTAGTAATGAATTGTGGTGTCTATTAGCAGGTTGATTACTCTCCGCCAGCCTTGGTCATAATTTCCCTGCTGTGTGATTTGCAAACACAATGGTGATGTTAATTAGAGATAAATGCCCGTTCTTATAGCTTTTTCATTTGGAGGCTTGTGACCTCTGAATGGTGATGTTTGAATGTGGTTTACTATTCATGTCAGCAAACAGGATTCTCATGAGGCCATTAGTAGCTGCACATTAATACAGCAACAATTTCTCATTGCATTGTTTCAATTAATGACTTATTTGCCAAATGGATTTTATCTACATGTCCCCGGTGCTGCCACAATTCTTGCTCTTCACTTGGAAAGAGCAGAAGGGGGGGAGCCGTTTGGATCAGTCACGTTTACTGGATGTAAAAGGGGCACAGACAGGAAGTTATTCTGAATTACTACAAAATAAATTAGCCACTCATGTGCTCATACACGCTCTTCGGGTCTGTTATGTACATATGTTGATGTCAGTTTTAGTGTTTATGAGATTACCGCCTGTGGCTCCTTTCTATAAAAGGACACCGGTCTTTTCTTTATGCTGAGAACATAACGCAGGGATTCATTATCATTTACAGTTATTTTACCAAAGGCTTATTGAAGCTATTGGACCCATACCTGATCATTTTATATAGCACATTGGACCATTTTGCCCCCAAATGGTTTGCTTTAGATGTGGCAATTTAGTCGAGAAAAAAATTAAATTACTTCATTTTATTTCTTGTGCATTTTCTTTTTGCCTTGGCAGTCCAAAACTGCCTTTTCAAGATATTTGTACGAGTGTATCATTAAATAATGCTGCATTTTCTGCTCACAGCACTCATCCTGGAAGAAGAGAGGAACATGGCCGAGTTACAGACAGAAGCCAGTAGTGTCATTATTGTCCCCTGAGGCTTCATGTTTCATTAGAAAACAGACTCATCAGACTGCCAGCGCTGAATGAGTCTCACTGAGCTTCATCCACATCGATCCACACAACACAGCCAAAGAATGACAAATATAGAAAGAAACATCCGAGGTGTGTGTGTGTGTGTGTGTGTGTGTGTGTGTGTGTGTGTGTGTGTGTGTGTGTGTGTGTGTGTGTGTGTGTGTGTGTGTGTGTGTATGTGTGTGTGTGTATGTGTGTGTGTGTGTGTGTGTGTGTGTGTGTGTATGTGTGTGTGTGTGTATGTGTGTGTTGAAGCTTTTCAGACATAACTTCTCTTATAAACTGATGTTTCACTTCATCCGTGTAACAACAGCTTACGTTTACTCCTTTACCTGGGGTTGGGTAGTTCATGGTTGTTGGCGTGTTATTTAACCATCTGGTTCACCTGCATCAACGTGCATAAAGCCGGCCAACCTCGTTGATTTGTGGGTTAGAGTGTGTGTTTTTTAGGTCAGTGCTCTTGTTTTTTGCCGTGCAGCCCTCTTAGGACAGAGAAAACCATAGAGGGGAGATGTGCTGCTCTCAAGCAAAGTATCTTACATGACACCATTAGTCTCTTCGTGTCCCAACAGTTCAGTGTCAGCTCATAACCCTGGAAGGTTTGGGACACATTGTAAATATAGACTCCTGCTCAAATGTTCCTGAGCTTAACACATGAAATATGTGATTCCAGTCAATTGGAATACAGTCTGGAATCATTTTGTAAAGTTTGACTTTTGGTCTAAAGGCATTTGCAATACTTAATAATGCATACATGAACATCGAGGGTCAAGCTTTCAAGATATATTTTTGTGTCTGTCTCTTCAAGTGATCAAATCAGAAAATTGTTTATTCAATAAGTTGTATTCATCTTCTTTTTTTTTTAGACATTCGTCATGTGAGTTTCTGGGCTATTATTTGTGATCAGTTTCTGTCCCTTGACCTAACTGCTTAAGACAATTTACTGATGCTAAATTAAAGCGTGCCTCATGTTTTTCTCTCCTGCTTGATGAGAACAGCTGCAGCAGATCAATATGTCCATTTGTAAAGTAAAATCTAATTGGAAATTGTTGCTCATTTGTGCCTGCTCTCAGGCAGTGCAGCAGACCCACAGGCAGTGTGCTTTTGGCACACAAACAGATGAGAGTCATTAGTTATGTGCGTCATAACGACAAATCAAAGAGTCCTCTTACCATGTGGATCCCTCTTCCCAAATATATTGGCAGCATTTAATTGTGCTCTCCCTCAGAAACCTCTCGGTTTTTGAGGTTGCATTTATCATCAGAGAAATACAGCTGCTCCAATCCGCTTATCAATGTGTGTCTCTCTGATGTTTCCATGGAAACTGTGTTTACGGCCCCACAGAGTTCTAAAAATGGTTCCAAAGTGATAACAGTGCCAGATGAATGAAGGCAGTGCAAACATGTGATGGACATTGGCAACGACTGACATTAACAAGCTAGAAACACGTGTAAAACGTATGCATTGGTTCATTATGCACAAGGTGAGAATGGAATTTTTTGAAAATTAACTTTTTTATATTACATTTTTTTGCCCATTTTCTTCCTTCTGATTAATTTAACCGCTGAGAAAAGAGTCAGTTATACCCCCTCTGCTCTTCTATATTTATTCTAGCCACTTAGCAGCAGGATTTATAGCTGCTTTGGAAAGGTGTTGAATATATTAGCCAATGAGCACAATTTAGATTTAGGCAAATTTAAAACTGTGTTTGAACTTGTGAGAATGTATTCTCAGTGGGAGGTGCAAACGTGAAAGTATAATTAAAGTCTAATTAATGTTGTTGTTTATATAAAAGGATGTAAATATACAGTATATCCTTTATATCATTTTTTCATTTAAAATTATATTCACTATGAGTATAAAGAACACACCTGGAATGTTTGGGTAAATTTTAAGATGCCACTGCTATGCTCTATTATCATGGTACTTTTCTTCTCCCTGTGAATCCTATCTGACGTGTTTTGTGGGAAACACACTCTCAGATGGAGGAGACAGTTACAGCTACCGTTCCCATGGCGATCAGTTTGGAGGGAAATAACTTTGCATTCATCAAGTAGGATTTGACATCACTGGGGGAAAGTTGTGTTTCAGTGAAGGGTGATATCTTATTGATTCGTCAGTCATCTATCTATCTATCTATCTATCTATCTATCTATCTATCTATCTATCTATCTATCTATCTATCTATCTATCTATCTATCTATCTATCTATCTATCTATCTATCTATCTATCTATCTATCTATCTATCTATCTATCTATCTATCTATCTATCTATCTATCTATCTATCTATCCATCCATCCATCCATCCATCCATCCATCCATCCATCCATCCATCCATCCATCCATCCATCCATCCATCCATCCATCCATCCATCCATCTACAATAATTGAGATATGTGAGGAAATATATCAAACATTCTACAGCAAAGGGTTGAAATGTATAAACAAGTTCTAATTTCATGCCTCAGTGTCCTTGAGACATTGACATTGTTTCCAAAACTTCTTCTGTAAAAACAAATTCAATAATTTTCTATCCATAAAAAATAGCATTCAAAATGATTCCGTATTCAGGCCAAATGTTGAAAAGCAAAACAACAAGTATATCATGTTTTAGCTATATATTAACTCAAGGACAACAAGAAATATGACAAAAAAAACAAAAAAACAACAACGACAACGCAAGTTAAAAATGGAAATAAAGTTTTTATTCTCTCAGAAAATGTCAAAGTCGTTCCAACTCTGGCACAGCTGTGAATAAAACACAGCCATGGATGCTGTGTGACACCTTCAAAACAACATGATGGGTATGAGGAGAGATATGGTGAGCGACCAGTGAAGAAGATGCTTGATAATGAGAGCATGTTTCTGTGGGCTGTCACTCATCCTCTATTTAAGGATTAAACTCAGCACACAAATCAAACGTGATGTTTTACAGAAGAGGTATTAAAGTTTAAATAATGACCCTCCTTTACCACAACGCTGCTCCCTGCTATAGAACTAGATTCATTTTGTGCGTGACAGTCAGTCAACTTTAACATGTTCTTCCATCTGACAGACTGCATGCTAGTCATTTTTTTTTTTGAAGCCATGTTTGTGCAAGCACATCATGTCTTGTATCCTAACTACGAGCCGTAATCTGTGTACCTGCACATGTTCCTGCTCCTTCACCGACAGATGATGCAACCGCTCACGTCTGACTGCATCTCCAAAAGAATGTTTTTCAAACACGGTTTTAAAATTCTGTTATTAGAGTGACATATCAACACGCATCCATTTTCAGCACGAGCCCCTGGATAGTAAGAGATTAGTTTCCTCCATAAATATCTAAGAAAGCCAGGGGTAAGAGCCCTCCTGCTCTGCTCGTGCCCCCCTCTCCTGTCGGTAACTGGTCCCAAAACATGCATCCAAGTTGAACTGAAAGGAATAAAATTGATGTAAACAATTTCAGTAATTGTAATTGCATTCAATCTTCAGTCTATTAGTGCATCGTTTTGGCAACTGCACACATGCGGCTGGGGCGTCCAGTAAGACGAGCCTGTGAGAGCTAAAAACTGTGAGCAGGCAGGGACAGTGTGTGTGCTGTGGAGGCTTTGGGTGACTGCACACACAGTGGAACTCAGGGGAGACATCCTGACATGGAGATCTGAGGCAAAGCATGATGGATTCGCCGTTCGCTTGAAAAGGAATTGCTTAACAAACTGCACGCAGTCTTAAGTGTTTAATACGATGACGGCAAAAGCAAAATTTATTCAAATGTGTGCAGAGACAGAATGACTGGGGTGCATGCAAGAGGTCTAGACTGGGGATCAGCGGGTTTTCAGTGCTTGATGATGGAGAAAGGCTCTGTGGCAGTCAGGCTGTGATTGACAGAAGCCTGGAGGTGAAGACCAGCCCGACTCTCTTCACATAGCCTGAGGAGGATCACCTGAGGAGCAGCATCCTCAGGGCGTTTATGCTGCTCATCCACCCACGGTTCACATACTGCACCTAGAAAGGATATGTGTGCAGACACAGGATATGTGTATGATGTACATTTTCTTGCATGCCACGCAGGCCCTTAAAATAGCTTCAGTGTGTTATGACAGAAATATCATAAGTATGTGTGTTGTGCTGTGGCTCCAAATAATGCAGGAATCCTTCTTTGTCTTCAACAATCCCCCTCATTAAATTCCTCACACTCCTCCCGCTGCATGTTGCATTGTCTCATCAAAGTAGCTCACACCATGAGTTACCTCTTTGTCCCTGCTAGGCTCCAGATCTGCTCCATGAGTTGAATTATAGAGCAAAAATGTCATTAAGTGAGATAAAGATACAAGGGATCGATGGGGCTATAGATAACTCTGCAGCCCTCAATTGTCTCCACTCCAGTGCACATAAGCACCGGGGTGGTAAACCCGCATGTCATTTCCAGGTGAGCTCCCCCAGTCGCTCCACAACTCCTCAGTTATTGAGGAGGATCGATCAAAACACCCCCGCCCACACCGAGAGGAGCGTCGTTCAACTGTTCTTAAAAATACGTATGTCTGGTTACAACCATAGATACTAGAAAAGGACTGAAGTGATTGGGGTGTAAGGTTTTAATTTCACAGATTTTATGAAAGTTGTAAATTGAGCTGCATCCTTTTTTGACAAGGTAAAAAATAAAAAAATAAAAAAACAGGTGACATTAACACCCACAGAATAACCGTCATATTAACGGCACGTCTCTGTTGTGTGTGGGCAGCGTTCAAATAAAGCCTCTGCTTGTGTTGAGCCAATAATTTTAATAGCTGTGTGGAAACTGTTGGATGAGGAAGGCAGACAGATCTTGTCAAGAAGACTGTTCTGCTTTATTCTCTCCTTTCACAGAGAGAGTGGGAGAGAGAGAGGTAACGAGAGAGAGGTAGAAAGAGAGAGAGGTAACAAGACAGAGAAGGAGAGACTACATCTGTCTCAGCCCTTCATGATGTGCAGATCTGACATGTCCTTCTTTAATTAAACGACCCACCTGACCCAAAGTCTTGTCTGTGTGGAATCTAACGGCCGAGTGAAGCCCTTGGTAGGTCGTTCATTACACAGAAGCCAACTGCAGCTGTCTCAGAGATGGATAATAAATGGCTTGAGTGCAAAGAGGATATTTGGTACCAGTGCAGGAGATGTATTTATTAAAATACTGGGATCATCTAGGTGATATTTCTGCTTTGAATCAAACACACTTAAATCAGTCATCCATGTGAATCTGGATGATTTCAAGACAACTTTAAGATTGTTTCTCTTTGTTAATAATAAATTCATTATGGGTATTCAGTACATGTGCCTGCTGCTAAAAAATTCATAAAGGTATTTAGTATTTATGCAGCCCAACATGTTGTACAAAAAAACCATGCCCAAGACTTCTGATAACACAATTCTGCTTAAATCCCCCGGTCTGGAGAAACCCGTACAATTCTAACTGTGAAACACAAAGTGACACTTTGGGCTTAAGCGTTAAAACGGAAGGAGAACCAGGATGACTGGTCCTGAGGCTGAGTCAGGCCAAGAAGATTTGGAAACCGGTCAGAAAACCAAGTGTAAGACTGAGGTGTAACGTGGCCGGGGGCTTGTCAAGGCACTGAGGGAGGTGGTGTGTGTGTGTGTGTGTGGGGGGGGTGATCTCACAGCACTCTGTCTGATGTGCAGGGAATACTTTTTAGAACTAATTTCACGTGTGTCCTCCACAGCACATGACTGTGTATGTGTGTGTGTGTGTGTGTGTGTGTTCATGTGGAATGAGTCATTCATGCCTTTGGTCTATGACGGCTCACAGCACACTGACAGGGGCAGCCCCCCATGCAGCCTCTGTATCAATAGAGCTTATATACATATGTATTGAATAATAATGGTGGCCTACTAAACCTCTGCTCCTCATCCAGGGCTCTACTAGATTTCCTGCTGCCTCCATCTGTGTCTGTCAGTCAGCTTTCTGCCCGTCTCGCTCTGGGAGGCCAACCTTTCAGTATTTCCAATAATGTGCCTCGGAAATCTGTTTCCAGGGCAACCGGGGTACCAAATACTCTCTCAGCGGCTTCTCGCTGGTGCATCCTTTGTTTATACTTTTCATGTCTTGGACGATGTGGGCTGGTCCACAACAAGCAAAGATCACACAAAAACGCGCGTGGCGTGTGCGTGGAAATACAGTTAGTGATGATGTCAGAGGAAAAACAGTCAATGGATGACACAAGTCACACACACACGATAAATGTTTTTTTTTTTTGGATTTTAGTTAACGGTGTGTTATTATGATGTATTGTTATTGCTATATTTGTTTTCTTATAGGTATTAACTTGAGGTTCCTAAATTTATTTGATTGATTTAAAGCTTTGGGAAATGTGAACCGCTCCTATAGGTTCATCTGGAAACTGCGCGCGTTCTCGTCAGATAAAAAAAAAAAAAAACAGTTTCATTTTAAAAACTGACACCCATCGTTATGTAACGGAAAAGCAGAGAAGGTGTTTGGATGTGTTTCTCATAATTACCCCTCCTCATAAATTGGATTTATTAAAAGCCCACTCACGTACGCCACTTTTTAAGCCTTGCGCTTGCGCGCCACGGAACCGGGAGCTTGTCTTTTTAAGTGCTGAAATTAGAAAAGGCGTTCCACTCCCATTCCTCAACAGGGAACAGTCTTCCACCTGCGAAATATGTCACTTGAAAAGTAACAACACGGCGTGTTTGTCGTCGCGGAGCGAGCTGTGATTTGTCAGAGATTACGCGAAAATCTCAGTGCGCGTCGGAGTTTTTACCTCGTCGGTGTCTGGTAATGTGTCTCCACACCTTCGCTCCGAGAAATCTGTTGTTGAGAGTGAGAGTTTGATGAAAGTATGATCTGTGGCCGCGTTGAGGAATGTCTCCAGGATTTTTGTTTGACACGAGAACATCAACACGGACACGGTTTGGTCAGGAGGGAAGCGGCGCGCCTATTTGGATTATGTTTTTGACCAATGTAAACATATGGAAGAAATGAAAAAGTGAGCACATGGGAAACCCACCAGGAATGAATCGCTCCTTCGTGAAGCTTCTGGCAGCTTTATTCATGTTTTTCATGGAGACAAACAACTTCAGGTAGGCAGACACATTCTTAGATGATCTCACATTCATAAATCATGAAAATTATAGAATGTTTGTAGGTAATTATAAGATTAATGAATTAAAGAGAACATGTACTGTTTGGTGGCTTCTTTTCTACATTGACTAAATTGATAATTGCTGAAGTGATTATATAATAAAAATGTGGAAAGTTTAAAATTACACGTACAATTTGCTCTACAAAAATATTTGTAAAACTGATATATTTACGCGCGGGAGTGTTTTTTTTAAAAAAATTATTATTATTATTTCTTGTGTCATCATGACAATATTACTGCAATACCTAAAATTCGGAATACCCTAATCTTCCCATGATGTGACAGAAATATGGCTATTCCTGTTTTATTAAGGCAGCTCCGCACGACGCAAAAATCACACAAGATTCGTCTGATACGTGCGTAATCTGTAACGCATTTTCCAGGTTCCTTTGCTTGCCATCACTCCCAGACAGCTGCTAGGCGACAGATAAGGTTCAACTCCTGCTTTTCAGCCACGACTTCTGTCTGATAGTTGTTGTTTTTTTTCTTCCAGAGTTGCGGATGCCAAGGAGCACGATTCCAGACCATCCTCCAGCATGTCTCCATCAGACTTCCTGGACTCCCTCATGGGTCGCACGTCCGGGTATGATGCACGAATAAGACCCAATTTTAAAGGTTTGTTTATCACTGTATTTTTGGAGATCTTCCCTCATTTCACTTCACGTTCTCACCTGGAACCCCCCCCCAAAAAAAAAAAAAAAAAACACATAGATTTGTCAATATTTAATGCACATACAGGGTTTTGTCTGCGTTACGCACTCCCAAACACTTGCATTGTAACTGAAAAGACACCAGCATGAGATAACTACCTATCTGGAGAGCCACTGACTCTTATCTGATGCCAATTCTCCCTGCTTCCATCCCTTTGATAACAACCATCCATCACCTCACCTGACAGTAACATGGTTGTGAGGCTTGGATGGATTCATTAACTGATTGCTCACAGTTAAAATCACTTGATTTTATTTGGTCAGATGATGCCAGTTAGAATCCACATCTCCATTAAATAATAATGTGGAAAAGAAACAAAATCGAGCCATAGTGGTATAACAGAGGATGTCACCATGACAGGCCCAGTGATGGATGGAGCCCCCATGGCAAAGCTGCAGGCTGCCTACTTCCTCTGTTGTTGTTGTGTGATGCCGAGGATAGACACAGCATCTGTTACTGAAACCGAACTGAGTGAGGAAGAGACCGGCCCAGCGAGGCTCAGGCCAACCAGTCTGGGTCAGGATGGGGGGATGAGGGTGGTTTGGGGTTTGGGCATTTCAATCGTTGAAGCATTGATGGACAGGAGTCATCCTTTCTTCTCCATCCTGTAGAAAGACAGGCGAGTTGAGAAGGGCCTCAGATGGGAGGAGGACAGTCTGTTTAATACCAGTTGGCATCTTCAGGGATGCGGTTGAAGGCAGCTGCTTTTAGCTCATAAACAGAGACTGAGAATGAAGGCATGAGGATATCAAATGTTGCTGGTTAAATTATATTTCATCTCTTTTTTAAAGCAGATATACTCTCCTGCCTTCCTTTACTACCTAGCAGGAAGAAAACAAACACTTTTGCATGAATCTGCTGTGATGTAAACAGAAGATTTTGGTTGCAAAACCTGCGAGTCATACTTTAAAGAGAGCGTTGAACTGTGCGTTTCTGAAGGCTGACCTAGATTTCTCTGCTGAGTTTGTTGTGAAGACGTGTCACTTTATTTTTTATTTTTTTCTGCCTGTGCAGTTAACTGCAGCTACCTGATGACAAACCGAGGCTAATATTAATACCAAGTGTCGTGCAATATTGATGAGGAGAGCACAGGGGAAGGGCACTGGGAACGGTTTACAGCGTCACTTTTTAGTCGGAGACGGAGGAAAAAGATTTGCTGTGACTTTAAATGGTAAAACCTGCAGAGCCTTGCAAAGAGATTTGAGTTGGAACCACTCTGGAGTACAAATGACACTCCTCATTAGAGCATGTGGGCTCAACTACTACTCTCACAGCTGGAGAGCAAAATGTTCTGATTGGAGTTTGGATGGAAAAATTTTATGTGTCTTTTCACGATCAAATAATCTGTGGTTTATTTTGTCAGCTAACTGTTTAATTTATTAATACATACAATAAACAATTTAGAAAAATGTGTAAAGAAGCCTAATTTGTCATTTTCTTATAGATTTTCTGTCTAAAATCTCAACATGCTCTTAACTTAGTAAATAGTTAAGAATATATTTACATTTTTGGAGTCTTTCATCAGAATTGTCAAGTCATTTTCTCTTCATTGACTGATTGATTCTCCAGAAAATTTTTGCAGCTTTAAATTAACGTGTTTGCGCGCACAGTTGAATTTTTAAGGACTAGAAAAACTGCTTCCATTGAACCACAAAAAACCGCTTTATATGAGATCTTACACAGTATTATAATAAACTGGCAAAGTTTGACGTTACTGATGGATATTTGACTTAAACTTGCATTTTAAAAACCTTTCCATTCACTTCCAAAGTCAAACAACCTGGTCTTTTGTTGCATGCAGCACGTCACCACCCAATCCTGGCGCTCCCACGAAATGTTAAAAATGAAAAGCGGTGCTTGTCGGTATTCATGCACGTTGACATACTGAGTGAGACAGCAGCTTGTGAAGCAACAAATTTAAATTTCCTGAATCTCTCCAAACCCAGCCGTCCTTGATGATATGGTTTAAGGCTTTTTTCCTGTCATGTCGTTGTCATTCCATTTCACAGGTCACCCCGTAAACGTTACATGCAATATTTTTATCAACAGTTTCGGCTCTGTCACAGAGACAACCATGGTGAGTTCCTCTTTTAGCTGATGTGTTATCTGTCCCTCAACCTACAGGTCCACCAGTTAATGTTACCTGCAACATATTTATCAACAGCTTTGGTTCAATAGCAGAAACTACAATGGTGAGTCGAGCGTTGACCCTTCCTGAGGAGTTAAGGCTGAATCATCATCATTTTTTACTCATGCCTACCTTATCTACCTTTAAAAGAAACATTTCTCATTACTGTGAAATTCGTATTCATAGAAATACCTTATTTTTGCCATCAAAGAGTATTGGCGGGTCCATGAAGTATGCAGATGTTATATATTTGTTCTATTAAACTATCCACGTTAATATTGATTTCTGCCTTTATGCACATGTTATTTCAGATTTAATAATTCATGTGGTAAATCCCTGAGAGCAAGTCACGTAAAGTGCAGCGGTAACTGTGGGCAAGGCTGAGGCCTTCAAACAAGCTGATTTACAGTTTGTGATGTGTGAAGGCATCCAACTGCCTTGTGGGTACAAATTTTAAAAAAAAAAAATTCAATGCTGCGTATTAATGCATCCCAATCAAAGGATTCATAATGAGTGTTAATAAACGATTTAGATTATGAATGGAGGATGTTAATCTGTGCATGAGTTGGAGCTCAAAAGATTGGCAGAAAAATTACACAGCTTTAGACACACATGCAAATATTTTGGAACCGCCAATATGCTGAGGAAATGTCAAACAACATAAGGGTTTCTCATCATCATGACATATCAATTATCCTGAGCAACGCAGCACTGTGGTGTAGTGCTGACTGCACTGTCATCTTATAAATCCATCTTTACTCTCTATTATCACTCTGACAAGTTGTCATAAGGTCAGTGGTTCGTCAATACAACATCTAATAATTGATAATCATCAAACCGGTCATCTGACTCATTAAAGAATGCTATTTATGTTCCCAGATGATACCATTGCTGGGTGTTGTACATGTTGTCAAATGTGCAATAAATTTCTTTTTCATTCATCAAACATCATTTATTTTGTAAAACTGAATGTTTTTATAATGCGTTGTTATTATTATTAATCTTATTGTTATTATTTTATTTTATTCCTTATTATATTTAATGTAAATGTTAAATAACTGTGAAATGTGCTTGGAAAAACAAAGGTAAAGTATTAATTGTGCTGAACGATCAGAACATTGTATTTTATTGTAATATTTAATCTGCATTTATTAACTGGCAAACAGACAAAACGGGAATCATATTTCACCATATTTTGCACGACTTTGTGGAAATATGTACAGAATATGTTGGTTAGTTATGATTTCTTGTTTTGTACAGTAGAATAATCACAAAGGCATAACCAACTATCAAATATTTAATCCATTATTTTTAGTGAAAACCCTTTTCTCCTAAACCTGATCACCACACGACAAATTCAACGTTGCTTGTCATCTCTGCAGGATTACAGGGTGAACATCTTCCTGCGGCAGAAGTGGAATGACCCTCGGCTGGCGTACAGTAAGTACCCAGACTCCTCGCTCGACCTCGACCCGTCCATGTTGGACTCCATATGGAAGCCCGATCTCTTCTTCGCCAATGAGAAAGGAGCCAACTTCCATGACGTCACCACAGATAACAAGCTGCTGCGGATTTTCAAGGACGGGACCGTCCTCTACAGCATCAGGTGACCGATTGTTGTGAACAACCAATGAAAAAATGACCCCACAATGAAGGCAAAAGTTTACAATACAGCTGAGGTGAAAAGCCAACGGTGATTGGAGCTATTCTGACGATCAGTTCGAGAAAACAATAAATACAAAAAATCAATCAGCTAGTTTTAGCTTAACAAAAGTGAATATATTCCAGTTTTTGTCATCTCCTGTGATACAAAACCTAAAAATCTGTGTGCTGTGGGCTGTCACCCAAAACCAGATATTATTCATGACATCACCGTGGGGTCTGGGTGCTTTGATGGTCATTTGTTACTGTTGGTGATTCGTGGTTAAATGAGAAAATAATGGAAAATTCTGAAAACAATTATAGCAGCCTGTTTGCCATCGTCAGTTTGTTGCTGAGGTGGGACTGAATGAAAAACGCTCTAAATAGATCACCTCAGGACAAGTCTGTGGATTTCTTTTCTTACATTTCCTCTTAAACATCAAAGACTGCCGGAACACAAGACAGTTTTAAATAGATTTTTCTCATTATTATCACTCCTTTGAAATGGTATAATTCACTGAACTACAGAACATCCCCATGTGCCATGTGGGTTTCTAATAAAGCAACGCTGGATGCAAGAGGGTGAGTTGATCTCAGGGGTTTTTTGCTGACAATCTGAGATTAGGATTAAAATCAGGACGTCTATTTCGTGATGGTTTCTCATCTTGGAGATTTTGTTTTAGGTAACATCTCCGAGATGCACAAACACAGTTGGAATAAATGACATTTCAAAGGTCTACCAGCCCAGAATTTGAGAAGAACTCAGTAAAAGACATAAAAACATGTTTCATTCCATTTCAATGCAACTTCAATCCCACGAAGCATTTGATTTTCTCTGAGGTGATGCAATCAAAAGCAGATTGATTTTGAGTCCATTTGGGGAGCAGCTGCAGGCTGAGCAGTGCTCAGGTGTGGAGGTGCATCGGGTCAACAGGAGAGATGAGAGGTGGTTAGCCACTCTCTCCATTCCTGAGAAAATGACAGTGAGAGGGCTGCAAAGCACAAAGCATCAGAGAGACAATAGGCTGCAGTAATGAAAGTGTGATAGGAATCCGCTGAAGGATACATGATACTCTGTCACAGGAGAGAGAAGCACACAGATATCTCCAAAAAGAACCAACTGGATTTAATTTTTCAAGCAAAATATTTTCATCCCAGGTTTCGACATTAATCTCTTTCTTTCTGACCTTACTCCCTCAGGTTGACTCTCATCCTGTCCTGCCCGATGGATCTTAAGAACTTTCCCATGGATGTCCAAACGTGTACGATGCAGCTGGAAAGCTGTAAGCACCGGATTATTTTTTTCCTCAGAATTCATCGCTGCTCTTTTCTGGCATCGACTGTACGTCTGAACTATGACCCCTCTACTGTTTTGTTATCCCCAGTTGGCTACACCATGAATGACTTGATCTTCGAGTGGCTGAAGAACGGCGCGGTGCAGGTGTCGGATGGCCTCACGCTGCCGCAGTTCATAATGAGGGAAGAGAAGGAGCTGGGCTACTGCACGAAACACTACAACACCGGTCAAAGGACAAAAAAACACACTTACGAATCAAATTCCATGTATATTGCTCCCAATCTTGGTGACTGGATCTCATTTGCATTTTTTTTTTTTTTTTTTGCTTGAACAGGTAAATTCACCTGCATAGAAGTCAAATTTCACCTGGAGCGTCAGATGGGATACTACCTGATCCAGATGTACATCCCGTCCCTCCTCATCGTCATCCTCTCTTGGGTATCTTTTTGGATCAATATGGATGCTGCTCCTGCCAGAGTGGCACTGGGCATCACCACTGTGCTCACCATGACAACCCAAAGCTCGGGCTCCAGGGCATCTCTTCCAAAGGTAAACTTCTCTCATCATTTCAGCAGCTGCATGTGTAATACATGAGGAATACATATTTATGAAGAATAAAAGGTGAACGATTGAAAACTCATGCAGAGGGAACATATTGGAAAGAGAAAAATATAAAGGCATCGGTTAACGGCTGTATTCAGTGCTTTAGTGAGGAAGTGAGTGTATGCACACTCATCTGAGGCTTTAGAATAACAAATAGAATGTGACTATTGGTCATTATGGATACGCAGCTATTTAAAAATTAATGAATTATGCATGAATTCTTGTTAGCATGACTTTTATGGTAATGCAGTTTTATTATTAGAGATATTTTATTTTTGTTCATTAAAAAAGAATATAGAGCCCCGATATTACCCACACCACCCAGGGACCGGAAAAATGTGTTTCATAATTCTTTTAAGTCATAAGTTTGTTATAATAATGATATCGTATTATGGTAGTTATATTATATTTTCAGAACTTTACTGAACATAAACATGTAATGAAACATTAAAATAATCTCCTATCCTTTTGCATTATAAGCTGTTATGTGGTGATGAATAATTAAAAGACTGAAGTATATCAAGGAAATATTTTGCAGCTGTTTCAGACAAAGAAAATATCTGTAAACTGGGCAAATATGGAAAATTAACAACATGATAAAGAAGATAAAACTGGAAGTTAATCTTTGTTTATTTCAAATAATACAAAAAGTCCAAATTTTAAGCCGTAGTTGTTCCACTTCTGTTAACCTGATTGGTGCAACACAATGACCCTCCTGTTGGAGCCGTGAAGACGTTGTCATCTAAAGCAGGTTAATAACAGCAGCGGTGGTCCACAGGAACACATTTCCAATCACGGCGTAAATTCCCCTGCCCATGGGATGAAGGGTGCTACAAAAACTGAGAGTCACATCTTGAGGATCAATCACTCCACACATCAATCGGCACCATGGGGCTACATCCACGTCAGGGAATGTTCCATAAAAGACAAGAATACTGATAAATATTTAAAGAGGAGCTCTTGAAAGCTTCAAATCAAGAAAACAATAACTCACTACGCCTTAAGCGCCCTCAGAGTTGTTTTTTTCCTCATGCTAATCAGCTGTCATGAAGTTAGGCACATTTATGAGCAGAACAGGCTGTCAGCTTCACCCCCCCTTTCTCAAAGGAAACATCAAAATCAGCTCTAAAGGAACACACTAATACGACAGCCAGGATTTCTGCTTACATTTATGGCTGTGCAATTACTGACGTTACAAGCAGATGTGATATTCGTGAGGGAACATTACCTGTAATCACAGTCATTTATGAATCACAGTTAATGATATAATGAGGAGATGAAGGGAGAAAAGCCAATCAACAGGTAGATCTAACAGATACAGGACTCAGTAATAAAAATCCACCAATACTCCATGTCAAAGTACAAACTGATTTTGGGTCGGTACCACTATCACCTTGAAGATCTAATGAAGGAATCTGTTTTCCTTCTCAGGTTTCTTACGTGAAAGCCATTGATATCTGGATGGCTGTGTGTCTCCTCTTTGTATTTGCTGCATTGCTGGAATATGCTGGGGTTAATTTTGTCTCCAGGCAACAGAAAGAGTTCCTTCGCCTGAGGCGAAGACAAAGGAGGACTCAAAAGGTAGGCTTTAAAAATCTCCACAAAGTCATTGTTTGTTATCAAACTTCACTTTGTTCGATCATCATTTTACCTGGAAATATTTTGCCAATTATTGGATGGATTGCCGGCTCTGCAAAGAGCTGGCGTATCATCAAGGGTGTACCCTGCCTCTCACCCATAGTCAGCTGAGATAGGCTCCAGCAGAACTCATGACCTATAACTTCGGATAAGCGGCTGAAGACGAGACAATTACGATTGTCTTGTCGGAAAAACAAACAAACAAATAAGCAGACAAGTAAACAAGTTGACATAGCATTTGGTACGGATGTACTACTATATGCATCCTAATTATGTTGGACATTCTCTGGCTACCACGAGGTCGACCTTTGTGTTTATCTTTTTTGTGAATGTTTCATATCTATTAAATGGACAGTCATTTAAACATTCATGCGCACCTCAAATAAAGTAAAGTCAGGTCACAGAATAGCTGGCATTAGTGTTTAGTTAGGAGCACTATCTTTAGCAGACCTGTAACAGAACTGTTAACATGTCTATAGAGGTTTGTTATAAAACACAGTTGCTATTGAAATGCATCATGTTGTCTTGGTGATTCTTTTATTTTTAAAATTTAAACATGTCGATGATTGATTTTCACTAAACCGGTAGCTTTTGACAAGTAAACTATTATATTTGAGCAGAAGACTTTTGAATGTAAATGAACTAATTTCCATGTGTGTTTTTCAGGATGATGAAATGCGTGAAGGCCGCTTCAATTTTGCTGGCTACAATATGAGTCAGTGTCTGCCAAAGAATGATGGCTCAGCTGTTAAGAACGCTGCTCCAGCTCCAAACTCTCAACAGTCCGTCTCCAGAGACATAGACGCCATGAGGAAGAAGTTTGTGGACAGAGCCAAGAGGATAGACACAATCTCCAGGGCCGCTTTCCCCCTGGCGTTCCTTATCTTCAACGTCTTCTACTGGGTCACCTATAAGATCATCAGGCACGAGGACATCCACAAAGATTGAAGACGCATACCCTCAACGAATACGATTCATTTTCATTTCTCAGACTGAGAAAAGCACGGTGAGAGGAGATGCGAGGCACTGACGTGAACCATGCGGGGTTCTTTCAGGGATAGCGCATCACGTTCATGCCTCATATGGTATATACGGCTCCTGTGACAGAGGCTTTTTTGTTGTACTTCTGCATATTATCTACTGACAATTGTGGAGACATGTTTTGAACTGAATCTGAGCAACATGCTGGATAAAAAAACGGACCAAATTGTTTGTGAATGAATCCTGCGTTGACGTCAAACACGGAACAAAGACATACTCTGGATTCATAGCTGTAGTGTAGTTTCATCAGACCCTCAAAGACTGTACTGATTGCAAGGTTATTTCTTGTCAAAGAAAGGTCCTGCTTTTTTTTTTTTTATTGTGCTCTTCTCATGGCATTATCTCTGTTTATACAACGAGCATATGAAATACACAGGCAGAAAGCACACGTAGATGCTTCCTTCAGATACCAGGCAGCAGCACACGTTTCAGGAATGAATAAAGTAAATTCAGATGTGAAACTGGATACTGGATATTCGTAAAATACCAGGGGCCTTAGATTTCACACATCTGATAAGATCAGTGCACTGCTTCTCTTGTTACTTCCTGAGTCAGAGGAGGTTATGTGATCGCCCATATCTGCTTGTTTGTGTTTCTGAAGAATATCTCTTTTTGTGTGTGTGTGTGTGTGTGTGTGTGTGTGTGTGTGTGTGTGTGTGTGTTTGCGTGTGTGTTTGCGTGTGTGTTTGCTTGTGTGCGTGTGTTCTGTTTCGATGTGGAATGTGGGCTTTGGACCATAAAGAGTTGATAACATTTTGAGGCTAATCAGGGTGCAGATGCAGATCCTGGATCACTTTTTCATTTTCTTTTTCACATCCATGCATCGTATGGTCTTCCTTTTTTCTTTTTGTGTTTGCCAATATCATCAAAAATAACAATTGGCTAATCGAAATAAAGACGCATGATCGTGTCATTGTGAGCCATCACTGGTCACAGCTGTCCTTGGACCCAAAACTGAATCTTAATCCAAAACAGGGAGATTAATGTTTGTAGCCTATTTGATGAGGGGCAAGATGTATTTGCTCCCAGTAATGCTTCTCAAAAAGGTAGAAACATGATACTGCCATCAGTATGTAGCTGTGTAGATAAAACAATCATTTATATTAATTTGATGTAGCAGTAAAAGGTGTGATCTAGACTTTCCATTATGCAAAATAACACTTTTGTTAAAACCTTTTTGTTTCCAGAGGTGTGACGATGTCGTTGTGGCAGTGATAACATTTATGACAGGATTTTTTTTTTTTTTTTTGTCTGAATAGGATAACTCAAAGTAATTAACAGAACAGTCCAACAAAATTGTTAAGTGGTCATTACAGTTCCATAATTGTTCCTGCTCAAGTTGTACATCATTTAGATTTGTGTAGATGAGCTGCACCTCCAGCTTTCCCTCCAGGAGAGGGGGCCAGATTCTCTAATTGTCAGCTCCATTACATAATTGTTTAGAAAAGATGGCGTGCTGCAGATAGGCCGAAGAGCAGTCAGAAAATCAATAAATAATTAATCAGGACAGTAATCTGCCTGTACAGAGGTTTCTACTCTTGAGTGCTTTCCAGTTCTCAAACATCTCTTGTTGTTTAGAGGTCAAACACAGTTCATCATTACGTGTTTTTACCAGAGGCCAACATCCAGAAGTAATTGTTGTTGTCTCCTTATCTCTTAATTAATTTAATGTGCTATGTATCAAAACTTTTTTATATTAATGTGGTTTTATTGAAATGCCATGTTTTCTGTTTTGCATTCTGTTGATATGTAAGTGTAGACCAAATGTGAGCAAACTTATTGTCTACAGATTGTAAAAACATGCATTTCATTACTCATTGTTGTCATTTTTCCATGTCCATTACACTCCAGGTATCTCAGATATGGTCTGAAGGTTTGAGAATTTGTAGATTTACTCTGATCAAATATTTATTGTCATGGAGGAAATGTTATGTTTATATAAAAGAACGTTCTTTATACTTCCTTAACCTATGATGTGGATTGTTTCCTTTCACTCACCATGTTTATTTGATGGATGGCAGCATTTGTTTTGAAGATGTGAGGAACCGACATGGTACAGAGCAGCTAATCATCATTGCACCCTTGATATCCTGTGGTGAAGAACTCCTTTCTTGAATTCTGTCGCTGAATAAGATTATTTACTGATCTGTACATCAATAAAATTGACTGTGCACCATATTTACATTATATCCACTTTGCCTGTCATGTTTAATCAACTTTCTTGTGAGATTGCTGTTGATTCACTTTGTTCACATGCAGGAAATGAAGATAAAGAAAGTAACACAGAGACGAACACAGTACAAACAAAAGTATATTTTTCTGCTTGGTTGGAGGTCGGATCAAAGAAAAGTATGTTTTCTTGTCATCCGGTCCACAGACGGGAGTAATGACACAGATCATGGTCACTGGGTATCCAGGGGTAACCTGGATATGATCTGACATTGGGTTCCTTTCATACATGGTGATAGATTCCCTGAGCTCACACACAGAGAATCAGTATTTCCACCTGTTGTTGCAGGATGTGAGCTCCGACTAAAGCCACGAACAACACAACCCCATTGTTATCAAAAACACTAAAGCGACCAAATCACGAGCTCTCTAAATAAACTAAATCACCACCATAATTTGTCTTCACAATGAAGCTACTGCTTTTTGCGAGCACTTAACATATGGGGACTATAAACAAATCAATAACACTGATCCTGACATGGAAGCAGCATCCATTTCAGCAATACTGCCCTGCATCCCTGTCCTTTATTACAGCACAATGAATATGCAAGGATGCAGGAGGCCTCTATGAAATCAGTTTATTGTGACTGCATATGAAAAGAAAATTATTTGCAGCTTATAATTGGGTTTAAGGGGGAAACAACTTTCCATCATTCATTAGGGTTTAGTGAGGCTGTTTTGTGAGGTCTGGGAGAGAAAAGCAAGAAAGGATGGTTACCATAGCAACTGCACAGCAATTGAGTGGACCAGTGTGAGAGAAAAGCGGGAAATTAACACTGTTGCATGACTTTGCCAGAAGTGTCTCTTATCCCTGAACATGAGCACTGCACTAACGCAAAGTCTGCTTTTCTGCAGAGGATTGTGCTTACAGCTTTGAAAAACTAGAAAACAGGTAGTGTGTGTATGTGTGTGTGTGTGGATGTGCGTCTGTGTGGGTGTATGTCTGTGTGTGTATGCGATTAGAGGTACTGACGTAGATGATTTGTGACGATTTGTGATTTGTGGTCAGTCCCTGAACAGTGAATAGTCCATTGCTTTCAGTATGTCAGTAGTTATACAGACAGTTCAACAATGTGTTTATCCATCACGTCTTAATCATATGGAAATATATGTCTCTGAGTTTTACTTTCTGAAATTTAAATACTGACTAAAGAAGCTATTCAGGCCTCAGTGATCATCTCTCTGTCTCCATCATGGAAAGGATCCCCCCAGTTTTAAGGCTGAGTGGTTTGAAGGTCATTTGTCATTAAGTTTCTTTGTTTTCGTCTGTGAAGTTTTAAGCATCACAGCTCAGAACATTGTTGAAGGTGTTATCCTTGCTCTAATGGATGGGTTTTTGTACCTGCTACATGGTTGATATTTCCCTAAAGCCTGGAAAGGAAAGAATGTTTAACTCGTGAAAACTGCCTGTTTCATGATCCCCCTCACGGAGGGATGTGTTTATTCAGTTCTGTTTTACCTTATGTGGGCGTGTGGACTTTTTGTGAGAATTTGAATACCCTTCAAATGCCAAGTGGAAGCCCACAGATCCGTGCGCTGGGTGTCCGTTGTTGTATTGTTTGGAGCGAGGAGGGATTTGTCAGTATAGACAGCATCGTGTCAGAACGCACACTCAAATCCTTGGATAATGGGTTTTCTCAGATGCAGGTAGTTCTGCAGGTGTCCGTCTCATCTTGTCTCGTTTTCAACAGCTTATCTGGATCCGGGTCGTGGGGGCAGTAGCTTGAGCAGGAAAGCCCAGACACTCCTCTCCCCAGCCATTTCCACAAATTCCTTCTAGGGGGGGGGTTCCCAAGGCATTCTCAGTCCAGCTGAGAGATATAATCCCTCCATCAAGTTCTCGGTCTGCCATTGGGCCCCCTCATAGATGGACATGCCTGGAACACCCTCATAGGAAGGTGTCCGGGGTTCATCCTGACCAGATGCCTGAACCATCCCAGCTAGTTCTGCTCTATACAGAGGAGCAGCGGCTCTATCTTCAGCCTCTCCTGGATGTCTGAGCTCCTCACCCCGTCTCTGAGGCTGAGCCCAGCCACCATGCTGAGAAAACTCATTTCAGCCACCTGTACATGCGATCGTATCCTTTTGGTCATTGTCCAGAGCTCATGACCATTGGTGAGGGCTGGAGCATTGACAGAGCAGTAAATGGAGAGCTTCACGGTATGTGTGTGTGTGTGTGGGGGGGGGGTTGAGGTATGCCTGCTTTACACATGGGATATGGTTGTTGTGAGATGTCTAATAGACAGTGTCAATGAATTCACTCTGAATGTTCTATCCACTAATTCAATTGATCTTTAACAACCCACTTAAGATACAGCAGCATCTGTAGCGATACTATATCTACAGCAATTGTCTCTGCTGAGAGAAGGCTTACAATAAAAATCAAGTTCAACAGCCTTTATTTCTCACATGACATTTTGTGGTTTAAGGCTAAAATAAAAACCTAATGCTGTGTTGTTAGCTAAAGGTGAACCTGAGTAGATACACGTTTGTTATCTGAATAGGTAGAACAGACTTTATGAACAAGTGTTTAAAGACAGGAGATGTGTGAACAGAATAAAATACATTACTGTACAGTAAGGAGGCCATGCACTATGCATTAGGTTGTAGTTGCAATCAATGGCCTCCCTCTTTGCACAGCTGACCCATTGCGTTCCAAGGTGCAGAGGAATGGAAACCCCTGACCCTGACCAATGACAAGCAAAGACAAGACCAGAGCACTCGTTCACATTCCGTCAATACAGGATATCGTATCAGCTCCATTCAACAATATTCACATCTCAACAGGGTGCTTTTAAAGACACAATCTGTGATTCAAGTCTAAACAAGTGCTTTTGAAAAACTGCTCCTGGCATCTTGGCCAGGTTTCATAAATACTTTTATGTACAGAAACAGTTTTTCCGAAGTTTCAATAAAATGATTGTGACAGTTTATGATGATGTGACCACCATCATAAACTGGGACTGCAAGCCAATCAGAACACTAAATATCCGGACTCAGTCCATGAGGAAGAGGTTTGCTGCTGATGAGCGACACACTTATTACCAATCCTGTGAAATGTTGTATACTCCTTTTGTGCCATCTGAGAAATTTAGTTGTTTGTTTTAAACTGTCTCTATCTTTCAACTGATTAGATCAAGACAATTTTTTAACTCAAAAGGGACAAAATATATGTGAAACTAAGACAGTAGTTTTGTGTCTTTATATCAATAACTGTATAACTAAATCTTGGGTCTTTAACATGAAGGTCTGTACAGTCAGCCGAAGGCCGTCTGTGACCAGTGATATATAAAACCAGATTAAAACCTCTACAAACATGAACTTTGTTATATTTTTGAGCCATTATTCTCAAATGTTTGCATCACTGTTTGAGTCACGACAAGCCCATCATTTGTTTGACACCCAAATAATATTACGGTCGTAAAATATTATTTGGGCACCTGTTTTTTTTTTTAATCTAAGCAACAGGTTTGTCAAAAAGAGAGAACATCTGTGAATGTGATGTGAATAAACCTTTAAAACATTTCATCTTCTGTGAACATTTCAGTCTGAGTCACCATCAGAAATAATGGATGTTGAACAATATAAATGAATCCCATGAGCTCATGTTTTATTTTCTATTCAAATACAAATGAATGGCAGCCCATTTTCAACCAAGAAAACCAATAGATGAAATACCAGTAATGATAGATAAAACATTTGTGTTAGGAATAGTAATAATCAAAATTAAATACTGGAAGCATTATTTGATTTGATTAGTAAAATGAAATGAGTTTTTAATTTATCAAAGAATTTACTTATCTTGAGCAGTATTGGAAATGGGTTGCAGTACTGAACAAAGAGCAGATTATAGCCATCCTGACAAGACCACAGATACAGGAATGTAGACTCTGATTTATTTCAGTCGTTTCATAAAACCAACAACTTTGCACACCTGCCACATTTTCATTCCACATTAAAGTGAGGGGACTTCAACAAAGGGTAGAAACCCTACAGCCATCTGCCACCACTCAGAGCTAATGGAAGTTAACAGGCAATAAACAAATGGCAAACCATATATTTTACTCTGGGTGACAGGCAGGGCTCGAAGGGAACACCAATGATACTTAATTTTCGTTCTCATATTTGCACATGTTTGGTCAACTGGCGAGGTGGCTGTACTTATCTCATGTCTTAGTGGCCATCATCATAAACTGGGACTCGTGAAAATAGAAAATGATCTGAATTAAACTGGACGTCATGTGATTAGCAGGTCCAGAGTTATTTAAGGAGAAAATAAAGGTCATTAAAGGTACAAAAACATCACATTATGTTGCTACAAGATTTGTGAAAAATGGACATTATGTTCTTCAGCCTCCACTGCAAAAAAATAAAAATCCACCAGTAATTCTGGTTCTACCGGACGTTTCAACAGACCTTAGATATCAACAAAACATATATCCTGTTAAGACAAATGTTAGTTTACCCTGCTTCAGAGAGCAGAAACTGCATTCAGGACTTTCTTATTTATTTACATAGTTTCATAGGAAAATGACTGAAGCGTGAGGGTGAAGAGCTGCTAAAAGCTTTCAGTCAGCTTCCAGCCATTAGGCAGATCTATAAAGCCGTTCTCCACCATCATGTGTTGTCTTCACTCATAGCGCAAACCGTTTCTCACTCCGGGATCAAAGTGCCTGGCTGCTGCTGAGCAGCAGCTACGTTTAAGGAGCGTTTCTCAACGTGCACAGTTTAAAGGACACGAACAGAAGTGTCATCATAGAGCTGCATCACGATCAGATCTGACGGGAACAACCTGACACCCAGACTAACATAAACCCAAAGAGTCGAGCAGGCGAAATAGAGTATAAACTTTATTGAAGGCCTTTATTTATTACATGAGACACAATTCAATATTAAAAGTGTTTTGCCATTCATACAACACACATACAGCACACATGTATCAGTTGAGCAACATTCTTTGAGTCTCTAGGAGAGCTACTTGATCCACGTCCAGCTGGACCAGGGACACGCGTTGGGTCAGCCTACAGTACCTCCCCACGTCCACCAGGGGGCTCATCCTCTTCCTGCTCCACTCCACATCGGACTGCCACTTCTCTCTACACCTCTGGAGGCCCTTTACAGACGCTGGCTCAGGGGCCTCCTCATACCCAAGGCTCTTCCTCCCCTCCTCCCCTTCCTCTTCCTCTTCTTCACAACACAGCAGTGACGCACACTCCCTCAGTGACTCCAGTTCTTTCTCCAATGCCAGAGATAAGAGTTGAGCTGCGAACTTTGCTCTTCCACTTTTGACAGAATGGATGGAGCTGGACGTGGGGATGTAGGATAAAAGCGAGTCCAGGAACCGGAGCATGTGTAACTCACTGCAAAGGAACAACAGAAGCACAACATAATTTTTATTATAGACATTGTGTTTAACTGAAACATAACAGATGAAGCTTCAAAATGTCTCACTTTATCATTTCTCAGCTTGATGACTACCAGACTGAAGTCTATTCACAGAATTTGTCATTTAATGTACCGTGCCTGCCTAATCACTTTGATATTTAGTGGAATATCACACTCACATGCGTCGTAGTCAGCTTCAAAACCTTGTCAACTTTGAATTCATTAATATAAATTGAGCAGCGCTGACTTCTACTTGAAGCACATTGTCAGGTCTTTTAAATAAAAGAGACGAGTTAGTACGAAACCCTGGGAAAAGAATTAGAACCAATACAAAGTACAATAACATCACAGCTTGAAGATTAATAGAAAGCCTCGCCATCTGATAAATTATTCTCCTTTTTCTCACTTTACATAACTATGAAATTAGCAGAGTATTGCACTTCAAATTATGCAAGCCAAGGGGGCGTCTTCATAAAATATCCATGAATTCGGCATTAAGGCAGCAGAATATAAAATGGCAGATTAAGAGTGATTAAAGGGGTGTTCTCTCTGTGAAGCAGCGGGTCGTGGTTTGTTGATTCTGTGCACAACGACTCATCGCCCATAATGCATGAGCGTGTGGTTTCACACTGTTCCACAAGACTCTGATTCCATCAAAGGTAGGATATATAAAGAATATGTAGATATTAATGTAAAATACTAATATTTTAAGAAAAGGAAGTTAAAGTTCACTATATTTGCTACTTTTTAAAGACAAACACAATATGTTCTAGAAAACTATATACTAGCTGTATCTTCATGACATGCAGCTCAGTATTGTTAGGGCAGGGATACAGCCATCTCACAGTGATTTACCTGGAGTGGACAGACAGTTCCCCCTGGAAAGAGGTTATCGGTTGCCAGTGTAGCAGCATGACAGCAGTGGGTCCTGGAGAATCCACCAGTAAGTACTGGGGGCTCACTTCTATTCTCTTACAACCCCATCTTTTCTGAATCCAGCCATGTACATCACCTAAGCTGTGATCTGGAGAGTCTATTCGGAAGACCCAGTGGTCCAGAACTGCCATCAGACTCAGCAAGTCCTCTTTCGCCTCATCTGGGTAAAGAAATTAGGCAAACGTGAAAAGTTGTGTGCATGAATTTAAATGTCAAGAAATAGACATCAGTGATTTTTACCCGTTTTCAGCTCAGGGGTATTCAAAAGTGGGGTTTGGAAGTTGCTATTGATGTCTAAAACAAATTGACCACAATGCAGCACGACCGGTGTCGGGCTGCTCACAGAGGCACCAGCATCTTGACTGTGCATGTAATGAAGCATGACACAGCACTTGACACAGCCAGAGTTCAACAGAGGTGTTAGCCTGGTCGCGGCAGTCACAGCCAGTCTGCATGCGTTGGGATCAGTGTGTTGCCTGCTTCTTTTGGCTGCAGGCTCTGGGAACACGGAGGCGAATGAGGAGGACGAGGATGATGAGGAGCAGGGTGCAGGGAGCCAGAATACTTGGCTCCGAGTTTGTGTGACTGCAGGCGTTGAGCTCTGGCCTGTCTCTGTCAGAATGGATAGCCTCACACTGGCCACTGGTCTGGAACAAAAATAAAACATCACTAGCAATCAGATATCACAGGGACAGTAGGTAATAAGATATAAAACACAATGTGTGTGAGCGAATGTGTGACACACCAATGCATAACTTTTAAATGGTGGAATTAAAATCGGTGGGACCGATCCACCTATCAGATCTATATATGGTCTCTTCCTGCCACTGACAGGGGTTCTTCAAATTTTCCGTACTGAAATATAAGTATAGGTGGATGGGGACGTAGTCTTGTTCTCCAGAAAGACCTTTAACTGTTATTTCAAATGTGTTTCCATGGTGACCACCCAGCCACCCTGCATCCGCCTGTTAAAAATTCAGATACACGGGGCAATCAGAGATGCATCCTTAATTAGTCTGTGTTATGTGTGGACACAGGTGTTGGATTAAGACTGTTGGATTTATCAATAAGGGAGTCTGCAAAGATAGAACCCCTGCGGTTCAATAAAATCAAGTCAGAATTTTACTTCACGGGTGGGATTTACTGAACAGAATCCATTCGCCTCAACGAAATGCTGTAATATTTTGGTTCTGACATACTTAATCAGGCATCAGTGATAGTCTGACAGATGAAACATTCATTCTGCACATCTTTTTTACCACAAACACTTCGATCCATTCAACCAGATGAACTCATCACGCCTGATGAGTCATTAAGCGGACGAGCACCACAGCAAGTTTACAGCCAAGCGTTTAGATAATGTCACATTCAATTTGCTGTATATCAGTATCCACAAAGAAAAAAAAAATGTTTTACACTCCACTTATATTAAAAACAAAATCATTTTTACGCAGAGCTCTCAGTCGTTAGCATCACCCCCACAACCATTTGGTCCTCGGCGAAGCGTCGCCACAGCTTTTCGACTCGAGGTTTTGAAGTCACTGCTGGCATGTTTCGAGTCTTGTCGTCTGAGGCATCCTGCTTTGACTCATCATCGCTGTCCCACAGAGCAATAAGGCCTTCCTGGATGGAATGTGAAAAGTCTATATTAGTGGTGACAAGTGTGTGACAGCTTTGACAGCAATAGCACCTCATGTCAGACACTCCAGTTTGAACAACAGCTCATTTGTTTCACTGGTAGCGGACTTTAAAATGCTCACTGCAGGGATACGTTCTGTCAGAATGCAGTATAATTATCTGTAGGATTTGATATTCGCTTTAATAAACTGTTCCTCTCATATGCCATGTAGAACTTTTTTTTTGGTGGTGTTTGTGCAATCAGTAAGGATACCTAACAGACTGCCTAAGCCTTTCAAGGAAATGTGAGTGGACGTGGCAACAAAGGGATTTTAAAGTATATGAACAGGAAATAAAAATACTGGAACGCCGCGATGAGCAACTCAAAATAAAGATAGGAAAACTTTTTGCGGCATTTGTTTTTATTTCCTATATTTGGCTCCTGCATTCCCCGAGACACGCTGAGAGCCTCAGCCTCATGTCAGCTGCCATTCTAAAACATGACGACTTAACATGAGTGACAGCTACTGGAGCAAAGCCTAACTGAGGGGGGATGAGGGTGGGACTAACAGGAATAGAGCTCAGTGTTTTAAGGAGAGAGAAGTTGAATAAATGTAAATCCTATTCGAGATGTCATAACAGTCCCAGGTGTCTAAAAATAGCAGGGTAGCGTTACCTGTTCAGGCTGAGGGAGTGTGGGCTCTCTCTCTGAAACGGCATCAGCGAGGGCTCGCACCGCCTGCTGGAGAACTCCCTCCTTCACCCACATTTCCCTCTGCAGCTCCTGCAGCACACTCAATGCACTCTAAAAGAAATGATCACACATGACAGCACACGCCGAGCACATTCAAACCTATAGAAAACATAAATTAATGATGTACACAACAGCGTTGAAGATGATCGGTTACACATACATCATGGAAGATACAAGGCTGTCAGCAGTAAGAAGAAAAAAAAAGAATTGCTCAATAAATTTATTGGTTTATGATGGAGCCCACAGAGGCTGACATATCAATAGAAACAGCATAAGATCCTGACATGTGCCACCACATCAGAAGACATTAGATCATCTGGAATTCAAGCACTCACTGCAAGAAAGAACGCCGCCTCTAGCACATTAACATCCAATGTTTATCCTCTTGAAAAGAAACTTTTGGGTTACAACAACTCCTGACATTAAATACACAGGGAAAATAAAGCTAAGGAAGAAGGGAACAGACTACATAAAAATTAAATCACAGACATGTGATCAATAAAGACAAAACTGTTAAATTCAGTAATAAACTTTGGTTATGCTGCTCAAGATATATGATCGAGACAAAATTGAGAGTCCCGACACAAGAGATGTGAAAATGTGACACGAACAGCACCATTTAAATTGTACTTTAAATGGTTTATAAATACTCACCTGTAGCCTTGACTCTAATGCTTGAAGAGTGAGGAGAGAGATCTCTGGAGGAGGAGATGTCTTTGGTGCTTCATGGTCCTGGCAATGCTAGAATTTAAGATATATTCTATTAGTGAAGCTGACATCTGCCACAAAATATGGTGTTGAATAATTATTTCTTACAGCATATGAAATGCCACACAGGTCTGTGAGGAGGAATCTGTCCAGTGGCTGTGCTGTCACACCTTCATCCTGAAAAATCAACAGCATTTGATCGGATCCACAACCCAGGAAGTCATCCACGTGGACTGAGCTGACGCCTGACCAGCGGGCGGCGATCTGATGATCAGAGTTCAATAAAGGAGGGTTAACAGTTCATGAGTCATAAATACACTCGATTCCAATATCAATTCTTGCCCACCTGAAATGTTTCCTTCCACACAGCACAAACATGACCCCGGTGGAAGGACGTGACGAGCAGGCAGCCGTTCCTTCCTGTGTTGACAACCTGAATGTTCTCAGGCTGCTCAAAGGGGAGGTGACAAATTTCTTTGACAATTCCATTCTCAAAATAAACCAGCTGCTGATGAGAAGTGGCTGCAACCACAACAGATTTCAGCAAATCACCATCACCAGCATCCTTTTCAGCCGAAAGCACCAAAATGCACCGTGTGATGCCAATGTATGGATGAGGCATAAGTGTGGTTCCATCGAACACTTGACCATTATGGAGAAGACAGCCCACGACTTCTGTGTGGGAGCTCTGAGCAGAAAGATCCCCCAGCCCGAGGATAAACACCTTTCCCCCATCAAGGGGGAGTTCTCCCACAACACCCTGGGAAATCTGGATGGGGGTCTGCCTCACCTCTCCATCCTGTGGAGAAATATAGAAGACATTACCCGCATGGCTCCACAGCACCGTGGGGCCCCGGAGGATTGTCACGCTCCCCCTGATTTGATAAGGGACTTTAAAGTCAAGGCAGGGCTCCAGTCGGTTCGAGTCACTCAGTGTGAACAGACTATACCGGAAGCCCCCCTTCCTCTCACTCCTCTTCATCACTAGAACACACGGTGTGATCACTCTCCTCTGAACGTGTAGGGCGCTTTGGCATTTTATAATATCCACGTATGACGATCTCTTCCCGGCGACGGTAGCCGCTCCGCTCGATTCCTCCTGAAACCTGTTGTCCTCCCGTTTGAAGGAAAATGTGCTGAAGGTTAACACTGAATCGCTGACATCTGGAGCTCTTTTACAGTTAAATGATGTTATATTTCCGGAGAGGGAAAGCTGGTGGGGAGTTTGATGTTTACCTTCACAGAACAACTCCTCCATTATGCTAGAGAGAAGCTAAAGTTTGGGCCACCGGGTTCGAGTTCATCTTCATGACAGTTAAAGTTATTTCCAAGTTGGTTATTTCCGCTCACATTCATGTCAGAAGTCTCATTTGTAGACAGCTAGTCACTGAAATAAAAAAAAATATCGCCATATTCTAGTCATACCGCGAATCATTTCTGCGCGCCAACTCGGTTAAACACTTCCGGTCTCCGGGTGCATTGTGGGTAAACAGACGAGAGGGTAAACAAATAGCAGCAAGTCGGCGGCTTTCAAGCTAATGTGTCGAGTTCTCGGTTGAACGAATCGAGTGGAATTAAAACGAAATGATATCCCCTCTTTCCGTCTTGATGACAAACGAGCTCTTCCTCTTCTCAGTTGAGTCGGACTAGCAGCGTTTTAGAGGTGTGGTCACGTGTGGAACCAAAATGGCGAAGACTGGATGTCAGTTTCCTACTTCGCCCTGATTCATGTAGCTAAACGTCAGCTAAGTAGCTTGTTAACGAGGAACCAGCGCGCAGACAGGGACGGAAAGCCGGTGACAGCTGAAGATGGCTGAAGTTGATCAACACGAAGGAGAACAGGTATTATTATTTGTTAGCTAAAAAAAAAACGCTTTCCAGCCATCCTCGAAAGCCGCCTGTCTGTAACGTGAGGAAACTGTTTTCGCAGGACATTGAGAAGAAAATCGAGGAGACGAGGCAGAGATTTGAGAACGAGTTTCTTCAAGGTAAGCCAGTTATTTTAAATAAGCGGGCTGTAACTTTTTACCTCAGCTAGTTGCTTCTGAATTAACTTTTTGCTCCAGAGGACTTTAAATATTGTATATTTAATGTGTACTAGTCATAAGTACCTGTAACGCTACTCGGTAACGTTGACATGACCTAAATGCTGTCATAAGCTGGAGCGCTTCAGTTGCTAACTTTAGCTCTATCACATGTAGGTGAGGAAAGGTTGTGGCCTGCAGGTGGACTTTATTTAGTTTACAGCGCAGTAAAAATCACCTGCATGTAAAAGCCTTCTGATGCAGGAATGTCATTGTGACTGAAAGTGAAACTTGGTCATCATGTGATTCAACCTTGATGTTCTGCTTCCCAGATTCGACTGAAAAATATGACTCCAGAGATGTGGAGAGGCTCCAGAAGGACGACTCTCTGGTGGAGGGGTACCTGACGTGGAGGACCTATGTGGTGGACGATGCAATAAAAATGATCGATGAGAGCTTCCAGTGGAGAAAAGAGTTCGGTGTGAATGGTAGGAAGGCTTGATGGCTTTCTAAACCACCTTTAAAGTAGTCTGGGCATCTTTTGTTAACACTAACCTGACATTAATTTACGATTAAACCCAGTTTTTAACCAGAAAATTATCCTGCATAAATATAATTTACATTAAATGTTAAATGCTTCATTAATTACTTGGCAACAATGATAGTGAATCTGACCAGTCCTAAAATTGTAAAGTTTTCTTTATTATATTTTTTCCTGACTCTACATACATTTTTTTCAGCAAAAAAAAAAAAAAAAAAAGTTCAAAATCCAGTCCAGTATTGACACTGCCTTGATTTCAATGTTTGCTATTGTGTGACAAAGACCGTTGGTCAATTTTGTGCTCTAGTGGGATAAATTGAGTGTTATTGTGTGTTAGTAAAGTTCTATCAAATCTAATCTAATCTAAATGTCCACCATTCATTACCCGTGACAACAGTCCACACTGTTTCTATTGTCTGAGGAATGTGCAAGGCTCTTTTCTCGTCTTTAATCGAACAAATGCAATTTTACAAACTGTTGTTTTTAAGTAATCTGATTTATTGAAATCATTACTGCCCAGGGGCTATGTCTTATTTGTTCTTTTGATGTAGATGTCATTGTCAAGTGGATAAATGTCATGTTTTCAGGAAGTGGGAAACTTTCACAGTTTCCATTCCCCATAATGGAAAATACAAGACTGCCTGTAGGAACATAAAAAGGTCAACAGTCCATTTGACTTGTATACTCTTGGTTGTTGTTGATCAATTTTATTTTAACAGTGTGTTTGTTGTGGCTACTGATAATAGTTTTTCTGAAAATTTTCATTTTAAGATATTTTATTTACACACATTTAATTCATCACTTTTATCTTGTGTATATATAAAGGAGTAAGACTGTATCACAGTCATTAACGGTGTAATGTATGCCTGTCTGTGTTTTTCAGACCTGAATGAGAGTATAATTCCCAAATGGATGTTTGAAACGGGCGCTGTCTATCTCCATGGTTACGACAAGGAGGGAAACAAGCTGTGTATGTACCCTTTCTACAAATCTACCTGTTAAAATTGGGTGCAGCTTTACCTTTAAAAACTAAAAATTGGTTCCATTAAAAGTGCTTTACAAAAGCAGAAAACTATTGAATCCTAACTCTTGTCTTTTTTGTACTGTGTTTAGTTTGGTTCAAAGTAAAGCTGCATGTCAAGGATGCAAAAACTCTTATTGACAAGAAGAAGTATGTTGCCTTCTGGCTGGAGCGTTATGCAAAAAAAGAACCTGGAATGCCTCTTACTGTTGTGTTCGACATGACGGAGTCTGGCCTCGGTAATATAGTAAGTACCTGATGACGCTGTTTCACAGGAAGCACCGTTACAATGTGTGGTTTTGTGATCATGATTTACTACCTGTTTGTCCTGTCAGATCCACACTGCTGGTAAAAAAAAAAATTGATTTGTATTCTGTCCTTGTTGCCATATTAAGACAATTTTCTTAAACTTTCTTGTTAAAATACAATTTTTTCCGCACTATAAGGTGCACTGGACTATAAGGCGCACCTTCAACGAATGGCTTATTTTAAAACTTGTTTTTCATGTATAAAGCGCACTGGATTATAAGGCGCACTGGATTATAAGGCGCATCTGATTTATGAGGCGCACCTTCAATGAATGGCCTATTCTAAAACATTTTTATATATAAGGCGCACTGGATTATAAGGCGCACTGTCGGATTTTGAGGAAATTAAAGGCTTATGTGCGTATTATAGTGCGGAAACTACATATCGTCATATGTCTTGCCGTGTGAGCTGTGATGCTCTTCAATGAGTTCACACTTTAGGGATTAAAGTGACTTTTAAATCCGCGGGTCAGTTAGAGTGGACCGTCTAATCCAGAAGACCCGCTGTGTTACAGGCGTTGGCTCCCTGATGTGTCTCTGCTGGCGACGGTATTTCATCAGCTTGGCTCCCCTCCTGCAGAAATGTCTCAATTAAATATAAATGAGCACCAGCAAGGCGACAATGAGAAATAGCCGAGCAAAACAAATATGAAATGAGCACATTAGACGATTTGGAGGGCGGTCTGACTGAGACTTGTTGAATTACAGCGCACAGAGCTACAGCAAGGGGAGCCGATATGATCTCATTAGAACTCGGAACAGGAGTCCCCGGCATAGCAATGAGGCTTCTGGCCAATTATGGAGTCCAGCCAGGGGGAGGAGGGCTGTATCTAGAGATGTACCCGCTGTTGGTCTGATGTTTGGAATTATAATGAACTTTTTTTTTTTTTCACCAAAAACAATTACATTTTTAGCAAAAACACAGGTGAAATGATCTATTTGAATCAGAAGCCATCTCACCTCAAAATGATAAAAGCTGTTTGATGAAGGAGATGTACTGAAGTGGTTAAAAAGTCACATAATGGCATGTTGAGAAGATTACTGATCAAAATCCTCTGTTCTTGCTCTAGGGTATTGTTTTTATTATTCAAGGATGATTGGGATTGTTCAGAAGAACTTGTGATACATTTTTATTTTCTAGATATAGAGATGGTTAGGCGTGAACAGATACTCTGTTATAAATGCATAAAGCATCTTTTATAGATGAAGGTTCTTCAAGTATCTTTTTTTAATATCGGTGTTTCTACTTTGTCTTTTTAAGGACATGGAGTTTGTGAAGTACATAATTAATTGCTTCAAAGTTTATTATCCAAAGTTTTTATGTAAGTAACAAAGGTTTTTTTTTAACACAATTGTTTATTCATTAATCTGATGTACAGGTAGTGTCATGTGTTTTTAAATGTTTTTCTTGCCCTTTTTAGCCAAAATGATCATTGTGGATATGCCTTGGATCATGAATGGTGAGTTTCTCTGGGTAGTGTGTACAATCTTGTGTAGTTTTAGGCCTATCTGTGATTTATTTAATTATAATCTGATCTTAAATATTGAACATTACTTTTATTTCAGCTGCTTGGAAGATTGTGAAGTCATGGTTGGGTCCTGAAGCAATCAGCAAACTCAAGTTTGCATCCAGATCTGAAATACAATCTTTCATAGAGGCTGAGTACCTCCCACCTTCTTTGGGTGGAACGGTGGGTTATTTAACATTAAACAGTCCCTGAATAGACTTGTACTATGTTTTAATAAATGATAAAATTAGTGATATGTTTACTCTTGAGTAAAATTACTTTGGATTTCTTCATTAACTATGTCAACACATTTATTCAAATCCAAGTCATGACTTTATATGTTATGTTTGTGATTGTATTCCAGGACCCCTTCAGGTACAGCTACCCTCCTCTTCCTGATGACGACTTCCAGACGCCCCTCTGTGAAAACGGACCCGTCCTCAGTGAGGACGACACGGAGAGCAAAGAGGAGGAAACAGAAGTTAAAGATGCACTGGAGTCCAGCTACAACTCTGAGGTTGCTGTAAAGCCCAAAAAGGTACTTTCTTCAAGTTTATATCTCACTTTAAATTACATTTGAGTTATTTAATTTATTTTTATGAGTTTTTTTACTGCAGTTAAAAGCAGTATTGCTCCTTCTGAGTTGTGGAAGTGCCCACAGGACACAGTATGAGTCTGTGGGGTCTGTTTATTTTGATGTAATTGTCTGCATGTTATATTTTTAAATAAAACATGCAACTTCAAGTCATGAAATATTCCTAATAATCTTTTTGGCATCATCAGTGTAGTGGCTCTCTTGTGAGCTTAGTAAGTTGTGATTGCAGTATTTCAGGCGGTGTTGTTAAATTGGACGGCTCTGATTCCTGTTCCTTCACTCGCGTCCTGAGGCCTGAGATTACAGACCATAATCGGACCACTACTGTGAATTAAGTGGAAAGTAATGGCCTGATTTTAGACGTGAAGCTCTCGCTCATTGTTCCTGTAAAGGCGACCCCCGATGTCTTCAATCACAATGGCATAGTGCCGTTGATCTTCATGTGATCCACAGAGGAATTGAAGTCGCTCATCTGAGCTTTCTTCTGCTCCAGACACGCTCCTCTTCCCTCAAACAGAAGCACGTAGCTTCAGTGTTATTGCTGGCTGTCACCGCCATGCCGCTCAGGCTTCATCTTGAATATGTCTGCAGCTCATTGTTCACCTCCCTCTCCCTCTGGGGGTGACCAAATGTTACCTCCCTGCAGTCAGAGCTGCAGCTTATGCGAGTTATTCCACTCGCTCCCCACAGGACCATCCAGCCTCGCATTATAATCTATTTAGCTTCTTTTCTGGCCTCTTCCATTCAGAGAGCCTGCATGGGAATAAGTGAGGAGTGAAGGAGTCAACTGAGGGAATGTATTTCAAAGACCAGCATATATTTTGTCATGATTGTATTGATATTATGCATTTACACAGCTATTTACTTACACTCAACATACAATAAATGTGACAACCAAAACTCACCTGTGCTGGAACTTAAGGGAGTTATTCACAGGTTTTGTAAATGATTGCCTAGTGCACTAGAGAACTAGTTTACTAAATGTTTCGACTAGATAGAGCTAGTGCACTGACTGTTTCTGCTGATGAGGTCTAGTACACTAACTTTTATCCACTAGATAGATCTAGTATGCAAACTTGGTCTGTTGCAGCTGCCTAGCAGTCCTCCTACAACAGACAGAGCCTTTATTGTGACCACAGTGGTCATGCACAACACAAAGCAGAAATATGCTAATCAGTCAGTTGTCAACCTTTTTCTGGTACACATTACTGTCTCGAGGAATGAAGCCCAGATCTCCCTCTTCAGTGCTTTTTTTGGCTTGATCGATTATTAAATCCTGTAACTGTTAACTGGGACAGTTGTTCTCTGACTTGTGGCGCAGAAAAATCAGCTGTTTGGATAACCGTTAAATATTCATCAGTTTAACCAGAGAAACCAGTTAAATAGCAATAGTAATGTAAATGCAGCGAGGATATTGAAATATAAGTGTGTGTGTGAGGATATAACCAAACACCATCAGCTGCTCTGAGGAATATTCAGGTTTAAAAGGTATTAGTTAAACAATCCAGCTTCAGTTATTTACGATGTGACTTCTAGTTTTGTCTGAAGGTTACACATTAACCGCTGTATGAAGAATTATTCGTTCAGTCAAGCTGCTGACAAATTAAGAGTCTTTCTATTCCAAAAACATTTACACGTCGTGAAACACCACAAGTGAGTTTATAAAAACCGACTTATTCTGAATTTAATGCCTGAAAACCATCTGAAACAGTTTCCAGGTAAAACGTCTTAACTGGGAAGAGGTGATGGGGGTCAAAGCCGATGACGGGGGGGGGGGGGGGTAGGGGGGGCATCCTCAAAAAGCCTTGTTTGCTCACAAAAGGTCTCTGCCTGCGCGTCATGAACTCATTCCATCTGGTCTTGTGAATAAGACTTTTTTTTTTTTTTTTTTTTCTCTCATCTCTTGTGCTGTGACTAAATCTGGGGCATCGGATTAATTCGGTGATTCAAGCCTGTCTGAGTACATTCCACTTATTCAAACAATCTACACCCCCTCCTTTCTCTCCACTGCCTTCTTTCATTCCAAAAACCTGACTTCTTTCAGCTTCCAGGCATGACGACTTTGATGGTTTCAGGAAGCTAATTTCCTCTTTCTCTTTTTTGAAACAAGGGCTGGAGGTGGTAAGGCAGTGTAGGATCTCATCCATACATGGAGCTCAGAGTCCAGAAGATTTCACCAGGCTGGAGAGGCAGGTGCGCTCACGTGGCTTTAAATGACGGTGAGCGCACCTCACTCTCGGTCAGCTGATGCCAGATGTCTTCACCACACCTGGGTGTTCATCTCCTGGACCTCACATTTCAATCTGACCTTCCAAATTTCAGTGCACTGTTTCACAAACACAACATTTCTGACTTTGTTCTTAAGGGACGTAGGCTAAGTGAAGTAGCCTACCTTCTGCACAATATCAAGCTGCTGAGATTATTACCATTTTAATGAAGTAAGCTCTTAACCCTTTGCACTCCAAGTTGAGCCACGTTTGCCTTTGAGGTCACTGCGTTTTAACCAGAATCCCTCTGTGCCTTGTGTCCAAACGTTATCCTGTACCGGGTCTGTGACTCCGGTGAGAGCTAAGCATGTATCTTGTGTCTTAATATGCTGTCTTATCATAAGACACTCACTAATGAGCATTTCACTAATCCTTTCATCGAGGACTCAAACAAAATCTTGAATTTTTTTTTTTTTAATTTTTGGTCTTTGAATTTCAAATCTTACACACAATGTGTAGAAAAGGTTCTCTAATTTTTGTTTTGTTTTTTAATGTGGGCTAATTTTATTTGTTTGTGCATGACTTTTACAATCTATCATGGTGTAATTTTTTTTATGTCTCTCAGAGTAGCCATTTCATTCATTTTTTTTGTTAATCTGTAATGTGATTTTATATGAGATGTGGCAAAATCAGCACCAGTGACCAAACGTTTGTAATATAATCAAACTTGTACAACACAAAGTAAATCTTTTTACTAATTCCTGAGCATGCTTTACACTTTCCAGTCACAATATAACCTAATTGTGTTGCCATTTTTGAAATGATGAATAAATGAAGACATTTCATCAGCTGCTGATTATCTCTTGATGTCTTCATTGTGGCAGTTACATGACGATCAGCCGTTAAATAAAAACGACATTTTGTTGCTTATCCAGCAAATGACACACTTCCCATCTGAGTCATAAGTGTTTCCTGGACACACGGGGTCTACTCACCTTTGCCCTATTTCCACCTATGGCGTGTTCACTCTCACCATCTGTTATCACCTTCTATGGTGTCACAATCACCGTGAAGTCATCCATTCCCTCACAACAACAACTTTATTAAAGTCAACTCTTATGCTGACATTTCACACTTTTCATCCTGTCAGCTTGTGCATGGTCTCCTGATCAGCCTGTGGTCGAATTGGGTCAAAGTTTGTGGGTGTTTAGCTGCAGCCACACCATTAAAGAACAAAATGTTAACTTCTGCTCTGGTTGAACTCAAGTAACTCAAGGTTATTCAGTTTTATTCCAGTTCAAAGACACAACTTAATGGGTTATTTTGGTTCTCATAAGAACGTATCTTTGTCTAGTCGGACCAATGTTCGTCATCAGGGAGGACTTTGCAAAAGCAAAATGAAGATTTCTCCAAACATTCTATCAGATAACAGTACTTTGTGATTATTTCGCAGGAACCACTGATTAATCATCACTAATGACTGTCAAGAGCCTCATTAACTGATAGTTTTCTCTACGTGAAGGGCAAGGGTCAAACATTTCATTTTCAAGGAAGGCGCCAGATAAGAGTCACATGACTACTTTATCAGTATTATGAGTGTCTTTTATAATCGAGCGCTCTTTGTTGTTCCAGGTGAATTTCCTGGAAGACAGCTTGAGGTCAGAGGACAACGATAAGGGAGACGCAAACACCAGAACCAGAGGAATCAAGAAACCGCTGACCACCTTCAAAGGGCCTCTGCTGGATGTCAGGTGGGTCATCCTACCGATGCTCCTCTCCCACCGTATTGAAGTGAGACAAGATGCAGACTTTAAATCCACTGACGTTACAGTTTTGCTTTAGGGAAGTCTCTTGACAATTTTGCATGAATTTGCAAAATTGTCAAGAGAAATTTTGCCTAGAAGTTTGTTCAGACATTCATTGTGCCCTGAAGATGAATCCCATCGACTTTGATGAACTTCATTACACATTACATACAATATATGTAATGTTGTTTATATTTTATTTATATTTAGCATATATATATATATATATATATATATAAAATTTATTTTTGTATATTTTTTACGTATTTTTTTTACAGCTGGGGTTGAGTTTGTTGACCAATCGGAGGATGCGTTTTGTTGACTTCACCCCTGTTTGCCTCCTGTAAAATCAACAGTCAGTTGTTATAATCTCATTATGACCTCATGAAGATGAAATATATTCCCTCAGTATTCAATCCAGACCGTTTCATGTCAGTAACGTGCACCGAGGGAGCTGTGAACTGAGCGAATGTGTATTGATCTGCCTCATGCAAAAATACACATTTTAATTGTCTTGCACTTATTGACAGGTTTGTTGTCTTCACCTGGTGGGCCGAAGCCTGACCTCGTAATTGATGCGTTTGTTCATGTACAGCCCAATCGATCTGGTCACGGGCAGGAATTAAGGATGCTCCCAATCAATCGTTCAACGAGAGACGCTGCCAAATAATGCGCCCGTCGCCTCGTTCATGTGACGTGTCGTCAGACACGTTGTAATGTATCGTTGGATGGATGGTAACCTCACCAGAGGACAGCGTTAACAGCGATCGGCGTGTGTTCACACCTTGCATGTTTCCCCTGGTGTTTATGAATACTGAAATGTTCAGTTGTATTTTTACGGCGCAGCAGCTCTGACATGAGGCTTTTGACAGCTGTGGATCGTGACTTCTACTGATAAACAGATTTAACTGAGCCTGCAGTCTTTCTGTGCGGTGCTAGCCTCTATTTGAGGCCGTCAGGGCGCCTTTGGGAGTCGGAGGGAGGGGGTCTTTGAGCTGATGTCTGCCTCAGGTCTCCAGAGCCAGAAGACTGTTGATGTGAAGCTCCAGACAAAGCAGCTTTTTTATTGTGTGAGGATCACATGAAGGCGTGCAAAAGAATTAAATAAAACACATCATTGATCTTTCAAAGCATCAGTAAGTCGTATGTGTTAATCGATTAACGTCTCATAGCAAGGAAATGCAAACTCCTTCATCTTATTGCAGTCACCGTCATGAATAAATGTCCTCTTTGACTCAGGTCCAAACAAACCCTCACCAGGCGACTGCTCCCTGTTGTCAGCTTGCTGTCAGGATGGTTAATTAACCAGCAGCACCTTAAACAGTGTGTAAACATACCTGCAAATGTCACAGTGGTCCATTTAGATGCTGCTGTGCTCCCGACTCTTCAATCGCTCCAACATCTTTGTCTGCAACAGTTTGTCCTCTTCCCTGCCAGTTCAGCCTGCTGCTAATCACCAGCATGTTTCCATGGTCACCGAGGCGAGAAGATTTCACCAAGGACCCAGATCTGTCTGCATTTTTTTACCAAAAAATAAGTTAATAACAAAATATATATATACTGATATATATATATATATATTATATATATAATTGTTAAACAATTTACCTGCGACTAGATTTAACACAAATACTGTTCACTTGATCGTTCTATCTGATGCTACTTCGGCATTTTGATCCGCAAGAGTAAAAATCGAACATTCAGTTGCAACATATTGGAGATTCTATCACACAGTCAGAAAACAATTTCATAGAGCAAACCGATCCATTCTTTTATCAAACCTGTTGGTTTGTGGTAATCTTATTCCCACCACTAAAGCTCATTACCGACTGAAATGATAAGAGCATTAAGGTGAGCGCTGTTACCCATCTCATCTGCCTGTCTCGTACAGCAGTTATTTGTGTTGCATTCTTCTAAATGAACTGAAAAAAACATAACGCTGCAAACAGTTGGTTCACAGCGGCAAAATGTTCAAACCACAACGCTACAGGAAAGACTCACTGAGACAGATCAGCGGTGATGGAAGGTGAGGAAGAGGAAGGAAGACTTGTGACCAATAATCACACCTCACAGAAACAGGAATTCAAGCAGTTCAATGTGTATTAACAAGACATGAAAGGTGGAAATACGACTGCAGTGCAATAAATGCACATATATACAATTTTTGGCACAAAACGACCCAATCCAGTGGTTTCCATCCAGACGCCTTCGTCACGTAACTTCTTCTCCCTGCAGCCCCGCAGAGGAGCTCAGCTTTGGTTCCGGGGAGATGGAGAAGAAAAGCCTCATCGTTCTGAGCAACGTGACCAAAAACCAGGTGGCCTTTAAGGTCAGTAGCGTGTGTTTCTGTGTGCTCACGTTTGAAGAGGAACCGCTGGAATGATTTGACCGGTGACTCCGCTCTGGTGTCTCCACAGGTACGGACCACTGCGCCCGAGAAGTACCGGGTGAAGCCCAGCAGCAGCTGCTGTGAAGCAGGAGCTTCAGTAGATATAGTGGTGTCTCTACATGGAGGTACGACGCTGACGCTAATAGATCTCTGCAGATGATTGTGGTCCGAACAGTCTCTAACCTTCTCAAAGGGACACCTGAGTTTTTTTCAATTGCTTACATCCCTATTTTAAGAGCAATTCAAACAAAAAAAGAAAAACCCCATCACACTACTGATGGAGCTAAGAGTTAAACCATTTCGTCTCCTTCAAAGCGCTGAAATGTCAGCTGTCGGTTTTGATGAGCTACACATAACTCAGAGGAATCAGTGCTTCTTAATACCGGGTTATTTTTCACCCCCAGATTTTATTCTGTGGTGTATTTTTTTCACTACGGTCTCTTAAATTTGTGTCTGTGAACAGTTACTTTATTCATAATTTACACAGCAATTAAAAAGTCTTTTTTTTTTAATTTCCTGAAACAAATATCATCCCTTTTCTGGGAAGGAGAGATGTGCTTCAAGGATTTAAGACCCAATATTGATAATAAAATACTAGTAATAGTAAGTGCATTAATGTTTTGTTGTTGTTGTGCAGGTTCTCAGGCGTCTCCCCAAGACAGATTTTTGGTTATGGCTGCCGAGATGGATAACGGCGGATCGCAAGAGCTCGCACAGTTCTGGAAAGAAGTACCAAAAACTAAAATCATGGAACACAGGTGTGTGGCTGAGCTGATGTTTTTTACCCTCGTCTGTTCCCAACTCGATCGCTATGGTGACGGCCTGTCGCCGCAGTGGATTTGTAGGCCGACATTCATTAGATTGTGCGTCTTCCTCAGGTTGCGTTGTCATGTTCTGGAGAAAGTCAAGACCAAACCCACGCTGAATCTTCTCAAAGAATATTCCGTGGAGTCAGAAACCAACGGCCAGCAGGAATTAAACACAACGGTGAGTTCACAGACGAAAAGCCTTGCTCCTCTATGGGACTTGACTTTGTTCACATAGAAACTTCTGACAACCTGGAATGATCTAAACTGTCATAACTGAAAACATTACGGCTTATATTAATGAATACTGTCCTCATTAATGCATCATGAGTTTCTGAGAAGTCATGGTTTGCAAATCAGTCGTCACAAGCTTACTCCAAACTATTTCAAAGGAATTCAAACCATGTGCGATATCGTCACTCCCCTGATTAACATCCGACTTTAGCAAACGTAAAAATGTGAAAATGACTTTTTTCCTGGTAGTGACTCACTGGAATAATATCTGAACAAATAACTGCTCCATTTCCTTCTCAACACTTACGCATCACTTCTGTTTATTACCTCCCAACTGTTCTCCAAACGTGACTACTTAAAGCACTGAACCTTTAAAACCACAAGTTGTCGTCGTTTTATTTCTATTTGTGTATAAATGTAACTCATTTAATATATAGTCAATATATATATGTGTTTAAATGTTTCCCTTCTAGTCTGTATGCTCAGAATGAGTTCATAGCCTTTCTGTCAGGCTGCATACTGATCCCAGATGTGAGAACTGTATCAGTCGTTGGCTTTCATTAGAAGACGATCTGGATCAATAACCCGGTGAACCGGTGTTTGTTTTCCTCACCAGCTCATGCGAGTGATGGCCTGCAGTTCCCGGCTGGAGCAGAAACTGAACACGTGTCTGTGGGTGCAGAAGGTCCTCATCGGGTTGGTGCTGGCCCTCGTGATGCTCAACCTGCTGTGTCTTTTCCAGCTGGGTGCTTCCCAGCAGCCATCTTGACCGGCCGCAGCGTTGAAACAGTCAACGACCTCAGGGAGGCCTGTCATGAATCCCCTCTTCATCCTCCTCCTCCTCTTCTCCCCTGCCCTCCTCACAGGCTGCTGCTATGGAGGCGAGGAGGGCTGACTTAAGGCACCTGTGAGTTGTTGTGGAGTTGCTATAGGAACAGAGAGTACTCATTTCTTGACAGTTCCTTCAGAGTAAATACAACAGAGACACTTTAAAGACTGACATCAAACCAATACTGTTTTTTTAAGACTGATAATGATCAATAAAAGTGTATTTATTGCAAAAAAAGTAGTTTTTTTTTGTGATCGTAATTTTTTTTTTCATTGCAATAACGTAAACAATATAAAATAAAAACTCACCAATTTATAGAACTTTGTTATATTTTTTTTTGCGTGAATTTGTCGGGTCATACAGAAACAATAGATAAAAAGCCCTAAAACGGCTGTTGTTCTGCAAAAGAGCTCTCTCTGAATAAACTGATTAGTACAGTGGTGGTGAGGTGAAAAACAATTAAGTGAACTTTCCACGGTCAGACCAGAAGGAGCGACGAGAGTCCTCTCGTCTGCGCTATCTGTTTTAATTGCCCCCAATGCTGGCAGACTGAAATTACCAAAGCAATTACTGCAAGAACAAGAACGGGGCCCCAACCCGATTGTAACCTCGTAGTCTTATCTATAACAAGATCCTGCTCAGAGCAGTCAGGATGTGAGCCGTCATACGAGGAATGATCGCTTGTCTTTCAGATGTGTGGACATAAAGGTTGTCAGGCATCAAAGTTTGCAGGACGCCGTTTCTTCTCAGTGCAACAAGGATGATTACAAATACTTCATGCAATAAAGAGTAATCCTGTAGTTATGAACAGTGGACCGTTTTGGTTGCTTCAATCCCTTTATTCCCTGAGGATCTCATTGTGTTGTTTGTTCTGGAGCCCGTTCTATTTTAGCGAACCCTCATGGTTCCCTCGTCCCTATGAAGCGTCCCTATTAATAGCTGTTTGTAGAAGGAGCAGGATAGCTTGATGCATGTGCGCTTGGGTGTAAGACTTACATTAGGTGTTCGTACTTCACTCTGTGGGTACAAAGTGCCTATAAAAGAAAAAAAAAAAAAAAAAAGCCGAGGCTAATGGAGTGACTTCCCCTTGAGAATAAAAGAAAAAGCTTTGGTATCACATGAAGGTGGGTTGAGTTTAAGTGCACCTAAGAGCTGTGGCGTACCCGACTACACCCGACTTCAGGTACTTCGCACCGTCAGGGATGTCGTGATGCATTTAAAAGTTATTTGGTGGTCGTTTTGATGCTAAGGACTTGACGGTCAAGTCTCGTCTTTAATAGTCTTTATTTCACTTATTACGAGCTGCTGTGTGTAAGAGGTGAACGGCTTCTCCACAGCATTGATTCAACATCAAATAGCAGTTAAATCGAATCATGGTTCTAGCTGTTGCTGGCCTCAGGCACTCGTGTGATGCTTGAGAAAATAATGATTTAGTTCAGGTGGTAAATTGATTCGAGTTGGGGTGGGGGGGTGGTGGTGATGGAGCAACTGTTGCTTTTATAGCGCCACACTGCCCTTGTGATAACCTATTGAAATCAATGCTCATAATTGACGCATTTACTGTTTTGCCCGTCATCCTAAAACTGTTGTCCATTTTTATGGGGGTCAGAGGTCAGGTTGACCTTGAAGAGTCCTTGAGGATGGTGAGAGGATTATTAAAAGTGATATGACATAATGACGCAGCATCCTGGGTTTTTAATCCAGCTGGGGAACTGTGTGGAGTTGATGTTCTCCCAGTATCTCTGTGGGGACCCTCTGGGTTCTCCAGCTTCCTCCCCCCACCACAAACATGGATATGGGTGAATTGGTGTCTCTTCTTCGACCTTAAATATTAATGTGAGCTTTGATGGTTGATTTTCATGTGGCTCTGAAATAAATTGGCGACTTGTTCCAGGCTGTACATCGCCTCCAGTCAAGGTCAGCCAGGACATTCATTTGATATCATTTGAAGTTGTGAATTCACAAAAGTGGGTCACTGCTTCATCTTTGTTGCAGAGATTACTCTACTCAGATATTTATAATAAATTATTGAAGAACATAAGGAAAGCAGAAACTAATATATTCCAGATTTTACAGGTAGACAGTTTCCAGGCTCCTCCCCTCAGATGAATGAAATACAGAACATTATGTTCTATGTGCCCCCGCTGTCTCCGCCGTAGCGGGTCATGGGGAGCTGGAGCCTATCCCAGCTGACAGCGGCGGTACATGAAAATGAATGAATGAATGAATGAATGTGTTCTATGGTTTAAGGAAAACCTGGACTGTGACAGTAAGTCATACAATGAATGCTTGACTTTTATATGTTATGTGTATCATTGTTGAGTGTAGTTGAGCTTCTCCTGATGATTGCATTTATCTCTTCAGAGTCCAGGGAAATGGCAGCTTTCTCGTGGAATACTAGCTATAAAACCTCAACAAACCTTATACACAACTACAAACCAAGAGCGTTCGATTATTTATTATTCAGACCTTTAGAACCATGTTTTTAGACAGCTAACTTCATGTCCTCATGCAAATATACAGTTTATGTACAGTATATATATATATATATATATATATATATATATATATACACTTTACACAGTGTGCGTTACCAACACTTTTTGGTAGTTTTTAGTGACTGCAGCATAATCAGTAGAAAACAAACCGACTAAAAGGAGTAATAATTGAAAATGACTGTAAAATGTAAGGAATCCAGCTGATTAAACAGAGGACCTCTGATATTGTGTACCTTCCAGCCTGACAATGTATCATCAAGTGAATGATGCCTCTTTTTAGTATCTAATCATTAAGCCCTAAATTGTAAATAAATACACTGTGTACTCAAACTTTTTTCTCCATCCGACTCACTTTGGAGATGACTTATGTGTCATCATTTGAGCCATAAACTTGTTTTGTTATTATTATTATTATTATTATTATTATTATTATTATATTATTGTTGTTATTAATATTCTATGCATCCGTGGACATATTCTCAGAAGAGTCATTTTAACATTCAGCATCAGAAAGAGCAGCACCGGTGCTGCTGTAAAACTACAATCTTAGCTGAACGCAAACAATGGTATAATTCAAAAAATATTGGTTCAGCATATAAAATGTTATTAAACATTAATTTTGCAAAGTTTATTAAATCCATATGAGCACATATTTTCATTTTAAATATGCGTATCTTAATGTTTGTGAATATTTAATGATAACAAAAAAAAGTTGCTGAAAGACTTTAAACTTCTAACATAAAAGTTAATAGTGATGTTGAGAATTGGATTATAACAAAAGAAGAGAACACATAATTACTATTACAACCATGAGCCACGGTTTTGTTCGCTCATTACAAGACTGTGCAAGTGCGCCCCCTGCTGCCAGAGAAATAAAACGCTCCTTCAGCAGCAGCCGCTCAGTTCATTTAACTCCCCTTGGCTAGGAATGGTACAGAAGATATTCTTTCACTTCTGCAGGAAGGTGAAGGTTGTGAATCCCACCCAACCTCTGCTTGCCCACAGTTTTCCTGATGTGCAGCCGACACAGCTGCATCAGAGGAGATACTCCTGGGCAGGAGTCATCGGAGAAGCAGGAAGCCGTGATGGACAGATGTTTAAATTAATGCAAAGGTCAATAAATCCCCACAGGAATGCTACTTGTTGAGTTTGGGGTGAATACCTCCTGCTTGTCTCAACAGCCTCGCCACCAGGCTATCGGGGGGTGCCAGGTCCAGCGGGTGTTTCCCCTCATTGTTCTTGAGGGACCGACTGGCCCCGTGGTTGAGCAGGACGGACACCAGCTCAGGGTTGGAAAGACGAGAAGCTATGTGCAGCGGTGACTCACCGGACACACAGTTGTTCACGTTAGCACCTGAAAGAGATGGGATAGAGATACGATGTCATCTCATCACAGGACCAGTGAGAATAAACCATTCGGTCAGACGCTGTGTTCTTCTCCAGCAGAGCGTCGCTCATCTCTTCACTGCTTACAAGAAAGAGTTCGGTTCATTTAACAGCTACACTCAAGTTACTCAGGTTGTGAAATCTCAAATCAGCAAGGCCACCACATAATCAATATTTTATATAGGAAACAACACATTTGCACAGGCACTGCTGCTGCTGAGGTACTTTACTCCTGATGCTGGCTGCTCATGCTCCATCAGCTTTCAGAGGTAAATATGTGCTTTTCAACAGATTTCTCGGACTGACGAAGGCTTAGCTAAACCAAAGATGTAGATGGAAAAACAGTCCAGTATTGAAAATTATAATATTTGCCATATAAATTGTTTTTCTTGAAATGTTTTTCCTTTTTACCTCATTTAAAGCCAATAGGTAGCATTAAAAAGTCCACAATTTAAGCGTTGATGAATTGTCAAATGCAAGTTATTAGTAAGTCATTATTTAATACATTATGTAGGTAATGCAGGAATATGAGATCCATTTGTCCGAAAAAGAATGTTTTCAAACTTCTTACTAACGTGTTACATCTCTTATACATCTGTTATGAAACTCCAGTATCTCCAACGACACTGTATAAAAATATCTGTCAAATAGGTATAAAGTTATTTTTACCAAGTTGGAGCAGCTTTTTCACAGTACTCAGATGCTGGTTGGAGCAGGCGACATGTAGTGGAACACCTGATTGGTTGATATACTGATCCACGTCTGCGCCGTGCTGAACGAGAGGCTCGATGCATTCTGTTTGACCTGGACAGAGTCACCAGAATCATCACAATGAGAACGGATGCAGGAGAAGGACATAGCTTTGAATCCTACTGGAAGAATATTCAATCATTTTACCCTGTAAACTGCAACAGCCAAATATTTTTCACTAGATTAAATCTCATCTAATCTAGTTCTTCTAATGTTCTGGTACTTTTTGTTCATCTGATAGGGACTGGCTCAGCACAGGTTATCTGTGTGTAGAGAACGGAATGTGACATCTGACCTTTTTCTGCTGCTTTGTGTATCGGAGAGCTGGCCTGGCTGCTTCCTGAGGGATTCCCTCCGTGTTGAAGGAGCAGGGCCATGCAGGCCACGTGGCCCCGGGCACAAGCCTCCGACAGGGGAGTCTCTCCACCTACTGTCGAGCTGTTTACCTGATGGTGGTGGGGGGGGGGGGTAAGGATGAGATGAGTTATCCACAGTTTTAATTAAAAACAGAATGATGAACTGATGTGATGAATGAAGTAGTGATGAAGAGAACATCATATAGCGAAAGGTTTCATTTCTTGCATTATTGTCATGGTGACATCAATGTGGTGACAGCCAGTCAGCTGTTTAAACTGAAGGCAAAAAAATGGGCATTTATTACAGCTTTTTCTCATTTATCTTTTAAACCTCATTTCTCCCAGCTGTCATGGCTGCCATCCTCCATACTTGACTTCTTCCACCATTGCTGACACAACAATGTGGATCATGTGAGTTCTGCTCTGGACTGCTGACACTTGATCACATCAGCAGGAATCAAATGAGCTACAATCCCAAATTGAATGTGACCCAAATCAGAAATAAAAAGATCATGTCTGCGGGATTTGTTTACTTCACATTCTGGATCTGAGTTCTATATGAGCAGAAAAACACATTTGGGTGACTTTTGTCTGCATCTGCCATTCAAGGCAGATGACCGCCCTTCTAGAGTCTGGGTCCTTACCGGAGTTTCTTCCTCAATGAGGAAGTTTTTCCCCACCGCTGTCGCTTATGCTTGCTCTGGAGGGTTCTGTTGAATTTCTGTCTGTTAAAGCGTTTTGAAATGTCTGCTAATGTGATTAAGCGCTATACAAATAAAGGTTGATTGGTTGAGTGATTGTGTGCTGACGTCCTGTCGTGCACTGATGAGTCACACTGTGTTTTTGCAGGGTTTTCCTTTGTTAATATGTGTTTGGTAAATCTCTAACTAACATGCAGCAACACAAAGTAAACCACAACAATGATTTACAGGAGCTGCACTTTAGGATGATCAGAGCAGGATTAAGTAGGTTCTCCAAAAAAACAACTCAATACACATTATATCGGTCATTTTATATTTAGATCTATTCAGAAAAATATGACCAGAAGACGTTGCCTTACTAACATTTGCTCCTTTTTCCACCAGAAGTTTAGCACAAGCCACGTGGCCTTGTATACACGCTCCATGGAGTGGAGAAACCTTGTCCAGAGTGTTCAGGTTCACGCATGCACCCTGTGAACAAAAAAATCGTACGGTACAGTACAAAAACACACACAAAAAGATGCGTACAAAATTCTGAGACTCGCTTCAAACGCTGGGTCTCAGATGGGGAAACCTTTCCTAAAACTGTTGTCTTTGAGCAGTATCAAAACTTTACCTGTGCGATGAGTCTTTGCAGAGCGAGGAGACGTCCATTAAAGGCAGCGTCGTGAATTGGAGACCAGTCCGATTCAACATCTGAAGTGAAAAACCCAGTCACGCAACTTAGTCAAACTTTCTTTGTGAAGCACAACACTTACAGCTGCAGTGTGAGCAGATAACCGCCAGCAGCTACTTACCACTCATCAAAGGGTTAGAGAAAAAAACAGCAGTCCCACTTTGACATGGAGAGTCATGCGGAGTCTTGTTGCCTTCAGCAAACATGCTTCACGGTGGCAGTCACTACAAAAAAAGCTTCTTTTATCGCCCACCTGATTTGATTCCCGACAGGGAAAATGTTTCAGACAGATCTTAAAGACGTTTGGTCCCCATCTGTTTTCAATACAGTTGGTGGAGCTGTGATGTAATTTCCTCTCACACACACACACACACACACACACACACACAAAAAGTTGCTATGCAGGAAACAGGCTGGTTGAGTGTCACGAGGAGAGGGGGCCAGTCGAGCAGGTTTGTAATTTGTGCGTAACTTGACACTACATCCACACCCGTCCTCCCCAGCAGGAGATGGGAGGTGTCGAAGAAGGGCATTGGAGAATGAGTGAAATTATTGTAAGTGAGTTCTAGTCAAATCTAAAACCACTAACATGTTATTGGTTTAGTGGCTCAAAGCAAGTCTCACTGTTTAATCACACAAAGTAAGTCTGTTCATATTTGTGTGACAATACTTACTGTATTTTTTTCTACAATTAAAATCCACTTTAAGTATTTATAGCAGCTCTTTTTTCATATAAAATGTTCTCAGTGGGTTTCAGACACCGCCAAGACTGCCCCCTGGTCTCCTAAGGCTCAATCCGAGGTTGGGAGTGTGTGGGGAGACCAGGATAGCGTCTTCTCTTTGCTGATGACTTCATTATTTTGTGATCTGCAGAATGGAGAAGTTTGGAGGCTGATTGTGAAACCGTTGGCATGAGAATCAGAGCCAGATCATGGGTCTCTGCTGGACAACAGCAGCGTGCCCCTAAGTTGGAAGAAGAACAATCCTTTTCTTTATCTCATGAACGGGGAGGTTCTTGTGTTTGGTTGGAGGGTGAGTTACAGCCTCCAGACAGGGAGGTGAAGGGTGTATGTTGGGGATTTTCTCATGAGTGGAGGGAAAATGGGCGAGCATTGTGGAAGCTGGTTTCAGGAGTCTGATTAGGATGCCTCCCGTAGGAGGTTTTCTGGGTACATCCAGCACAGACGAGGCCCCCAGATAGAACCCCTTAACCCCCCTGTGGGGATTACATATCTCATCTGGCCGGTGAACATCTCAGAATCTCCCAGGAGGAGCTGGAAAGTGTTTCTCGGGAGAGGGATGTTCGGAGTACTGTTCTGGTTCCTGCTACCACAACGACTCCAGAATGAATGGAAATGGATGGATGGACGTTGATGGAGGAAAACTGCATCTATTACTGGATTGAAGTGTTTAATAGAGGAGCTCTAAAATGTTATTTCTTCTTTTATCATTATGTAGAATAGCGTTGACGCAGAATTTGATAGTCAAAAGATGTTTTTAGTTTTTGGTGGGAAACAAAACAGAAACAGTATTTCCATCTGCCAGAGGACTTTATCTGTTGGAGATCATCTTTAATAGAGACGTTTCTACTGGAAGAATTCCAGTTCATGCTTTACTGGAAATTGTTATTTATTAAATGCCGTCCAATAAGCCAAATCTTTTGAACTAAATTTAATTTGTTCTCAATAAATATTGATTTGTGTCAGATTGTGATTACATACAAACGTCTGCGTATCTTGGGTATCCTTTAAGTCACAACCCAGGGCTTCTTCACCCCATAAACAACAATTCTATTCCTCTGACTTCACTGAAGGAAACAACCTGACAGATTATTTCCTGGTGGAGTTGAATGAATTTCCTATAGAACCTGTCGTGAAGGTGAAATAAATCCAGTGTGACCGGGTGCTAACCATTGTATTATGGGATACACTGCTGTGATTGCCAATTTAGGCCACTCCAGATATTGTGCTATGTAGAAGATGAACATTTTAACACTCTGCTATTCCTGAATGGACAGCAGTAGCAATGTGTGTTGTGTTTGGGGAACCACAATTACATTGTGTGCAGACTGATATAGACGACAGTGTGTTTAAACAGGAAGTCAATGCCGTCTGTATTCCTCAGGGAGTTGTCAATGCCTGGCTGCAGGCTACAAGCTTGCCATGCAATTGACTTTGTGCATTTCAGAGAATGTGCATATGGATTAGTCAGCCATCATACAAACTCAGTGACAGCTGAGGTACAGTGCACTCAATAATCACAACCCTTGGTCCTTTGGTTCCTGAATAAATTGCATTCCTGTGTCCACCCGTATTTTCAATTTTCTGTCCAAGAAAGATAATCCAACAGTGCCAGGACCTCTCCTGTATCCGGATGTGCCCAACAAATACAGTGTATTGCATGCATATTTAGAATGACAATTATTTTGAGTATTGGCTCTTTTTTATCATGCTCCAACACTCAGGTCAAAGAGAGGCCGTGCAAGGAAAATGGACCAAATATCATTCTTCTCGTGGAGCGAGGGATGGAGCTGAGCCTGCATTATTCCCAGGCGTCCCATTTACGCATAAAGTATCTACTTTTAAGGGTTTGTGTCACCGATTTGATATTTCATTTTCACAACTCCCTCAATCAAAGTGAATTTAATGCATTGAAAAACCTCTTTATCAAAATACGTGTTGTGTTCATGTGCACACAATCATTTCAGAAAAGGGTTGCAACAAACTTTCCATGCTGGGTTCTAATCAGTGGCATCACCAGAAACATTTTACTTTTTAAAAAAAAAAAAGTCATAACTGCTCACTGGACTAAAATTAAATGATTGTTTTTGAGCATAATAAACTATTTTGAATTATTTTTCATTCCTTATATCGTGTATAAACCATCTGGCAGTAGCTTTAGTGAAACACAGACTGGCCCCACGTCACGTTCTGTCACGCAGCATTCCTTTGAGGGCTTTTTGTGTTGCGGTTTAGTGAAACTACAACTGCAGGGATTAAAATGGAAGCACATGACGACCCGACCCGTGATTTCCCTGAGAGTTGGGCCATGCACTCATTCATTTCCTCTCCTTTTCTTGTCTTCATCTTGCGCCCCAGCGGCTCCCTTTCCCTCCTTCCATGGCGTCCCCCCGGCTGGAGACGTTCTGCTGTCCGAACCGGGACCCGGCGACCCAGTTTGTGGTCAGCTTCCAGCCGGACCTGTTTGCCGCGTTGGCTTTAGGGAGTGCGGCTCTCAGCCTTTCGTTTGCTATTTTACAACTTTTGCCTAAACGCAAAGGATACAGGAGACTGGGTCAGTACCCGCTGCCGAGGCCCGCGTCCTCCTCCAGGATCCTGTTCATCATCAGCCTGTGTGACGCGCTGGGATGCGCAGGTACCGGAACACGTGAGCGCACGGTTTTCACAGCGTGGTGTTGAATTTTGGCGCTAATTAGGCACGCAAATATTTAGCTTTTAACACTTTTGATGAACCACATCCAGCTTTCCGATCTTTTTCATCCAGACAGACAGAACGCATTAGACATCCATTAAACATGACTCATCTCCTGGATGAGGAAGGCTGCTTTCATCATCTGCTTTTCTAACACTTGTGATCTATAAAAGTTGCTGTAAAAAGCAACAAGAGGAGGAAAAACAAATCTTTTACATCCAGTTAGACTCTCACTTGTGAATTAGTTCATTATAAAATAAAAGAATGAGTCACAGTCATCTTGTGTGAATTTTGAAATGGACTCATAATAACTGAAACCCATTTATCTTACAGGCACTTGAACGCAGCGTCGTTCGTTTTTAAAGCGGTAGTTACACTTTTAATTGCACACGTGGTTGGTCCGCTTCGCTTCCGCCCCGAGGTGAGGGCAGAGTGACGTCATATGTGTCAGGTGTACTTAAAACACAGCGAGCATTATAAAACACTTCAAACCAATAAAATGCTGAGCAGAGGGAAGCCTGTATCGCATTAAGATTATGGGGGGAACTCCTATTTTCCCATTTGACAGTGAAGTAGCAGGAAATGGAAACACCCTTATAAAACACACCTGGAGGGGGTTGATATTTCCATGATATAACCTGCTTTTTAAACAACTGCAAGTCAAACAAAAAAAACACACAAAAAACAAAAAACAAATTAAAAAACAAAAAAGCTGTAGATTAACTTTTTTTCATGCATTACTCACCCGTCATGTTGTCCTCTAGCGGTTCTCTCCTGATCCTGGTGAACAGCAGTAAGTGTGTGTGTCTGTGTGTGTGTGTGTGTGTGTGTGTGTGTGTGTGTGTGTGTGTGTGTGTGTGTGTGTGTGTGTGTGTGTATGTGTGGTTGTCCTCTCTCAGGTGTCATTGTGAGGTCATCCGTGTGGCTGGGACTGCCAAACATCGCTGACCGCATCTCAGTGGCCAACAGCACTGATGTCTGGCCAGAGGTCTTTTGTGTCAGCAGTGCGGTATGTGAATTGCATTCAGACATCCAGCCATCATCCCAAAGAAAGTTGGATTCAGTTGTTTTTAATGCTTGAGCAGAAATACATGATCATTTCATTCTATGTGTCTTTTTCTCCATTCTAGATATGGATCCAGCTGTTTTTCAGCGCCTCATTTTGGTGGACATTTTTTTATGCCGTCGACGTTTTCCTGGTGGTGAAAACATCTGCAGGACTCAGGTGCTCTAAACCTCACCTGTCATCTACCATTGCACACACACAGACACACACACACACACACACACACACACACACACACACACACACACACACACACACACACACACACACACAAGATGAAGCACAGGGCTTTAAACCGAGTGCACAGACACTCACTTTATTTCACCGTCACAATCTGATGCTATTTCTTTCACAACTCTATTTGCAAACATTGGTAGTAGATTGTATTTTGAAGCAGCTCTTGTCTTTCAACAAACTAACAGTGAGCTTTCCTCCCCAGCCTTGCGTTCTTCATGCGTTGCAAATGTCATCATCTTTCAAATATGGAGCTGCAACATGTGCTATGAGCTCAATCTCATGACTTGTTTCTTTCTCCAGCACTATTATCCTCTACCACGTGATTACATGGGGTCTGGCTGTGCTGTTGTGTGTTGAAGGTGTGGCCATGCTGTACTACCCATCTATCTCCGAGTAAGATGCTTTGTTTCTTTAAACTTCCAGGATAAATTGAGGATAAATTGTAATATACAAGCAGATGAAACCATGCATAAATAGTTCAGTCAGTGTGTATGGCTGTAGTACATTGTTTTCCTGACTCCGCATGATAACATATCTGTGCAGGGCTATAGAAATGTGATTTCCACTGCATGTTATTTTGCTTTTGCTTTTTATGCAGCTGTGAGCAAGGCCTGGAGCACGCCATCCCTCACTACGTCACCACCTACGCACCGATGCTGCTCGTCCTGGTGGCCAATCCGGTTTTCTTTAATCGGACCTTATCTGCTGGTCGGTTCTCCAAATCTCTCAATGTGAAGATGTGTGACAGACGTGAACGTTAAAACTGCTCAAATATCCCCAAACGCATCTCTCTTCCTTTCAACATAGTGACATCTTTGCTAAAAGGACGACAAGGGATCTACACGGAAAACGAGAGACGTCTGGCCAACGAGATAAAAATACGCTTCTTTAAAATCATGTTGGTGTTCTTTATCTGGTACGTTACCCTTTTTATTACCAGGATGATATAATTAAAGGAGTTGTTTTCTTCCATTCTTGCCAAGAGTTAGGTGAGAAGATTGAAACCACTCTACTCCAAATACCAGCACCCCTAAAGCACACCGAATAAAATGTTATATTCTATTTATTTATGCACACAAAAAGTGTAAAAACAACATGTTGTGCTTTTATGAGGTGCTCTTTTCCTAATTGTCTTTTCACCAGCCTCAGTTAATTACGGTATTCTTAGTTTGTTGCTTGCGTGACAGCTTCACGGTGACAAGAAGACATCTGGAAGGAAAACCACATGTTGTTTCTACACTTAGTAAACATATTTCATTTTATAGGATGCTACTTTTTTAAGACATCACAGTGTGATCGCAGATTTTTTTCAGCAACAACTTTTCTTCACGATACGTTGTTACAAATCAAAGCCATGTTGAATTTGTCTAGTATGACCCTGCCTTTCCATTGTTTTAAACATCTGGTCAGTATGAGAGTAATCTCATTTTCAGAGTGATTAAGTTTTTCCTCGTGACATTCACTGTTATGGATTACTCAAGCTCAAGTGTAATAGATTTTATTATTGCACGGGAGTGAATGAAAACCAATCGATGCTTGCAATGTGTATTTGTAAAACATTGCAGTATGGTTGTAAAACTGACTGATTTTAAGTGAAATATGTCTTCATTTGTGCATTTTCAGCCAATGCACAAATGAAAATATGTCTTCCAGGAATTATTTATAGCGTTGGCCTCTTTTTGGGGCGTAATCCCTCCAGTAATGTGACTCTCACAAGAGAAACTAATGAAAACCCGTTTGCCTGAATACACAACGGATAAACCGAAGGAGGCCTACATTACACGGCTATTACTGCATAATTACTGATGGTTATCAGCTGCATTTTTATTCAATGGCATTTTGAATCATGACTCACTGAGACGTGATGTTTTTTTTTTTATTGCTTATGTTTAGCTGGATTCCCAATATCATCAATGAGAGTCTCCTCTTCTACTTGGAGATGCAGACGGATATCAATGACATCAGCTTCAGGGATGTCAGAAATGTAGCCCTCATCACATGGTTCATCATGGTGAGTGAACACTTCCCATAAACAGAATAAAGAGCTTTTGGAGGATTTACATTCCTATCCGTTTTCCCCTCATTCAGGGAATCCTGAACCCGATGCAGGCGTTCCTCAACACGCTGGCCTTTCACGGCTGGACGGGCTTCGATGTGGACTTCAGTCTGCAGCGGAGGCGAGAGCTGGCTTGGGACTCGGTGACTACTTCGGGGCCTAACGTTGCAGGCCATAACCCCCTGGTGGGATCGACTCTGCTCTACCAGAGTCACGTCCAGGAAGCCAAAAAAACCACTGTGGGCAACGGGCAGCACCACTCTGATGGCATCAGTGTCCTCTCAGAAGGTAATGGGGCGTTCAGTGGCAGCAACAGCTCACCTGTTTATCAAGGCTGGTGAAGCTCTGAAGTTCACACACTACCCATCAGCATCCCATGTAATATTTGGTGCCTTCTGATCTTATTGTGATGCCATAATACAATTATGGCATCACAGAATCCACTGACAAAAGGATTTGTTGTTGTTATCCAGTGACGCAATATTATAGGAAAACCGTGTAGAACCGTCTTTTACATCGTTTCGTCTATGCTGCACAGATCTGTATAGTATCATGAAATCACATTCCACATGAAATGTTTATTTTGTTGTTATTACCAAACGACAACTACGCTGCTACCATTCTGCATGATGTTTAATCCGCAGTAACAGGACGTGTTTTTTACTGAGCAGCTTCAAAATGTGTGAAAACTGTGACCTTCTGTTATGGAAAATTCATAAATGGAGCTTCACATAGAGAGAAACACAAAAGCACTGAAATATAGATGAATCTGGTAAAAGAAGCTCGGTTGCCAGGTTATTCTATCCACCAGCAAACAGCAATAACGGCTGTTATCGAGAGCAACATTTGTGACTTTACCTGCTTTGTCAATGTGATGAGATGATTCTTAATGTTTTGGGATGATTAAAAGCATTTTGTGCAACATGTGGATCATGTAAAATGGCTGTTCCGTGTTTTTGTGTCACCCTTCAGTGTCCTTGATATGACGCATCTTTAGAAATAAAGCGATATCAAACGATCTTTTTTAAAAATGTATGTTTCTGCTTTCAATCATGCTTAGTCAAATCCAGGTGTTAATTTAAAAAAAAAAAAAAAACCTCAATTCTGCAGATCAATCACTGAAAGAAGTCCACACTGCAGAAATTATAGTTCATCTGTCAATCAGTGTGAGGAGAGAAATTTATAGATGGATCAGCAAACTGTGCAGGAGCACCCAGTAACTTACACCTATCTTGTCTTGCTAGGTTCAGAGTCTAGTACAGTTGAAATCCACATTTCCAGCGAGCTGCGAGACTACGATGATGTAGATGCTGATGAAGAATCCTTGGATAACTCTGTGAAACACTAGGTGGGGTTACCCACTGCCCGTCTCCCTCCGGTGACAACCTTCTCATGAGTTACTTGTGTTTTGGATGATCTCCTCTTAGCCTCTGTTGACTACTGGAGATTTCCCCAGATATTAAACTGACCGTATGATTTTTATTTTATTAATTTCCTCATATTTCCATGTTTAAAAGCCGTCTGCAGTATTGTGGCAGACGTACCGCTGCAAAGCTACACCCATCTAACCATCAGGCTGACTTTTGAAAGGGTCTCCTGGTCCAGTCGTTGATTGAGATGCTGGTTTGTGATTCACTCTCTTAAAGCTCTATAAGCCCAAGTGAATGTGATGTAAAGTTACTGTATTTCTATCTGTTCCATCTTGTATTTTTGCACATTTCTTTTATACAATATTAAACCTAGAAAATATGCTAATCCATTTTGTCACTGACATTCTTATTTATTATTATCTCGAGTTATTACCGAGGTGTATATATAACATTAAAAAAAAACACAAAGTAAGACACGCTCCTTCTGATATCAAAATAGAGTGATTTATTATTACTGAGCCACAGAATGACTTCCGTGTTCTGCCTCAGAAGCAGGTTGACCACACCCTGGGCCAGGGTGCATGAGAGACAGTAGCTGTCACAGCACTTGCTCCATACTGGGCTCCTCAGCACGCCAAGAAAGGCCACCAATTCTCAGTCTGACACAGACAATAATGGCTCTCAAAAGAAGAAATTAGAAAATAACAAACCACCCATCACAAGGTCCAGTGTTTGGGATTTAGTGGCCTTGTGCTGCAAAGACTGCAACCAACTGAACACCCCTCCTTCCTAGAGTGTAGGAGAACTTACAGGGGCCACTAATTCAGTAACAAATGCAGCGTTTTTGTGTCTTCAATCAATCAACGGTTTCAAAATCAATATTTTTTTCTCGATGATTTACGCAAGAGAAGATAATGAAAGTAAGTTCTGTCAAAAGATCCACTTTAATCCTACACACTGGACCATTAACATCCATCTGAGACATTGGGGGAGGGGAATGAACAAAAATTGGGCATTGGGCCTTCACTTTCGGCAAAATTTGCTTTTAACCCCCCCCAACAAAAAGTGCACTTCACATTGCTCTATCAGAATTTGACTGAAAGGGAACGGGAACCCCTCCTCCCCCCAAAAAAACTGTCTGAAGATAGCGTCTTTGTCACGAGCAGTGGAAGGCGGTTGAAGAATCTGATCAGCTGGTGGCGTCTGATGGGACTTAACAGTCCCTGTTCACCGCTCTTCTTTTAAAAACAATGACAGGACTTGTGCTTGACCTTTGCCCTCTGGTCAAAATGTGTACTAATTTTAAAAAAAAACATTTTTTTTAGAAACTTGTTCAGAGGAAAGTACCAAAGACAAAACGTGAAGTTAATTGTCCTGTAGCTGTTTTCTGGTTTCTCAGCAAGATATCTCAGCACTGATTCCACGTCCTGTTCCACATACGTCACACGGCTGTAGCAGAAACGAGGCACAGGACCGATGACTGTTCCCTCCTACGTCTGGAGTTCACCCGGGAATTCACTCTGTTCACCGTAAAACAAAATAACTTGAAGAAACAGCACAAAAAGCTGATGAGACGCTTCATTTAAAGAGGTCTCCTTGTGTGTCGTCAGACAGCTCTGTCCATTGCTGAGCCCTTTCAGGATGGCAATAAAATGTATTGTATATGAACATATATACACAGTATATACGCCTGTGTATTAATCTAATTTACATATCTTTACATTCTTTAAATTTACATCCAAAGGGAGAAAACTCTCTTTGTAAACAACAATTTTCCCCCATCTCGTCTACAAGATGACGTTTTGAGTGAAGGGAGGAGGTCGTAGGAGGTGACGACAGTTCGTTCGCCCGCTTCTCGTTCGCTGTTCAACGTGACCTAAGAACTAATCTTGTCGCGGCACATTCAAATTTGACTTTAAACAGTCCTTCTGTGGAAAATAGACAAAAAAACAACAAAAACAAACAAAAAAAAAAGCAAGAAGTGCTCTTCAAACAACTCTTCTCCACGTAGAAGAAGTTCAGCACCCTGTCGCCAGACAATACCAGTGCTTCAGTATCGGTACTTTCATCACATCCCTGACTTGAAGTAACACTTTCTCGGAAGAATTCTAACAACTCAACCCCGCTGTCATCATTTGTTAGCTCTTCACAGCTCAACATGTGTGTCTCATTAACACTTTTCTCTTTATAAAACCTATTATTGTGTTTCCACATCTTCAACACAATAACAGCGGGGTGGGTGGGTGGGGTGGGGCGGTGCCCCGGAGGAAATCGCAGAACTTCCTTATTAGAAACCTTTAGAAACATGGATGCACCCAGGGAGTCGGATCCGGTCCAGTCTTCTTAGCGGGATTCCGGAGTTTCCAATATGTGTATCATGAAAAAAAAAGCCACACGTCGACAAGCTGTAAGGTGCACTGAAGTCAGTCGTGTTGGCTCTCAACTCTTCCTACCCCTGTGATGGGGGGGGGGGTTCCTTCGCACCAGCTTACAGGTCTTCTTGAGCAACGACAGTTTGTTTGCTGATGTCAGAAGAAGGCGATTCGCTGCACATTCCCAGGATTCATCAGTGAGTCTCCGGATGGTTATTTTCGGAGATCAAGAACACAAACCTAGGAGGGTAAAGGGTGAAGTAGCATTAACGATACACATCAAACAGTCAAGTCTTATCTATATTCAGGGCTCAAACTACTTTTGTTCTCAGTTTAAACCCATCAATTTAAACTAAGTCTTGTGTGTCATCATAAATGGCCGTTGCTTACCGAGCCATCTGACGCGCTGGCACCAACTTTATCCCCGATGCTGTTCCAGCACACCTCGAAGATCCCCCCAGTGCCCCTGTAGCTGTACACCAGGGCTCCGGTCTGAATGAGAACAAACACAGAAATGACCGATGTCGTTTAGCTTCGACAGTCACCGTCAACCTGATGAGTGGTTCCAGTTTAAATCAGACGCTTACCGTCGTGTTCCAAATGTGGACACACTTATCGAAGGATCCGCTGGCCAGGTGCCTGCCGTCGGGGCTGAAGGCCACGCTGTAGACCGGTTCCTGGTGCTTGGTGAGCGTGTGGATACAAACCCCGCGTTCAACGTCCCAAAGACGCACCGTTGAGTCGAACGAGGCGCTGCGGATGTGGAACAGACGAAAAGTTCACCGATCACATTCACAGAAATTGATGATTCCATTTGTTTCGACTGTATAACAGAGTGATCTGTTTAGAAAAATAAAATAGACCAAAGCGGATATTTTTGTATCTGTAAAGATCATCCAAGATAACCACCAACAGCAAAATTATCATTTCAGAAGGTTTCACCATATGGGGGTCCTATTTTTGCAACAGAGCTTCTTTTAAACCACTTCGTCATGCTACAATACCAACAACCACAACAACGTAAAACATTTTTAATCACTGCTGGGATCATCTAGAACCCTGAAACTCTCCATACAAGCAATGCTAACCCTTTTATTTCCATGTGAATTGTGAACAGGTATGCTGGATTGTCAGTGAGCGCTGCAAATTCCTGAGCTTCTGAATGCAACACAGGCCTGACAGTGTTTCCTCTCACTTTTTTTTGGACAATTCTCTCATTCATTCTGCCACGTGTTCGGACTGCTTCAGGGTGTGCAGTGTAACTAATTATTCAAAATACTCACGCTCCACTAAACGGAGATCACATGTAAATTATTTAAAGTGCACGGTTTGTGCCTTCCCACCTGGCGAGCATGATGTTGGAGTTAGGGTTGCTTGTGCCGGGGCCTGTGGGGCTCCACTTTATGGTGTAGATCTCTTTACTGTGAGCCTGCAAGTCGTGGACGCAGGACTCCTGCTTCATACTCCAGATCTGCAACGACAAGACACGACTTAGCGCGTCTCACCACTCCGGTTTGTCGTCTCTAACCTCTGAGGTCCGTCCTTACCTTTAAGGTCATGTCATCAGAGCAGGAGGCGAGCAGCATGCCCGATGGATCCCACTTAATGGCGTTCACTTCATTCTGCAAAAGAAAACAAAAAAAAAACAAGCAAAAAAAAAAACTTGTTAGTTTGGATGTCAATGGAGTGAATCATCGTTCAGGGTTACGTGAGCAACATGGGAGGGGAAAAAAAAAAAAATCTGTTTACCGTGTGGCCCTGGAACGTCTTCAGGGGCCGGTCGCTGCCAAGGCGACACACGTGGATGCACATGTCTGTGCTGCAGGAGGCAAAGGTGGTGTTGTTCTGCCAATCGACATCCAGCGCCGGGGCTGTGGGGAAATTTAAATGCATATGTTCCGCATTCATTAAGGGTGAAGGAGATTAATGAAGACACAATGCAGCTGAGCAGGAAAACATCAACGATGTGCCGTGATTGTCGAGGATGCGTAGAATTCTACCTGAGTGAAAAGGGAACTGCTGCTTGGCCTCTCCTGTGTGCGCATCCCAAATGATTGTCGTCTGAAAAAATTTAATCGGTCGTTTGAAAACAGAGCATGCATCATAAAATAAACACACCGCATTAAAGAGCCTTTTAAACAACCCCTAAAGCGCAAAAATATAGATTGCATACCTTATCTACACCGGCACTGAGAATAGAGTTCCCCTTTTTGTTCCACTTGAGTGCAAATATGGGTCCTTTGTGCTGCCCCAAGGTGCTCGCCAGGTTTCCTAATGGATAAGAGTCGTTTCAAACATTTTTCCACAGCAACCATGTCATCAACTTAATGAGCAGAGAAAACACCGCCACGCAGGAATGAAGGAGGACGTACCATCCTTTGTCCATATCCTGGCAAATCCATCATACGAGCCCGTTGCCAGGAGGGTCCCGTCGCTCTGTTGAAGGGAACATCGGACCCGTTAGTTAACATTCATCCACGATCAGAGCAGAGGAGGAAAGTTGCAGCTGGATGATCAGAACTTACATTCCAGTCCAGTGAGGTGACGTCTTTGTTACTGGGGACGTCTTGGCCACCTTCTCGAATGCAGTGGCGTAACACCAGCTGAGTGGAGTTGGAGTTATTATTCTCGTTCAGGTTCCAGATTCTAGCGGTGGAGTCTCCGGAGCTGGACACATATACGAATGGGGTGGGGGGTGGGGGGGTGTCAAAACGTGGCTGGATTAAACACTGTTATTAACAGATGTTAGGAAAATATGAACATGTGACTCCTTCGGCATCAGCAGAGGCTCACCCCGAGGCCAGCAGGTCGCTGACGGGGTTCCAGGCACAGATGAACACTTCGGACTCGTGGCCCCGCAGCACCGTGGCTTTACTGGCTGGGATCTCCACATCTCCATCCATGTCCATGGGCTCGCTGTGGTTATCTGAGGTGAATGGGGGGTGCACACACACATACTGATTAACACATAAATACTTCTATATGCACCACTGCATACATACATACCCTATACACTCCTATAGTTCAGTAGAAACACACAGCAGTACACACCGTTTGCACACAATCTGATCCCATTGAAAGTTAATTCTTACAGAACTTTTAATTAACAGGAAAGTATTGAAGATACTAATGATATGAGCAATACTTGGTGTTGCTGTATGCCAGAGCTATTTATGTTTAACCCAGTGTGGAAACACTGAGACAAAATTATCACAATATAATGAGGCTCAAGGATATGAGAAATCTGCTCTGCATCTTCAGACAGGGAAGATTTTTATTTTTTTTTCACACTAAAATAAAAATGAAAAAAAAAATTACTATTCCTGTTGACATCCACACCTTCATATTAAATTTTTAGGCAATGTGTTGACACAAACATCCACCCCCCTCCAGCCCCCCCACACCTCCTCTTCACCTCCCTTCTTGAGCGACACCTGATCCACACCTCTCAGGTTTCACTGAGAGAGGAAACCAAACTGTGGCTAAAGATATCGCATTGTGTGAAAACACACACAGCTGTTGTTAAGGTGAGACATTGCAGCCTCATGTGGATTAAAATTAAAAAAAATAAAATAAAAAAACAAGCCGACATCAAACAGGCGGCTTCTTTATGACAGCAGCGAGCCAACAGGATGAGCTCCTGTCATGGTTTTGAATTCCTTTTCCACATAAAGATGTCACGGGCACAATGCTTTACGCATCAGTGGAGCCAGTGCATGTTAGTGATTCACCTGAGGAGTCCTTCATTCTAACATTCACACATGACCACGCTCTGACATCTCACACAGCTATGCTACATATTTAAGTAAAGAGAACTTTATTTGTTCCCCATCTTCACCCTTTGAACACAAATCGGATCAGATTGTAGCGTCAACTGGTTTTAGCACCGAGGAGACTTTTCTTACTCATGTTGTGCGTGCCGTTCTCCTCCCCGTTCAGGGTGGCCTCCCCGTTCTTTGGTGCGTTGGACTGGTTTCCGGACGCAGCCGCCGTCGTGCCGCAGGCCACCTGCTGCTGGGCTAACTTGTCGCGGAAGGCCTGCTGCCTCGTCTGCACCACATCCGGCATGACGGCGTCGATGAGAGATAGCGACTCGATTGGCCGGCCGTCAAAGACGGTGCCATCCTGTCGGGACGATATCAGGTTAATGACGGCGTGAGGCGATGTGATTTTTTAAATAGCGAGGGGTTCGAAGCGGCGGGTCGTCCCCTCTCACCTCATTGATGCTGATCTCTGCCTCCACGTACTGAAGGCCTTTCTGCAGGATGGAGATGAGGGCAGCAGGGGGCACTAGTGTTCCATTGATGTTGGACTGGCTGATGTGGCTCTCTATGCCAAAGGTGAACGCTGAGTGGGAGAAACCTGACAACAAAACATTCACATTCATTTACAAAAAAAAAAACAAAAAAAAAAAAGTGTAGAGCACACCGATTCAAAACAGGCATGAACCGAAAAGTTGTGTCTGTTCCAAACTAAACTAACAGCACGCAAAGACAGAATGGCATGACAAGTGTGATGTGAGTGAGGAGAACAGCTCTCAAGGCTGCTGGTAGGTCGATGCTGCAAAGACGGTTTTACAGGTTGGGAATTTTAAAAAATAAATAAAACAGACACTAGGATCTGAATCGCTTATCGAAATCCCATCCATGCAAAAAGCTGACGTCTGTTTTCTGTCTAATGTGAAGAGTTTTCAACCAAGAGAACATGCAATGTCAAAAAACAACAACGATATTAATGGCATGACTGTAGTCATTACAAATGTGTTTATTTATGCATAGCTATGCTATGCACATATGAGATGTGTATACAGTATTTTCCGCACTATAGGGCGCACCTAAAAGCCTAAAATTTTCTTGATTTAAAAATTGCGAGGCTGAAAAAACGTTCATTCATCAGTCTGCTCTAAATAAATTGATAGCCTTTCCTCTGTCACGTAGTATCAGTGAGTCAAACCTGATTCTTGGAGATATCTGTAGACCAAGAAGTTCACTTCGTCGCTGGTAATACTCATCTTAGCCCGATGACAGCGAGGAGGAATGCTGGAAGGCTGGGCTCACTCCTGAAACACAAAATAGCCGTTTAGATTTTAGATCAACATTTACACACAGGTGTGGAGTTTAAGGACATTCATCAAATACAGAGGAGATATTACAAAGACAGAAGTGGAATCTTCAAGCAGAACATAAACCTGGATGTCTCATTTAGACACACATCAACTGACGCTGGGGTAAAAAGCGTTGATTTAACACAATGGAAGGTCAGTCGGAGTCACCTGACAAATGTAGTCAGGTTGCTGCCAACTGTGATCACAAAAATCAAGTCAAGGCTCAAACACGGAAACACACTGGAAGAAAATGTAACTCAAACTGGCCATGATTACAGAGCCTTTCTAAACAAAGTTAAGAGTTTAAGGACAAATAGGATGGACGAGCATTTTGAATGGTTTGAATCGTGTTTCTATCGTTGGCATAGAGTGTACTGTGTGACCGTGTGCTGAAAGCACAGATGCTACTGAAAGGAAACAAGGTCAGACGTTATTCAGCAATACTTTATTTGATATAGATTATTTTAAAAATCTTTTTCACTAAACCAAAAAGTCCACAAAAAATAAAGTTGTTCACTGGTGAATCTGAAGCAAAGTCAAAATATCTTCGATGTAACACACAGCAACCTCAAAACAGGAAGATTTACAGGAATTTATTGCAAAACACACGATGATATATCAACGTATTGCAGAATTTCACTGCAACGCCCAATGTGAAACTCATTTCAGAGTGTGCAGCACATTTGAAAACACGTTAAACGCACAAACACAGGCGAACGCTGACTGACACAGCCTCACACACATCTCAGATAGCATCAGCAGCGGGTCTTGACCCGTGAACCCATGATCAACATTTAACGTTAGTGATCCCAACCTGTCTTCAGCTCTAATGGGGTTGTCTATATCCATTTGGCTCCAAAAACTCTAGCAGTGCTTCCTTTTACTGAGCAGCTACACAATGAATACGGACAGAGGCCTGACAAACAGGAAGGATGTTGCATCGCCATCTTGCTCTTGTGACCCTACTTTCTGATTTCAACAAATGCCTCGCTGGTAATGTTTCAATTCACTTCACGTCAGTAGAAATAGTAAGTTCTGATTTTAATTCCTTCATTTTTTCCGCCTCAGGCTTACTATCGCTCCCAAGAACACACCGGACTACGTAATGGAGACACAGCTTCTGCACAAAAGACAGTGTAAAAACAGAACAACAACGCTCAGACGCCCACAGAAACGTACAGCATGTACAAGTAGATTGAATACTGTAAGCACCGCAAAAAAGAAACCAACTGGAAGCTGACAATGAGTCATGACAAACTATATAACAAGAACCGTTTCTCTGTCTCCCACTGGCACATAATGGGAATGATATTTGGCTGAGAACACAAAATAAAACGCTGGGCGTCAGGTAGGAAGACTGCATGGCCGTCCGGCTTTCATTCTGAACACTGTCCAGGCCCACTCAAGTTCCCCTCTGGTAGCATAGCAACAAGAGATACAGCAAAATAGACAGAGAATGGTGTTGTCCCAATTACCAGTGGGCATCCAGCCAGAGGGCTTCAACATGTTACTCAACATGAATTATTCACTCTTTCACCTTGGTTTGTTCTTTCAGATGGGGGCTGTCTTTAGAGAGCTGGAATTTTAACAACCTCTGCCACTGGTGCAGACACAGAACAAGGTTTCCTTTGTATCTGACAGGCGTTCTTTAAGGTGACCTGAGGAATACTCGTCTAAACAAACAATCTGACCTGAATAGAAGCATGTGGAGGGAACAGATGTGTGGAATAAAACCCTCCTGACTGAGATCCCATCAGAAACAATACATGTTTCAACAGTATTCAAAGCTATGTTGGCGCCATTGGGTTCCAATTGTTGTTGAAAATAATTGCTGCAAAATTTCCATTTAGTATCTGAGTGAGAGCAGCTAGAGAGAGAGACAGAGAGAAACAGATAGACCGAGAGACAGACAATCAGAAAGACAGACAGTCAGAGAGACAGAGAGGTTAGACCGTTACTCTTTTATAATCCTAACGCAAAAAACCACCCAAGGACACCAACATATCTTTCGTTGGACGGCGTTAGTTGAGCATCTTTTCTCTCTGACAGAATGTGTGAAAGCGTTGGCAGGGCTGTCATGTGTGCACAAGTGTGCACAAGCATTCTTGTGAGGGTGCATGAGACGAGCTAAATAGGGAGTGACGAAATATCTGGACAAAGGTAACAATCTCAGCAAAAAAAAAAAAAAAAGAAGTAAAACCAGAAACAGAACTGCTGACAGAAAACAAATCCTGACTTCTTTTCTGGCGAACACATCCCACGCCAATGCTTACTGCGGTCCTGTCAGGAATCTAACACCAATCTCCTCCTCTTCCTCAGCCCGTGTGGCCCGGTTTGACCGCCGCCACCATGTTTGCTTTGGCTCATAAACAGCTGGGAATATCGTCCCCCATCAAAGCGAGGTGGGGCCTCCGCTCTGGAGGCAGCTCCATCTACATACCAAACAACTGGAAACATCATTAACAGGCAGCCCCTGGGGGGCTCGGGTCTCGTCGGTATGGGGCAGCAGACGCTATAATCCCTCTATCAGATGGGCCCATGATGCCACAATCCATTACGCAACTCCCCGGGTATCCAAGCCTCCTCTCACCAAACAATGACGACGACGGAAAACAGACAAAGAGCTTAGCTAACTCCTTGTCTGCTGAAGTGATACTAAATCAGTTATAAAGGTTGCTAAAGCACCCCATAATCACACAACCAGAAAAACCGAAAAGCAGCTAACAGCAGTAAAAAAGCTAAGTGAAGTTAAAAAAAAGGTAGGAAAGGTCAACTGAATATTTGTCGACAGATCAACAGAAGCTGCTGATGGGCCGGGGTGTGTGACGAAAAGGACCTAAAACTACAGCACATCACAAGGACGGCGATGCTGTTTGACATCACACACGTCTGATGCGTGGTACCTAAAGCCACACACTGGAGGAGCTTTGTCATTTGTTCAGGGTAAACAGAGGAAACGTATGGAAGAGTCTTCAATCAGGTGGCGTCTCTGGGAAAACAAAAAGGGCAAAGAGAGTCTTTGTGTCCAAGGACACGGAGGCCCCCACTGTACGGGGCCCACAGTAGATGAAAACTAAAACTCTGAATGTGAGCAACCTGGCAGGAAAAGAATTGAAGAGCAAATAAAGAATGAGAATAAGCAGACTGAAGTAAACACTCCGTAAGGAGTCCTACAAAGACTGTACGACCAGTGGCTTTGAAGCAGTAAATAGACGCGTCCCCCCACCTGATCCTTCAGCAAATTTAGTTTCAATGACAGAAAATGAAAACGGGCAATCCTGAAGTAGCTTTAGCTAGCCCTGTGTCTATTTTTGGTGTAAAAATATATATTATTTGGGACCCCGAGTTCCACTGTGGTTAAGAAGAAACAGCCATCAGTTGTGTATGAAAACACTTCAGAAACACAACCAAACTCCACAATAAAGAGAATTTTATGAATGACTGTCACCTTTTGTTTGAAATATGAGCATTTCCTGGAACCCTGGGGTTACATTAATATTCAAAGTGTAGTGATGTGAGCAAACTGAAAACCTCCCGTCTATCAGAGACCGAGACTCAAAAACAAGACGGTTGCAGAGTGAGATTTTCACAGCGTGTCAGGAAGTCTCATCGTATCATTCATATTTTATTAAAAGGAACTTCAAAAGGATGAACTGAATTATTTCCTTTTTTCTCTCTGTTATAATCTGAATAAACATTACATCCTATACAATGCCTTTATGAAAGCAGACTATTGCCCAGGAGCTCATTTACAGTGTTCACTCCTCCCCAGCTACAGGCAGCAGCACAAACAGCCATCTGTTGTCATTCCAGACTTGCAGCAGGAACACCGTGGACAAAATGGTCTCATCATCCACACAGTTTGTGACTGCCAACTATTTGGCATGCTAAACTTCGTAGAAAAGCCACCAGCAAGGAGATGAGAAGATTTAAACTCGGTGTTATGGTTAAAACGGAGGTTTCAGGAACTCATGATGGGACGGGATCCACGGCTTAAAAGTTCCATCTCCTGCCGCAACACATCAAAACATCGATTTTGCTGTCCAAAAACAGTTCCCTTTACTGAAACATAAACAAAACACACTGTGTGTCACCTGAGGTGTGTGTGTGTGTGTGTGTGTGTGTGTGTGTGTGTGTGTGTGTTCAACGCTACAGTGTGGGCTCACAGCATCCATTCCGATGGAGGATCACTAAATGAGATCAGATTGTTTGTTCGTTAACCAAAGAGTTTCGATCTCGTCATCTCCAAAACAACATATTCATCTCACTCTGTGTCAGAGACCCCACCCCTACCAACACCCCCACGTCAAAATAAATGTCAATTCATGATTCATCTGCTTCCAAAATTCCAATGACGAAAAAACTCTCCGCCATGTTTCTTGTTTAGCAGCTAGGTTTGTTGTCTGAAACTGGCAGCAGGTGTGAATTAATCTGCGCTGCTCCTCCTCTTCATCACATGCTCTTCATCCTCCTTTAGCCTCATGATGAATGATTGTCCTGCACCAACACGTCTCTCCTGTGATGGTCCTTCAGTCTTGTTCAGCTCTTCCATTGTGTCATACAGCAGATTAAAGCAGACTTAATAAAGACGGAGGACTCCTTCCCCTCCGAGCAAACGATAAGATCAACAACCCTGTTTGTTTGTTTGTTTGTTTGTTTGTTTCATTGTTAAAGGTCTTTCTTGTTTTGTTGGGTGAATTCCAATGGAACGCTGGAGCGTCCAGTAGTTCATTCAATTTGTCTCAGGCGACCAACATCATGATGGTTACAGGCTTAAACTACACCCAGCCACCATGTGATCTTCAAAAAGAAATCAGAATTTACCTTTTAGAGCACAATTAATACGCAAATCCACCGTGTTAACATTTGAAATGAAAAGAGACAATAAAGAGGACAAATGGAAAACCTTCATACTTTCATAAAGGCTCATCACGGCCACCCTGATGTTGTTCCATTATCAATTCCATCACGACGTAAACTATCACACAATCTTTGCCTTATCAGTTTTCAATCTCCAGAGCATCCGACACAGTCAGATCGAACACATCGGTGAGCGCTGCAGCAGCTCACACCGTTAAATCACTGACCATATTTTCAAGCGTGGGCTCAGATCTTCTAGCTAACTCGTGCCGCGACATGGATTGAGCTGTAAGCGCTGTCACTTCAGTGGCTAGAAGATGAGTAAATGCTTCCAATGTGCTAACGGTGCAATAAAATCAGTTGTTTTTTTATGTTATTCAGAGTAAAAACAGAGGAAAAAGTGTGTTGGATTACAGTTTAAACAGCTGTACTCCAAAGATAGAAACATCTCAGGATGGATATGTGTTACTGGGTAAAAAAAAAAAAAAAGTCCATGCTATAAACCGATCGGTCATCGGTCAGCTGTCATCCAGTCTGTCCTCTGACAATCGATGACTGTCCGGTTTGGATCGGCCACAAATTGGAGCATTGGACTGCAATGGAACATCGGTTCTAATGGTGGTGACCTCCCCTCCATCCAGGACCGCTACAGGTGCTGGGTCAGGAATCAGACTGCTAACATCTCTCCATCTGTCAACTAGAACCACGACACAGGATAGCGTCTGTCCTTGTCTGTCATTCTGATGACCTGATCAACAGACACAGCATCACCCTAACTCCCACGTATGGTTCCTACACTCTCCAACATCCTCTACCTCACTGCAACACTGTTTTCCTGACGCGTACTGTTTACGGCGCTTCTTATCTTCTTTCATTTTAATCTTTATTTCATTTTCTGATACCTTAAACTTCGCCAGCACCTTGTACTTGTTAAGGTGGAGTCACATTCTTTTGTTTGTGTGCACAATCTTTGCCAATAAATTTGATTCTGGTACCTGCTTTCAACACTGCAATAAAGCTAATCCATTCTAAACGTGTACGTATTTTATATGCAGTTTAAAAATAGCTGCCTTAACATTATCATTAGTGAAATAAACACGTGTGTCAACTGCATATTACATCACGCCCGGTCGTGTTGAAGCGTTTATCTGTCAGTAAAGCCCAAATAAAACGCTTCCAGGATGTAGGGTTTGACTGTAGGACTAATGGAGCGATCTCACACACACGCAGGTTTGGAACAGAGCGGCGGAGGAGCCCTGGTGCAGGCTGGGAGCCCATTTTCTCCTGAACAGTCAGCTCCTGACAGATGTGCAAACAAGACCTGGAAACAGCAGCCATTTTCTCTTGAACTGCTCTGCTGAGTAAAACCCGCCTTTGAAGCTTCTGGTTGGGCTGCAGTCTGGAGGGGAGGGGGGGAGGGGAAGAGAAAGAGTGTGGGGGAGGGGAACTGGGGGGGGGGTGGAATGGGGAGCAGCAGGGTGATACATAATGATCTCCACACAGGTAATCACAACAACCATTTGTGCGTTATTCTTAGCTTCTCCCACTGAGTCACTTAGCGACGGTCGATGTAGGTCAACGGCTGGTGTGTGTGTGTATGTGGGGGGGGGGGGTCTCGAGGGGAAACACTTCTCCCACGCTTTCTATGGGTGGCTACGCTCGTGGTGTTTACAGGGAGTGGACGACTCCACGCCACACGACACACAAACAATCTCCAGCTGCTCGCTCCAATCGGATGTGGCTAGAGCGTCGTCCAGTCACCAGGAGGTTGGTGGGTCAAACCCTCTAACCCCCCTCCCCCTTCCCCCCCAGTCTACATGCCGATGTGTCCTTGAGCAAGACACTGAAGCCCACTTCGCTCCCTGGGAGCCTTCATGGCTGCCCACCACCCCTCAGAGACGGGTCAAACATATTTCACCACGATGAAACTGCTCCTTCTTCAACCCAACACTCTGGAGCGGTGTGTGAGATTGACATCTGAAGTGATCATACACACAAACACACGCATACGCGCGCACACACTCCTGAAAACCAGTAGGACTAACCAACAGCTAACAAGAAGCAGGTAAGCAGGTTCGTGCATCAGTGATTCTACATCCGTGTTGTTTGTTGCACAATGACTTCAACCTGTTTTGCACGCTTCGACAGATTTGCAACTCCGCCTTGTTGGGTAAGGGTCGAGTGATACAACAGTCAGTCACATCGCCACGATTTCTACCCTACGTCTTTAATCCCTCTGAGATGAATGGACTCCTGTTTTTTTTTTTTGCATCGTTCCCTGAAAATCTGTCCTGTAAACAAGCTGAACTATTCAGAGGCGATGTCTCTTTTTTTATTCATCTTCAGTGAAGCCAAGAGGAGCCTAAATGACAAGGGCAGCGTTATCTCCACTGCTGGAACATTTCAGCTCAGTGGTTATAGAGCTATATAAAGAAAAGGGGAGCTGCAGATCCAGCTGACTTCGCTGTGTGAATTCTTTATTCCAGTAAGATCACACCACCTTCAAACTGCCATTCCACATACTGTTTTATTGAGGGAATCTCAATCCTAGTTGATTTGAAAGGTGGTCCTTTTCTCTCTCCATGCTTGATTCATCCGTTGAACTCCACTCATTTGCTGATTAGTCGTTCAGAACAAAATATAGCTTCTGTGGAGTACATTTAATTTAAACCACACCAAACTTCATATTAGAATTTTTTCAAAGATATCAAATACTAAATGTGTAATTTGGGAGCGATTCCTGGAGGCTTGGGTTTGTATTTCCATTACGGAGACAAACAAATAAAATGTTAAATAGATGTGATGTTAGAAAGTTCCACTCCTCAAAATTACAGTATTTTCCGCACTATAAAGCGCACCTAAAAGCCTTTAATTTTCTCATAAACCGACAGTGCGCCTTATAATCCAGTGCGCCTTATATATGGAAAAGGGGTTTTAGAATATGCTGTTTGATGAAGGTGCGTCTTATAATCCAGCGCGCCTTATAGTGTGGAAAATACGGTATAAAGGTCAAATTCTGTTTTTATACCATCTTTAGACGCAGCTGTTTTTTCAGAAATACAATGATCACACTGGTGATGCCACACGTTTACATGGTAAAACTGGGAAAACTGGAGGGTTTTCTTTCTAACTAGTCAGAGGAAATGAAATAAACTGCTCCCTCAGACCTGACACACACCACCCATCAGAATGAATCTACAGATGCTGGGACAGTACGCTTAGTTGTTCAGTGGTTTCTTATGAGTCATTTATCGTCTCCCCATCATTGTAAAGTCCTACATCCTATAAACCATCCATGGAGAAACATTATCACATGTTGATGAGTCTCTCTTAATGGAGACTCGTTAACGTTTAGGAATAAATAGCCGTCAGTTCAGAAGCTGAACCTTATTTTATTATCATATACATACGTGAATATACATGCTGCATGTTAATCAGCTCCGTTCAGCTCATTTTACCTGCTTACTTATTCAAACTGATGACCTCAAGCTAACTGCAGTCAACTAATGGGTATGGAAATAAACCTGTTCTGTATATTGTGAAATATATTATTGTCAGATATGAATAAAATCCCATTTATTGGTCAGAATTTTCATCTTATGTTGTTAAATAATTATTCCATTAGCAGTAGAGTAGTGCTCAGGGTAGTATGTAATACTCATCCCTGGCGCAGTTGATTAAAACGGACTATCTTACTACCAAATAACGAGACAGTTCAAGCACAAACATACATGCACAAAGTAACTCACAGGCATCATCGGTGTTTTTGCATAGTTTAGAGTAACAAATCATATCAGCATTCCTTCACGTCAAAATGCAGAGCTGTTATGTAAAAAGTAAAGCAGTCAGCAGGTCTGTGTACATTTTATGTGCTGCAGGGAGGAATTAACCAAAGCAACTTGTTAGATGAAGCGTTTCAGGAAATAGCCTGCAAAAATTCATCCCGGCAAGGTAAACTGCTCAGATGAGTGTTGGGACAGGACAGTTAGCAGTCAATGGCTTTACAGATGAAGTGTCTGCTAAAGAAGTGAGAGGCTCCAGTAACCAGAATTAACTTCAGGATTGTAAATTAAAGCCTATTTTCCTGCTAACAGTCCTTGGTGGAGGCAATGACTCCCTCTTTGCTACTAATGCTGATTGCCTACTGTTAGCATGCTTTGTAGGAATTAAAAAGGCATCTTACGTCTTCTAGCGTATGGTTAACAACGGTTTTCTACATAGAATAATCAGAGAACATTCAGGGCTGTTCACACAAAGACCATTTCACAGAATACACACTTTTCAGATCAGTACATATGGGGTACATTTTGAAACTATGTGATATGAATAAACATCATTGGAATAAAACAAAGACAATGTTGAACCAAGAGCAGACTGAGGACCTCAAGGCGCACGATGCTTCAGTCGATGATCAGACTGGTCAGCTATTTTAGTCCTAAATGTTTCTTATTATACTACTACACAGTCCATAGCTCACTGCATTTAATCACAGTCGTGTGTTTATTTCTGTTAGCCAGAGTACATAAAGTATTCCAGCAGTCATAAAACTCCAGAACGGGAACAGAACATTGCTGATCAAAATGATGACATGAGACAAGAAGTATTAGAAGACATTGTCAAAAAGGGAAGAGCGAGCATGTCATCATTCCCAAAAAAAACCAACACATCTCAAGTCAAGTTTGTGATGGACAGGAGAATCAAAATCACTGCAGCAGAATCAGATATTTGATCTTTCCTTGTCTAAACCTGCGGCCTTCATTGCATCACAACGCAACTGGAGATTTAGTGACTTGTGCTGGGAGAGGCTAACGCAGCCAGCTGCACACTGCAAGCAGGAGTTGGGGTGTGGATTATAGAGTAACCTCACTCCCCCCCACCACACTTTGATTTTTGTTTTATTTTTTGCTTTAATATGGTCTCTCTAAATACCCTGGTTTCACGTGTGAATGTCAGCGCACAAGAAAACCTGTGGCTGGAGGTGAGCGAGTGTGTAACTGTGTGGAGGTGGGTGGCGGAGAAACGGGCAGTGTTGGGGGACTGCTTCAATGTAGAGAAGGGAACACAACCATGACGAAGGAAGAGGACTGAAAAAGAAGTACCTGAAGACACCTACGACTGACATACTCCATAGAAATCAATCGATAAATACCCGATCATTTTATTCGGTGGGATTAATTTCTATTTCTGCACCGATGTCGTGTCGACACGGAAGCCAGTCTGGCACTGCATTTGTTCAGCAAAATGAGGATTGCACAAATCACATGTAAACAGAGACACACCAGTGTGAGCAATGCAAGTGTTGCCATGGTGACCAGAAGATCTTGCCTTTCTGTCAACAGCTGCTCATGCCACCCTAAATACCCCCGCTCTCCTTGAGCTTTCCCTCCATCTGACAGCAGGGTCAAACAAACAAAGCAGGAGGACATGTCTCCATTATACAGCACCACTGACCACAATCCTTACAGCACCGCCACAAAACCGACATTACATCCTCACAGCGAGCACAGCTGACACGATCGGATTCACACAGACTTATTTATGTGTCGTATGATGAGAGAGTTCATCTACGCCGCTGCATTAACACCGTAATGTCTTTGTGAGACACAAAACGCGGCAACGGTCTGAAGTCCAGCCTGAGGAAACAACCTACTTGAACATACTATATATATATATATATACGAATGCTGTGTGTCATGTCTGATAGCTGGAGGGGAGAGTCCTCTGCAGTGAGTCACAGCTAACATCAGCACATCTGCACAAAAAGATCTGAAGATGAAACTTAACACGGGCTATCGGAATCTTTATCCACGTCCTAGTGGAATAATTAACACGTCGGGTTACGATAAATGTGACAGGGGTGAATATTTTGGGCTCACTCCAGCCAACGGCCTTTGATCCCATCTGAAATTCTTCACCAGCATTCAGATCTTCATCGCCTTCATCTCAGTTGCAGTGCTTTACATGGTTAAAGACGCTGGGCATGTGTGATAAAGGCTGTGTGGGGTGGGGGGTTGGGGGGGGGGTCTTCTGCTCCAGTGCAGCTCAGCATCTCTGCAGCCTCGTTTCACCTCTGGCTCAATAAAGGCAGGTTAGCCTTCACTGGCGTTTTCAGCCAGAGTGGATTTACTGATTACACTTCAACTGTGATGATTCAGGGCCAGCATCGCTTTCCGTCCCCCTTTCATATTCGCTATACAGCATCAGTTTCTTCTGAAAATGCATCGATTCAGGGCTATAATTAGAAGCATAAAATTGCCTCTATTCTGTAGTGTTGATCTGACATCACAGTAAAATATAGGACAAACAGCAGAAAGCTAGAAATGTCTCTCCAGTCGAGCTGGCAGTGGGTGTGATTAATTAGCCGCTCCAGAGGGATCCTTATCTATTATTTAGCCTTTTTTTTTTAAAGTCTGTGGATCATACAGACTGTTCAGGCAACGCTTTAAAAGAATAAAGCTACTGTTGTTATTCTACATTGTTTAAAACCATTTGGAGATAGTCTCCTCAATGCATAACTGGACTGAAATCAATGGATCATCAGCAAAATAAAAAACAATCACAAGGATCACTGATGCCACTGGTGCTCCGAGTCGATACCCTAAAAGTAGCTGGTCTGATACGCAACCGTCAGTACCAGCTGGATCTAAACACACCGTCGTCTCTGGACGGAGAGAATGGCTCTCATTCCCTATGGTCGATCATAAATAAGTACTGCAACAGAAATATTTGGACAGCCAGACACAGAGCTTCACAACCCCACAGGTTGATATGCGCTTTCTGAGGGGGTGCGATGCCCTACTTATGAGCAGAGGATAAATTTCTATTTCAAACACACAGTCGATGCGCCTCCACTCTCACAGTGTTTCAGAAGTGACTCAGTCCATCGAGTCCTTAGAAATTACATTTGAATGACTTAAAAAAAAAAAAAAAAAAAGAATCCATTTGGAAACAAAATGAGAATCGACTACAATCGGTTAAATGTATCATGATTCCTCACACAGTGTGGACAATCCAGTAAATTCAGCTGCGTGTGTGCAGCGCTGAAACCAAACACAATAAGTCAGACAATAGGCAGACAGACAATAACCTGAAGGCTAACATTATTCATTAATGTGCTCGGAGGACTCGGTACAAAAGGTAACCGCGTCCACCTACTGAAAAAAGCAAACGAACAAAATGTTAAATAAAACAAGCGAATGTCAGGAGCTCTGAGAAAACAGATGGGCTCTCTGAAAATGAGATCATGCTCCACAATAAGACGCAGACATATTTAGGGTTCAATAAATGGAAAAAGTCAAGCGGTCTGAAACACATTATCAAGGTCTTTAAATAGAAGGTACCCAACCTGTTTTGTAACCGCTGCAATTAGATTTGGCTGCTCTTGAAACAACAAACAAGGTAAATAAATGATTGCTCATCCATTCGACTGATTTTACAAAACGCGAACATGATGGAAAAGTCACGTTTTGATGATAAATCCAAACTACACTTGAATGCAGGAGGAAAAAAAACCCACAAATCAATTCCAGTAGAAAGGACACAATATGTGTGGAAAAATAATTCCGTCTCAGGAGTTTTATTAAATGCTAGAGTGTGAAACAGAGATGAGCCATGCCTTAAACTCAAGGCCGGCGATGCTTCTTTGTTAAATCCAACATACATGCCCTTAAACACACGACCACATTTTTAACTCTGTCTCTCTGGTTACATCTCATCAGAGACTATGTTGTGTTTTTTACAGGGTGGGAGTTCATGGTCACACCGTTTGTGTATTGATTGCTAACCAATATGCAACCAATTCACAATAGTATGTCTAAATAAATCCAAAGTAAACAACACAGGCCTTCACATGAATCCATTTCATCGCCCCTTCATTCTCAAAAAATAAAAATCAGAATAGTTCCCACTTTGTTGCCACATTAACTTATTTTTGCTTCACCCATTTAGCATTTCTTACATACATTTCTCACCCATCAGAGACAGCGACACCGGCGAGGGCGGGCAAGCGAGGGGTGGAAGCACATCGCTCCAGAAATAGAAAATCAATATGTGGCACAGAGGCAGAGATGAGCTCTGCTTTTACATTTGTCTTGTAAATATACTGATAGTGGTGCGTCTGTTAAAAGGTGAGCCCTAGCTTTTACCTGCTGCCTGCTGAAACCCCATTGGCTACCACGCTTGTTTTCATTGATTTGATTGGTTACAACGTCAGAGTCCTCCACACATGGACCACCCGCTGGCAAATTTACCAAATGTACTACAGAGGGAAGTCTTCAGAGGAGAGGGGCAACTTGGTGTCTGATAGGCCGCCACCACCACCCCCCATTCACAGCCCAATGACAATCTATCGGATGCACTGTAACAGTTGTTCAATCTCCGTGGTGATACTGTCATGACATCTGTGGTCATCAGTGGTTGTGTGTCTCCCAACAACCACCAATAATTAACATTAAAAACAGAATCCAGTTGAGCCTCTTCGTTAAAATATTTCCATCTGGGTTCAGAAGCCCGCTGACGATGAATGACTGCTATGTGAATAAACCAGGACATTCTCCAGCATCAGAAGGTTTACACGCAGCACTCAAGCCAAAACATAGAACACTGTCAGCGTCATATTTTCGGTAAAGGACTTCATAGATTCAATGGTGCTAGTTGTGGAAAGGATGTTCTACTATTGAGCTTTGGATGTTGTTTACTCCTGATCAATCACTTCCAATATTTTGTACACTTATATGGTAATAGTACTGAAATGAGAAGCTCTTCCTGCGGGACCAAAACCCCTTGAAAAACAGGTGAACCTCGGCTACACACAGAGCGTGAGAAAACACTGCGAACACACAACAGCTGCTGGACCAACCAGGAAATGGGGATATGAATTATTTGGGTCACTGAGGTAAAAGCCAAGCATTTAAAATCAGTGTTTTATTCTCATGTCTGAAGAGAAACAACACTTTGATCATCAGAGGATTGATCACTGATCAAAAATCCAAAAAAAATAAGGATCACTATGGAGGGGGGGGGTTTCTATAAGTCATATTTACTGTACAGTGTTTTTATTCTGATTAGTCCAACTTACTCTCCTTACATTAAACCCATTGATATGTGATCCTAAAGCTTCACATTAACACTCATGTTTGAAGACATGTAGCCGACAGTCGTAGAACAGATCCAGGTGTATGTCTCTGAAACTGGGTCAACACACCTCAAATCAATCTGAAATCAATAATCAATCAAATATCAGCCCGAACAAAAAATGACCCCAGCTGCTCTGGTACAACTTCAGTGCGCTGGAAGTTTTCTATGGAGACACAGACATCTTAAATAATTCAACAAAAATGGAACAAGCACTCAAACTTAGTGTATTTTTAGCAGTCTAAAACGAGTGTGAACACGCATGGAACAAAGAAGTGGACTGATCGGCTCCATAACACCAACTGGAAGGAGAATTAAAGCCACTAGCAGGAATTTCCACGCACACGTGGAGTCCAGCGGTGCGCCAGGAACCCAGTAGTAAACGCCATAATCAGCGATACCTGAAAGTCATTATCCTCTTCGCGTGGAACCCACGCGTAATTTATAGAAGCATCTTTTAAACCCACACCATCAGACTTCAATTTACCTTAATCCGTGAGAGTGAACTCGTGGTGTCCTTCTTCCTCTTCCACCAGGAGAAGAAGCTCCAACTTCAGCAAGCTAGCAAACACTTTCCTCCCATTGCGCTTCTCGTCATATTTCAAGTTCCGACCGCCGCTCCGTGTGACTCACTGTCGGCTAATTTGGAGAGATTACACAACGAGAAAGTTGGGAAGGTTTGTGGGAAGCGAGTTCGCTGCAGAGGTTTTCTCTGGAGTTCCACCGAGGAACAGTCACACAGAAAGAGACAACAGCAGCCAGGCGCTGATCGGCAGCGGGAGAGAGACGCAGACGCGCCACGGGAGAGAGCGAGAGAGAGAGGAGAGAGGGAGAGAGGAAGAGCGAAGATGAAGAGAGAGAGAGGGAGAGAGGAGAGAGGAGAGGAGAGGAGAGATGGGAGAGAGAGAGAGAGAGAGGGAGAGAGAGGGAGAGAGAGAGGGAGGAGAGAGGAGAGAGAGGGGGGGGGGGGAGGAGGGGGGGGGGGGGGGGGGGGGGGGAGAGGAGAGAGAGAGAGAGAGAGAGAGAGAGAGAGGCTGGTGGGGGTGAAGGCTAGCTGACCTTAAACCTGAAGAATGAAAACACCGCCGGGCGAATAGCTGCAAAAGTTACGCGTAGTGTTAGTTAGGAATATACTACTACTGTCCTAATTAGATAGAATCCACGTCCACACGTACAGCCTGCTGTCTCTTTCTGCAGGGGAACGCATCTTAACTTGATGTCTGTGTTATAGCTGTAGCGTTAAACGTGTGCGTAAAACGGGGGTGAATACAGTATGGCGCAAATGGGACGCCAGATCCCCGGCGTTAAAATGCGCAAATCTGGTTTAAAACACCGCAAAACTGTGTCTTACTTTCGTGACTTATTTTTAGTGTAAACCATTGACTGTAAAGGCATTGGGCTACAGTCGAGTGTGTGTGTGTGTGTGTGTGTGTGTGTGTGTGTCTCTCCCTCTGGCCCCAGAACTGCCGCCCCTCCCCCACGCGCCACTCTTTTTCGCCTGCCTGGTCAACCAGCGGTTGATTAATTCTCCTTTCGCCTTGCTCAGTCATTCAGATTTGGAAAGTAAATAACAAGTTGACATCATTACGGCTCTACACTGGTGTGACACATTCCTCTGGTTACCGTACACACTGCAGTAGGTGCGCAACACGTATTCCACGCTAAAACACAGCTGCTCTTGCGTCGGTTGCAGTATATTCTAACTATAATACATTACATGAAAGAATATCCTAGTAATACAGTTTGTTGGGTGGTTTAGAAAGAGAAATATATTATAATAATGACATTATGGGAGAAATTAAAGGTTTATATAGAGGCACTAAGAATCTGTTTTTGTTACCTTAGAATGTGGGTTTTATATCTTATATTTTATACCTTTTATATTTATATCAGATGGAGCAAATGTTTGTCTACATCATCTACTGCAAAGAAAGGTATGTGTGGTGTGAGTTTTACTTTGAAATGTCATGGTTTATGTCCTTTGTAAACATAAAAGTCAAACTGCACCAATTTTAAATGTAAAAATGCATCATTAAATACTCATAAAATAATTTAAGAACACCCATGACTATCGATGTATACGCTTGTCTGATTCAATGCTCATACACCCTCAAGAAGTAAAGCTCTATAATTTGTACTTCAGTGCAACAATCACTTGTGTTGCTTGAACCATAGGATTGAAGCATAAAGCTGCATCACTGGATTACGTTTATGCATAACCGTTCTAAACATAACATATAAACCTTTGTATGAGGATTCAATTAATTCCTCACAGCAATACTTAATAATTCATATTCAAAAACATTATTTGTTATTTCTGTAAGTAATTATCCTGTGCAGGGCCAAAAGAACTCTATACTGGTACGTAATAGATTATTAGAACAACATCATTTGAGACTATATATTAAACCACAAATGTTATCACATTATTCCTATGACTTCTAATGTCTTCTGAGGTCACAAGTGCATATAAAACCAATATGCACATACATGCTACTGTATATACAGTATATAGTATACTAGCTGCTAGCCGTGATCTTTAGAGAAAAAAAATCCATGGAAACAAGAGGCTGTTGAACTTTGAAGTTCCCCTGAAACATTTTCCAAATGAATTATAGCTTCCTGCTTCCTGCTTTGTCAGAACTCACACAATGAGTATTATTTAGGAGAGCCATTTTAGCCAAGTTGTTTTTAAAGAAAGAACTGAAAGTAAAGACTGGGCATCAAGGAAAGCATTGCCATGTATTGTGTCTTTGTTTTTTCCTAGATATTTTTACCTAGTAAAGCTTTCAGCACTGCAATTAGCAAGTGTTTTATCGTCATTTATTTCATTGATATATATTTTTTTGCTGCAGAATGATATCAATCTAGACTTTTTTGAGAGTCCATGTTGCCACACAGCTTATTTTTCCAAGCTCTTTGTATTGTACAGAGTACAAGGCTGTTGTTGATAACTTTGTCACCTGGAGAGAGGAAAACCAACCCCAACTCAACGTGGATAATACTAAGGAACTGGTGGGGGACTCAGATAGAGATATACTTAAATGATCCCAAACTGGGAAATTCAAAATTATAAGGTTCCACCGAGATTTGAACTCGGATTGCTGGATTCAGAGTCCAGAGTGCTAACCATTACACCATGGAACCGCTCCTAAGATCAGGAGGATGAGGGGAGACCCATGCCCAGTCTACATTCAGGAGGTCAATGCGGATATTGTTGAGGACTACAAGTACCTGGGGGTCCACAATGGTTATAAACTTGGCTGGGGGAGAAACATTGACAGCCTCTACAGAAAGGACCAAAGCCGTCTGTTTTTCCTGAGGAGGCTGAGGTCCTTCAACATCTCTAACACCATGCTGAGGATGTTCTATCAGTCTGTGGTGGCCAGTGCTTTACTCTAAGCTGTGGTGTGTTGGCAGTGGTCTGAGGGTGGGGGACGCTAATAAACTTGACAGACTGATCCAGGGCTGGTGACGTTGCTGGAGTAAAATTAGACTCTCATACTGTAGTGTTGGAGAAGGGGACATTGTCCAAACTGAGGCCCATCCTGGACAATGAGTTCCACCCACTGCACAGAACACTGATGGGACAAAGGAGTCCGTTCAGTAGCAGGATGACCCTTTCTAAATACAATACTGAACACCAGAGGAAATCATTCCTGTCTTTTTCCATCAGTCTGTATAATGCCTCACTTTAACATGTAGTGATGATGAGGAATGAAGCAGCAGTAAATTATATATCTGTACATATGGTTATATATATTTATTTCTCTTTATTTCTTCTCTAATTTATCTCTAATCTCCTTGACTCTGTCTTCTTATTTCTAAATTATCTATTCTTGGTCTTACTTTATAGCTATATTTTGCAATGGAGTGACTGTAACTAAAAGCAATTTCCCGGGAATTAATAAAGGATTCTGACTCTCATTCTGATTCTGTTTGAACCGTCCCCCTAACCCGCTGCGCGTCTACTCCGTCCGTTACGGTAGCAGAGCTTCCTGCCGTAGAGCTCGCGCTGACCTCCTAACAAAGAACAGGTTCAATTCGCCTCCCCTCCCCCAACCCGGGAAGCTGATGAGGGTCACGTGACCTTTCTAGACAGCGCGAGGAGCGACTGTAACGTGTGCGGGTGGGGGGAAGGGCGTCGCGAGTCACACGACTTCTGTTGTGTCGTTATTAAAGGCGAGGGTAGCGCGGGGGAAACACAGTCATGTATGAGGTCTGTGCGTGGAATCATCGAGGAGCGGGTCGTATTTACACTGTAAAGAGAATGTGGACGTGGGGGCTGGGCTGAAGTCAGTGTGTGTGTATGTGTGTGACAACTGTATAACACCTCCCCCACTCTTACCCACCCCCACCCGGGGAAATCAGGAACTGGTCAGAGATCCAGGGTTTTTTTTTTTGTTGTTTTTTTTTGTGGCACACTGTTATGTCATACTCTATAGACCTATTTTCCAGACAGAGATCAGTAGAATAATAGGAAAATATATATATTTTTAACGTATTTTTATTTCTCATCGGCAAAGAAAACTACATACATCATTTCATTATAGTGGATTTTATATAACTGTACATTACGTGAGCTGAGTGGCTGCAAATAACGTGTTTGTGTGTAACGTTCACCAAGCATCTTTTGGAAACTGTGTCACCGCTGGAAGCCACATTCCTGCCCCCACTAGAATCAAATTCCTTTTTAGAGGAGAGGGGGAGGGTTGGAAGGCGGGAAAAAACAGATGTCAAAGATTCAAAGCTGGAGGACAGAGGTCAAGGGTTGGTGACCTGGGCATCCCTTTCCTCCCCCCTCCAGCATAATGGAAGTCATTGACTTTAAGACACTTTACTGACAGTGACATTTACATCTTTAAGTTTTGAAAATTCCACCGCCAGGTGTGTATTGATCTGAAGTGTTTTCTGTGGTTTTACAAAGTGTTTTTCCCCAACATTTATGCATAAAGACTGATTTTTAAAAAAAAAATTTTTTAAGAAAAGGAAAAACATTTAACAAAAGCCTTTGTCATGCAAATGGAACCACAGCGTATACTGTAGCTGGAAACAGTTAGCTCATTGTAAAAGTTGGAAACAGAGGAGGAGAGAAGCCTCAATCTGTCCAAAGCTAACAAATCAGAATATGATCACAATGTAATGAACATTTTATATCTTCATTATTTAATTTCTACTAAACACTAGTTGTCTGTCAACTGTTTCCATTTAGGGACAGACCAGCTCAGAACGCACACACTTCTAAACACTCCAGTTTTTGTTTCACATTAAAATCAAATAAGTCCTAATATATAAATTGGTACAGGGAGGTGCTGGACGATTGATGTTGTTGCATTTGGACAGAACCAGGCTGGATGTTTCCCCCACTGCTGCTCTCCATGCTGAGAGAAGCCAACTGGCTGCTGGCCCTATACGACATATTTTCTGCATTGACATGAGAGTGAATCAAACTTATTTTCTGACTGTCAGCAAAGAAAGTGAATTTCCAGAAGTCATAAGCTATCGCTCTCAACAATAAAAGTACATTTGCACACAAATCAAATGTGCGTCATTGCGTCCTTTATTTTAATTTGGATTAATCTGTAAATTGTTTTCAGCCATAAGTCTTTGACATGGTGGAATTTGAATACTTCCAGACAGTTGTGATAAAAAAATGATTACTGTACAGTATTTTCCACACTATAGGACGCACTGGATTATAAGGCGCACCCTCAACGAACGGCATATTCTAAAACGTTTTCCATATACAAGGCGCACTGGATTATAAGGCGCACTGTCGATTTATTAGAAAATTAAAGGCTTTTAGGTGCGCCTTATAGTGTGGAAAATACTGTAATGTTAAGGTAGAAGCTGAATGGTTGTCTGCAGCGATATGTCTCAAATGGGTTTCCATGGAGATTACTGTACCAGTTTCAGTCTTGGGATGTTCTGCATTATGCAATGTTCTATGTGTCATAATGTATTCAATCAGTAATGTAATTAGATTGTATAATGGTGGAGCGGTTGTGATAAACAATAATACCCCCCCCACACCCATGCAAGGATCAACTAAAAATGTTCACGCCTGAAGCAGGAGATGATGCTCTATGTTTCTCTCTTCTGTTTTCATAGCTGAATGTTGTCTTTGATTTCTCCTATAAACTCAAAATAGACGACGGAAACCAGGCCGCCGAGCTTTACTGAAAATGTAGGTCATGATTATTAGAGTGAACAACCTGAGGACGTGTTAGACATTCTTACTGTATGATTTCTAGCCTGCAGGACCTGGTGGTGATGGTGGTGGTGGTGGGGGGGGGCACATTTTCTCAATGACATTGTATTGTTAAGCAAGCGGCGGGGGGATGGGCTCATCTGCTTTGCAGTGGATCACCGGGTTTGCAGCCTCCTGCTTTGTCATAGCAACATAATGCTGCGTAACGGGCCTCCACTCAGCCAGACACGCAATCACATGTCACAATACATCATCATTCTCCAGACCTGCAAGTTCAGGAGGCAATATTTGAGCAGGACCATCATGTGTGTGTTCCTTAAAGAAATAAATGATGCTAGAAAATGAAGCATCAGCTCTGGGTAACAGTACAGGAAACTAATATCATGTGTCCCGATAAAGACATTCACTAGTAGATGTCAGGCTTCTTATGATCTGAAATACGCAATAATAGAGACTGTTTCCAACCAAGCTAAATTAGTCTTTAAACCAGAAAAAAAACAGATTCATTGTACAAGAGTTGTGTGTTTATATATGTTTAAACTCATTTTGAATGTGCCAATGAGTGTGTGTGTGTGTGTGTGTGTGTGTGTGTGTGTGTGTGTGTGTGTGTCTGTGTGTGTGTGTGTGTGTGTGTGTGTGTGTGTGTGTGTGTGTGACTGAATCAGAAGGAGATTTCACGGTGAATACAAAATTTTCTGTTATATTAGAAAATGATTTGCCTCAAACGAAAGAACAATATCCTCCTAATAAATCCCCTCATTGTTGGGTATTAATGCTGGATCATCTCCTGGAAAAGTAACGTGAGAACCAGAGAAGAGAGAGAGAGGAGGGAGTCTTTGTCTTTGGACACAGTGCCATCTAGTGGTGCAAAATAGCACAGCACCCATGAAGTCAAGGGCTCATCCTCTCTTGTGTAACGTTTTGTGTCCTGGTGTGAACAGATGAAATCAGTCTGAATCAGTTATGTGTTATAACTACAGCCTCCCTGTCTCCTCTCTGTCTGCTGTATCCCATGTAAAAAATAAACAAGAGCACACTTCATAAAAAGGTGCAGTCATCCAGCCTTGCTAACAACCGCTTAGGGATATCCAGCTGTCAGTCAACCATCACTGTCTAAACCAAACCCCACATCTCGCTGTGCTTCTGAGTGGGTGGTTTGTATGTGAATAACAGCTTGTAGTGGACTATGTGATTGCACAACGTTGCATTATCATGGGATGTGGTGAAAGGGGAAAAATATTTCATGCAGGACATTTATTCAGAAGTCCTTCATGCCAAGTAGGTTTTTCCGACCTCATATAATACAAATATTTTCACAGGGAATGTTAGAAATACTTGTGAACACACCACAAGTGAATAGACTTGAGATTATGAATAGACAAAAGAGGGACTGTAGAGCTAGATTTATCAGTGAGACGGCCTATTGAGAGAGAAGAGAACACTTTTCTCCACACGCGATATTTTATTACTTTCAAGGCATAACCATCCACTCATGGTTCAGATCTTAGGAAAGCAGTGTGTAAGCATGAATCCTTATCCCATAATAAAAAAGAGACAATAAGTAATTGATGTAGAGGCCCCATCCAGATGATGAAGAAGACTAAACCAGTCTTAGCCCCTCTCTCACCTGCACAGAGGCACATAACATATATATTACGCTGTCCTCTCTATTGCTTGCATTCATCATTGTAATTTACTAAATGTTTTATAAATATCTCGGTTCTTGGCTGTGTGACAAAGATAAACCGGCATATTAATGACCTCATGAAGGCCGTAAAGTAAATCTGGTATTTCTTTTCTCGGACATCTAGAGGCCAAAACAGCAGGAAGCATATGGTTGAGTTAACATTTCACATGTTATGTTATGCAATCTCCTGCATCCACTCTAAAATCTGTAAATGCAGCTCATCATTCTGTCCATTGCCGATGAGAAGTTAGCATTACTTAAATGTCACTGACTTTTCTTCACATTCAGAAAAGGACTTGGAAAATTACCTGGTTTTCTTCTTAAATAAGCCACTCGTGCAAATTCAGTCAAGAAGACTGGAGCTTTGCACAGATATTCCTTGGTTGTTTTTTTGTCTTACCTAACTGTCCTGTCTTTTACACCTCAGCAGGGTCATCAGCCACCACCACCAGTGACTCAGTGACAGTATTATTCTCCCAGCTGCTCTGGGTAAATGTCCTTCAATCCATCAGACAATCATCCTGAAGAGTCTCAGCACTGACGTCTCAGCACACATTACTCATCACATATCTGCTGTAATAAACAATTATTCACTTGTCTCCCGTCATTGCATGATAGATGACGTTCACCCTGCACCAAGTTCTAAGTCTTTTTGGGCCTAGAAGAATAGTATGTAAGTACTGGAATGAGAAAGTTGTTCCGCAAAAGTGGAGTTATCTGAAAAGTATGTAGAAACTCCTGCAAACCTAGACAGTCGTGACTGTTTTCTTGGATTTAATGAAACATTCGTGTTATTGGCCTTGGCCAATTATGTAAAATTTCTTTCCTGTTCAGTTGTTTCATTTTTTATTATGTTTTTATTTTACTTTTTTCTCATTCAATGTGTCATTGGAAAAAGAAAGTTTTCCTCTTTAAATTAAGGTAAATATACTGACAAAATAAAAACAATATTCAGCATAATTCTCCAGATGGGAATAATTAATATGGCTGCAAATCAAATCTTGTAGCTTGTATTTATCTTAAAGAAAGTGACAAGAACAAAAAACACTGGTGGAACTAAGGGTTTCCTTGAAGGAAGGAAAAAAATGAGGAAAAATAGAGATTATTCAACCCAGGATAGCAAGAGTTTTTTGTTTTCTATTCGCTGGACAAAAGATAAATCTTTTGTCCAGATATATATATGTATATCTTTATATATATATATATATATATATATATATATATATATATATATATATATATATATATATATATATATATAAATTAGCATATATTTGAAATATATGCCAATTCAGACACATTTGCACAGAAGTACACAAAATGAATAAAACATGGTGTAATATATCTTTAATGATGCCTTCTGCCTCCATCAGGACTAATCTTCTCAGCAACAGAAGCGGGTCTCCTGATCCGGGAGGTCCGCCCTCATCAAAGCTGTGCATTGAATCCACCTGCAGCTCAGAGGATCACAGACACTCAGGTGTTTGATCACCACACACACCTTCCTCCTCAGGAGTATGCAGGCTGAAAACCAATACCGGGTTGTTGACTTTAGAGATGCCTTTTGTCAGATCATGTGACACACACACCCTTGTGTATTCCCTGATGAAGGGCTGCAGCCTGTCTCGCCACACACCAAGAGCACTTTTGAGTCAAGCCACCCATAAATAGATGATTGTGTTTTTGCTGACTATAAATAATATATATACTCTCAGGGGGTATTGATTAGCTGTTTTGCACTGATGTTGCTGAGTTTATTTTGTGAGAAAGGACAAAGTGAGCTTGAAAATTGGGTGAATTATGTGGTATTTAAAAGCAGCATTTTGCCACTGGCTTTCAGCCAAATATTTGTTGTTTTATTAAATATGTGAACAATATTTTCCAAACCAATCAGATGACATCTTAAAGTCTGTGTGCAGCATGCAGGAATAAAACCTGAGAACTGTATGCTTTGTTATGAACACGTTTTATTGGATCATTAGGTGGTTTAGGAAAACACAGGTCTGCACAGGTAAATGCACGCTGTTAACTGTGACTCATAGTAAATAAATGTGTGAACAGATACGGTGACGTGAGTTGGAGATGAAATCCATTTAGGCAAACGCACCCTATATTTATAGAGTGAGTTCACAAATTGGCAGAGGCTTTCCCAAGGTCAATGAAATAAAGGGCATGGAAGGGATGTGTGTACCTACTGCAGTAGAAATCAGGACTGCACACACATGGAGTGTTTTCCTCTACTGAATGCCATAAACCCCACCATCACCACCACCCCCACCACACATGGCTGCAATAAGCCAACAAATTAAGCCATTATGCTGTTTTTTAGCTACACAGACTTCCGTGTTTAAATATTTTAAGAGTAGCAGGGGAACTCTCACCCCGAGCTAGATTGTGTGTCTGGGACCACCAGGGAAACAAAATGCACATCCATATTATCATTAGAGGACTGTGAGATGATTTGCATGGTACACAGTCATAGTTTGATGAAGCTATAGCAGTTCATACTCTAATTACAACTAATTATAACTGTCTGCTTGCTCTTACCTGACAGGATCCCAAGCATTCAGGAATAACATGGGAATATGGGGTTTGATCGGAACTTTTAATCTGATTTCATGACCCCTGTTGTGGATGCTGTATGCTGTTCAGGATGTGCTAATGTGGATATATTACCACTACAGCATAAAGGCATGGGTCAGAGTGTTTTTGGCAACAACTGTAATGGGCCCAAGGCAAAATGGTGACTTAAGCCAAATCTAATGAAGGTGTGTAAGTGTGTGCTCACTCCTACTTTGCAAAGTTTAAGAGCAACATCTATAAAAGTTCATTATGCTGCTGCTGTAATAGGGTTCAGGGAAGTACTCCGTGAGCTGACAAAAGCATGACTGCCTCGTAAAAACCCCTTGAGGGAACTTACTAATTAAATACTCACTCTTTAACTCCAATAAATAGCAAGGATTTCAATCTTTTCCTACATGTCATATTTTCTCCATACCTGAGGCTATGAAATGATGCCAGAAACCGGGAGTCCATCCTGAGGAATTTTAAGCAGGATGGTTTTAATAGTTTTCCAAGAATATTGTTTTTCCAAGCTCCTGTTAAAAACCAGAGGTGAGAGCTGAGGAGAGGGTTTCCCTGGGATGTTAGAGAGTTTTACTGAGGTCACATGTGAGGATTTGATGGAGAAAACCTGCATTTCTGATGAACTGGGTTGTCTTTAGTTGGCAGTCGGTCTCACTCTCTTGTTCAAGTATGCAGGTGTGTACCTGGTTCTCCATTGAGCATTATGTTTGGATGAAAATACAAGTCAGTACACTACCATGAATTAGACGATTAGATAAAAAGGACTGAATCAAATAAAAAGCATGAAGACACTGTACCAAGCTCTCCATTTCATAATCACTAAAGTTTAATGGGGTATGCTCTGGACCACATCCGTCCTAAATTTCATGGAAATATTAAATTGTTTTTGCGTAATCCTTCTGACAAACAAAACTGTACAAGAGGGGAAGACATGACCTCCTCGGGGTAAAAGGAATACTACTAATAATAATAATAATAATAAAGGAATAATAAATGTGCAGCTGCAGTTTGTAGTTATGCAGTTATTAAATGAGTGTTAATCTTTAACTGAATCCTGGGGTGCAAAAAACAGAACAGAAGACAAATAGATAGATAGATAGATAGATAGATAGATAGATAGATAGATAGATAGATAGATAGATAGATAGATAGATAGATAGATAGATAGATAGATAGATAGATAGATAGATAGATAGATAGATAGATAGATAGATAGATAGATAGACAGATAGACAGACAGATCTGTCTACCTGCCTTCACGCTCCACTCCACGCGCGTCACTCACCACCGGACGGTCCAATCACAGGGCGCGGGGAGCCCCTGACTCCTCCCCGGTGCATAATTGAAGTTTCTTTAGTTTCTCCGGCGGATCCTCCACGCAGTATAGTCGGATCGGTGGAGGGATTAAAAACACAGCGGCGGGACCATGCTTTGTCGGAGCCTGAAGGTGTGTGTGACCCTGTGTGTGTGGATTACCGCGCTGCTGAACCCGGGGAGTGTGTGCGCCAGGAAGCAGGACGACTCTTTCTTCACTGCCAGTATTTACCGAGCGAGATGCGCCTCCAGATGCCTCAGCCTGCACATCACTCGCATCTCCGCTTTCTTCAAGCAATCTCAGGTACGAGCATATAAGAGAAGACTTTATAACTTCTACCAAATGTGGGGGAAATGTAGAAACACACCCGGGTTTTGTGCTGACCGGGGTTCTAACAGCAGGCGATCCTTCGAACCTGTTTCCCCCCTGAGCGCACGGAGGAGACAGCAGCAGGTCTCCGATGCTGCGCAACTACTTTTCTGCCCTCCCTGGCAGGAATGGTCTCTGGAAAGGAGATTAGATGTTATTTTAAAAGAAAGGTGTCACATATAGAAGCATCAATGCTGCTTTGAGCAAAGTTGCCTGTTAGAGGCGATCAGTGGCCGCCGTAGTGTCTGTGGAGTGGGAGTGAAAGACCTTCAGCGCTGATGGACGCTGTTCCAGCAGCCAGTTTCCATTCATTGCTCACTAATTACAGGAAAGTAAGATTTCTGGAAGTCCAACAAATATGAATGTGACTCCTGTTATGCTGAAATTATTTTTTTCAGGACACTTTTTACAAAAAAAAAAAAAAAAAAAATCATCCTGTCCTTCACTGCCTCATATACATATATATAAACACTAGTAGTATTTTCAATAGAAAGGCGCACCCAAAAGCCTTAAATTTTTTAAAAAACAGACGGTGCGTCCTATAATCCAGTGCGCCTTATATATGAAAAAGTTTAAAAATAGGCCACTTGTTGAAGGCGTGCCTTATAGTCCAGTGCACCTTATAGTGTGGAATATATATATATATAATATATATTATATATATATATATATAATTTATAGAGAGACTTTTACCAAAGTGTTCCCACAAAACTATGTTATGAATTATTTAAAAAAAATTTTTTTTAAATTTTGCTTTGTGGTTCTAGAAGTTATTTTTCACCCTCCAGTGAACGCAGTGTTCTCCCCACCATGGGAGTCTGGAGAAAAGGACCAGTCACTGATCCTGTGCTGCTTTTCACAAGCTGACCACCTTTATACTCACTTCATTTGCATTTGTAAGGATTGCCTGTCTCAAGGTGCATTAATGAATCCTTAATTGTAAGGACACATTGTAAAGCCTGGTACATTTGTAATGATCTCCAGTGAATCACCAATTAACTTTGCTTTGAAAGCACTTATTGATCAAGCGCACCATACATGTCCGGGGGACACTGTTAATTCTAGAAAATTTATTAAGGCATCATATATACACCCATGTGAGAGATGAGTGTATACTTAACAGACATTCACATCCTGGTAGAAGTACATCGATTGAAAAGACTTTTTTTTTTCATTCAGTGCTTATGAATGTGTTTGTAGAAGACCTGAAGGGTTTATTGCTGCCTTTGGGTTGGAAAGTTTGGGAATCAAATTAGCTACCAGCTTACTGAGAAGTCAAATAAGTAATGGAAGTCTCACCTCTAATGAACACTTATTAGTCCATATAATTGGCTTCAGAGTCTCAGAGTCTCAGGCAGCCATATTCAGCCAGGGGATAATGAGAGGGGGGCTATTTGTCTATAGAGACGAGCATTTTTGTGGTTAGTGATAAGCAAGTTTGCCTGAGCATGCATCAGAGCCTAAGAATAGAAGGCGATTGGTGATCATCAGAGGACTGTCTTATGTTGTGTGTTCTCAACAGTCCTCCCAGGGGGAAATAGGAGGTCTGGTCAGCTGCAAAAACATACCCTCCCCCCCTGGCCCCTGCCAATAAATGCCTGCATCACACCTCACCGGCATGCAGAGGATGCAGGACGAGTTACCGATGTTGCTCTGCAGAGGTCACCTTCCTGCTAAACGCTGGCGCCCAAATGGGGGTAAATGTGATAAGCTGTAATAGAGTGTTGCCACAACACTGGAGCGATGCTCAGTCAGCACACCCTACAGGTGGATGTGCTTCCTCCGGCTGATCTTATTACAGCGACAAGTCAGCAGGCGGCTGGGAGTTCCACTCCGGTGATGGAGACGACAGACCTCTTAACTCACCTCGGACATCCTTCAGGGGTCATTTAATACCCCACAGGATAACCCAGACATACACTCTCCATTTTAAAGAAAGAGAAATGTCTGGGCTGTGTGTCAAAGCTTTTTCCTACTGTTTCACAATACTTTACTGTCCCTACTTAATATCTAGTAATCAATATGGACCTCTACTTATCTTGGTTATGGTACAAGAGACGAGTTAGTCTCTTAACAGATTTTGCAGCTGGAAAAAATAAAAATACAAAAAAAAACAAACAAACAAAAAAAATGCTGGACACTGTGGAATGATACTTGAAGAATTTAGCGCTTGCAGATGTTATGAACACCCACGCGGCGTTTCTTTTTATGTGGTTGAATCAGAGGACAAATCAGCAACTTTTGTTTTAATTGTCACAATTACGGTTTTAGTGAAAAATGGAAAGATGCATGGAGCTGTGAAGGAAAGGAAACCCACGGGTCATCCATTGGATGTCAGATTTATGGCAACTGTAGATTTATTGGTGTAATAGTATTTCCAAATGCAGATTTATTGATATTTTACTTCACGTTTGGGAAACATGTTACCCCAGTACAATAGACAGAGGGGAACACCCAACCGTAAATATTAGCCTCAGACACTCTTAAATATTAACAGTGAGCTGGGAGCCCTGTGCAATCATGTACTCTGAAAGCATCAGCCTTGTAGCGGATTATTGATGTGGGGGCCCGTGAAGCCAAAAACAAGGTGTGCTCATGTGGTCTTTTTATTGCATTCAACGCAACGAAAAGCCGACATATGAAATCCAGTCGTTCACGTCTAATGTGTCGCACAGTAGATTCCATGCGTCTTACTTTAGAGATTTGCGTTTTTAAAGTGAAGGGAAGGAAAAACATTGGCGTGTAGTTTTTCCATCTCCCCTTGTTTTTTTTGCCTTTGATATTAAATAACCTGTGGTGGAATCAAACCTCAGCCAGTTGCTCGTCTCATGTGTGGAGTTTTTCATTAGTGAGGACAGCGGATGAATGGGGGACTATGTGGCTTGGCCTCACCTCTCTGTAAATGCTTTTAAACCATGACAGTCCTGTCTGTAAATCTCAGCCCACACTGTTTCAACACCCCGAGCTACCTCATTTGAAAAATTGCCGTCATTCCTAAAGTGGAGACAACTTTACACCAGTGTTGTCCGGGATTCCTGAAACACCCTTTGGATGTGCGCTGAGCACATTAGCTCACTTTCAGAGCCCCTGTCAAATAATTCATATAAAGTCAATAATTGATGACTGGAATGACCACAGCCCTCACACCCACTCAAGTCAGAACCTAAATCTTCAGGCCCATAATTTTCCTGCTGCATATGTGGCCCTTAAGGATCAGTTTATTTTGGTGTTGCCTGAAGACCCCCAGGCCGTCAGAGGACACACCGAGACACCCGTCTTGTCCTTTGAAGCCCAGTATCCTGTTAGCACGGCTTCAAACACATGACAGTATGATCCACTAGTGTGATTCTGAGAGAATAAAAGAACCTGATTGAATACGAGTGAAAAACAAGTCATTAGTGTAAAGCAAGATCCATTTAATCCGGCTCAGAGGCGAATAACAAAGAAAGGATTTCCATTTTCATAAGGTGGAATGCTATCCTCCATAGATAAAAGAGGTTTTGTCCATGTTCCCCCTCAGTCGTCGAGACAATACAACATACCCCCCCCCCCGGGCCACCTGCTCTTACTTCTCAGCTGACAACCACCATAATGCATCTCTGTGATAAATTCCCGTTTTACACGACTCCACCAGTATCACCAGTCCTCCTTAGCCATGCATTCGCACCCCACCGTCTGGCCTCCTGTCCTTGACCTCAGTAACACAAGGAAGATATCTGGAAAGCATACATTCAGCGGAGTCCTTGACAGTCCTCAGCGCTGCATAATGTTCAGCCTGCAGAGGAATGTCATGGTGAGTCAAAGGGATGAAGCGCTGACCTATAATTATTCCCCCGTCGGACCCTGACACGGAGGGGTCAGGCCTGGACAGCTGGGGCAACATCCTGCTGAGCTTCTCTGCGGCGGGGATGCTGTCACACAGCAAAATTAGCCGTGCCGTGAATCTGTCCCCGTCTGCGTTGACGGATGGGTGTGGAGAGAGGCGTCAAAAACGATTGATGATTTAAGACACCGTCTCCAGTTGTGACAATCTGTATAAATTATCCTGAGGCATTAGCTGTCAGAGTAAATGTCAAGGTTTTTATTTATAGTGTGTTACCAACAGCGGGGTTGACTTTGTTGGATTGGATCATTTTAGTTAACAAAGTTAGTGAATTCCAGGAGGGAATAATCGGAGTAATTTGATCGAGTGAAAATTTATTTTCGTATGAGGAATAATTTATATTTTAATCAACACTCATCCAAAAAAGAGAGAACTCTGAAAACTGTGGAGGACTTGCTGACGCAGACGGAACTCCTCATGCGAGGTAGCGCTCCTTTCCACATCGTTGCTCCTATTTTTCATCCCTATCTGTAGCTTTTTGATGAAGGAGATTCTCCTCAGACATGACCATGCAATCAAGGATGCCTTTGAAGCCACTTGACCGCTATCCTTGACACTAAAAGCACAGCACTTACTGGTACTAGATGTCAAATTAAACCCTTTAATGATAAGTTCTCTCCAAGGGTCTCATGGGAAATTTCCTCTGGATTACATTGTAGGAAAATGCTTTGAACTTGACATTGAACTTAAGCAGACTTTCAGACCTTAGGAGCCCTAAAGTTTGGTTGTATCCCTTCCATTACTTTTGTTAAGAATGCGGAACTTCCAACATTTAATCTCATATTGATGTCATTCATAAACCCAAAGCCTCTATTTGGAATATTTGTGTTAAATCTTTTATCACACATCCAGAGGGATATAAAACACGAGACACAGACAGAATAAAATGGCTGTAATCAACATTTTTATGAAAACAATGAATCTCCCATCTCTCTTCAGGGTTTTAACATTATTCATCTCATTTTATTGGGTTCAACTGCTGCAAATCAGTTGTTCTGGTTCACCCTCACAGCTCATACGATAGAATTGTGTTCAGTCACGGTAGGCAAATGCTTTCAGGGTAACGTCTCTAAAAGAATGGCTGCATTTTTCCACCAAACACAGTGATTATCCAGTCAATACTGTGGAGAATTTAGAATATATAGTCAGATATTTCTTCAAGGACTTGATAGCGACCAGACACAAAAATATTAAAGACTATTTAATACCATCAAGAGGTCAGAAAGCCCACTTGCTAATTCAGGCTAACTTTACCTTGTTCTGCTAGATGTGTAATCAAACAAATGTATTTGGTCCTTGAGACGCATTTTCAATTATTACTGAAAGAAAAATTAGACAATGGATGATGTTTTTAGCCTGAACCCCATGGATGCACTCAGGCACTGTAAAACAACATGCTTTGACTGACTGCACCCTGTTGTACCCCATCAGACAGTCTAGTATCACATGAATGGGACTCAGGTTCTGGAGGTAATAAACATTACACACTTGTGAGTCTCAACTATTGACTGGTGTGATTATGTTTACCGAGGCTTTAGATTTTCTAAAAATAAAGACTTCACCAGTTTCTGAATTGCAATTGATATTTTATTTGAAAAAAAAACCAAAATTTTGTTGAAGAAAAGGGACATATTTCAATTTTATTTGTAAAAATGGGAACATGGAGAGGTTAATTACAAATATTGGCCATTTATGTGATTTATACTGCATGTAGCATAGATTTACTACACGTGTGTTTTGTTTGTGTGCAGCTAAATCGTGAAAACCTCATATAGGCTTGAACTGAAAGTCTCTTTTTGTGTTCATGATGGAACATTTTAGTCCTTCCCGTTGATGAACTGGTCACTTATTCTGAAGCTCTCCTCTTTGCACTCGCGTCCTAAACTCGATGATGTTTGCACAGGATGACAGCATAATTCCCAGCCCCAGTGTAATTCAGGAAATGACCACTTGCTCAAGACATTTACCTCCCCGGTCCCTCGTTCCCCAGCTCTCATATTTACACGCTGACGGTTATAAATACACAACACTCATAGGACCAAATGCCTCCCTTGTCAGAGGGCAGAAGGTGGCAGTTCCACAACAAGTAGAGGAAATTAGCGGTATCTGCAATCAGCACAGGAGTGCTGAGATCAGTTCCCTCCTCAGCTGCCTTGGGGATCTCTCTGCTGAGAGATCAAACAGACCCTGAGGTCTCCACGCTCCACTGAAACTGACCAGAGACCTGCCCTGGTCCTGGTGACCCCACTTTCCTGTTTAGGTCACCTAATGCTGACTCCAAGTATGTCTTTGAAATTCATCCACTGGGTGTTTCTGTTGGTTCAAAAAGGACAAGTTGAGGAATAGCAGGATTAAAATGTGATTCTAAGGCGAGGACGAGGTCAGAGCGGTAACTTATTTTGATAAATCGAGTGTTATAACTGTACTTGCAGTTGTATCTGATATATTTTCTTCTCTCCAACAGAACAATGGGTCCTTGGTGTGGTGCCAGAATCACAAGCAGTGCTCCAAGGTAGTGTGCTTTCACTTCTTTCACCATTGAGATGCATGCCACACCACTGTCTCACCATCAGAGGAGAATACATACAGTGTAGGACTAGTTTAGTCATGCCTACAGAGGCATTGAGCTTGTTGGAGGCTGTTGACTTAGTCTTTTATGAGAAGGAGTCTTTTCCCTACCTCCATGCCTCTATACTGCTTGCATTTGTTGTCATTTGCTCTTGTGAACAAGACACAATTAAGAACAATTAAATAAGATTCATGAAAGAGTTATGAAAGCAAACTTGATTCAACCCCTCCCCTCCCCTGCCTGTACTCTTACCAAATGGAATTTCATCTGGATGCATTACGGTACACCTCCCGCAGGGCTTGTTTGTGTTTCGTGCCCTCTCTCAAAAAAGGTTCACACAAAGCTGGTGTTGACAGATTCCTCTGAAAAAATGGTGCTGACATTCTCTATCAGACTGTCCCGGAGCTGTTGACAAGCCTCTTTGAGGTGTTCTGTATAGACTGTAGACAGAGAACACTATGGACCTGAAGCGAGGAGGATGATACGCCAGCGGAGACGGCTCACGGGGAAACCTGAACACTGCTCTCTCATCTCCTGACACACACACACACAGACACACACACACACACTCACACACACATTATGTACTCATCATGTCCAGTTTATCACTAATTCGATGTACTTTCTAAATATGTTTATTGTTTTTCATATTCCACAGACTTTATTGTGTTTATAGAGGAATTTGGCAAATTGCGGTTCTGCAATGAGTTTGATTAATTGGAAAGTTCAGGAAAATGTAAAATGGTGGGTTTTTTTTTAATATGCTTCCTTAACACAACCTCATATTTGACATGCATATTAATCACAATCAGTGTCTAGTATCCGCTGCCTCACAATCACACACCCTGTCTGTGTATGATTTACATTTACTGTTCTCTTGCGATTTGTGCAAAAATGTTGGTAACATGTTGTACGCCGAGGGCTTCCTGAGTAAATGTGATGATCTTGTTATTCTGTATTAGTTCTAACTATAACATGCCATCATTGAAGCATCTAAAGGGAAAGTCAGACTATTTCTCACTAAATCAAATTTAATTATGAAGAATACATCCTTAAATTATTCCAACCCTTCTGGGACATGTTTAAAATGAATGCATGGACCTTTAATGAGGCAAAGCTGTGCTGTTTTCCCCTCGCTGCTCCGAAACTTGTTTCTCTCCTTTCCACTGTGATGGCCAACATCGACTCTTTGGCTCCAGTCATTCACCAGGCAGACTTTTATGTTCGAAAAAAGACCTTTGCTGACTCTTGACTTTATGCACAATCTGCTGTTTTCACAATCAAGCAGCTAACATTGCTGATAGTCTGCAAATTCCCTGAAAACACTTTAATGGACTCTGTGTTCTGCTTGCAATAACACGCATGTCAGTAAGCACTAATTTATCCAGCTTGTAGGCTATAAATAAATGAGGCTGGATTTGATGTAAGCTCACTAAAAATAATGATGTGGTTGCTTGCATTACCGTCGAGCCCGGCCTTTCTGCCATTCCAAAGGCTTTCGAGGGCTCCCTGAATGAAATTAATTTAATTATATCCTAGGTTTTCCTTCAGCCGTTCAGGAGGCAGGCCAAGGCATGGTGCTGAAGTTTAATTTGTGGCCGTAAGTCAATATTTTGGCAGCAAACATCACCACACTTCACATCCACATCAGTGACTTGAGTGCACACTCAGGGCCTGTGAATAGTGTGTCAAAACAGGGAGCTATTGTGGCCACTTTAACAATTGTACCAAATGGGCCCATGCTGTACAGTGCTTCCCTGTGAAAAGCTCTGCAGCCTGTGATTAGCCTCTCCACTTCATGAACAGCACACACTCAAACAAGGAGACAAAGGAGATAGCTCCTAGGGAGGGCATTGGTGCAGAAAGCCTGTCCACACAGAGCAGGAAGGGCGGCCTAATAATTTAGACAAAGATACTTTGACCCCATCCATCTTTCCTGGTTTTTAGCATTAGAGCCTCCTGCTATGTCTCCACTGTGATGAGAAAGTCACGCCGGTCACCGAGCGTGCATTGACCACAGTCGGCCTCTTTCCCAGTGTCCCTATTGTCATGGTAATTAACCTGCGTGCCCCTGGCTTCACAACACTGTGATGTGACATTTGGAGCGCTGGGGAGTCATTATCATGCCATAACGCCAGAGCAGAATTTAAACTCCATTCAGACGCCGGGAGAACCATCCGGAGTGTTTTTCTGCACACCATTGTCATTTTGTCTGAACCCCCCCCCCACCCCCCCACACCTTTTCCTCCTCAGAAATTTGGACGCATTCCCTGAAAGTTTGAAAAACTCCAGGGTGTTCTTCTTTTCTGTGGGTGCGGAGAAAATAGATTTTGTGCTTGTTCATTGGAGAGGGTGCATACGCAGCCAAGAAGCTGCTACGCTCACAGCAAGGCTGATATTAGCAGGATTCAGTCTCCCCCACGGGTGTGATCCAGGCTCTAAATCAGATGCTAGGATGGAGTAAAGGCAGCTAAATGCCAGGACACAACTTCATCACTCAAATTCTCCCAGGGAAGGCAGAGACTTAATGACATGTGCATCATGCCTGCATAAATTGGCCTGTGGTGAGTCATTAGGATGTGTCCATCATCCGCTGCTCCCGAGGAACTAAGTGCATTATTTCTCTTGTAAACAGGCTGAATGTCCCGAGCATTGGTAATGTTGGCATAATTATGTTCTCTACTTTGGAGACTGATATCTCAATGAATCAGATTTGAGTGGTGATGGCGCAGCTGAAGAGATTTAAACAGTCTAATATTAGGTCTTTCTTTACCCGTCCCTGTTTCCTGTGAAACAAAAGATCCACAATGCAGTATTATCTGGTGGCTGTGTGTCTTTTCAAAGATGTCCCACGTGTCCCAGGTGGTTCTTTTGACATGCCCTTCCCTACCGATCACACCCTGAGTTGTGCATACCAGTAGGAGAACAAGAAGTGTTGACTGTTTTGGATTACATGTTCCCTCGTCTTCACATGTTTGGAGCTTTGGGGTGGTTAGCCTGAATAACAATCGCTGGAATGCTACTATGTCTCATTCAGAAGTGTCTTTCAAAGCCCACCATCACCCGCCTCCCTGTACCAACCCCCACATTTTCTCACGCCAAAAAACGAAACGGCGAAACTTCCCATTAGTTTTTATTTTTTCAGGGTCAGTAGAACCTATAAAGTTCAACCGAAGGCGCAGCTTCTTTCTTTTTAGTTATTCTGGGCAAACATCACTTTCGTTTGAAGCTCCGTGGGTTTGTCCGTGGAGTTTACCCGTCTTTTGTTCGGCCGTCTCTTCTTTGGCGGTAGGTAGTATATTTTGAGGAACTCTGAAAAGATGTGATGAAGTGGCCGTGGATTGTGTGGCTTTACAACCGGGCATGGCTGGGATTGTTAGGTGATTACACAGACTTCAAAGCTCCTTTTGGTCATGTTGAGGCCAGACACCAGTCTCACCTCCCTGCATCGTCCACATCACTAGCACCAACGCTTCACAGAAAGATGGACTTAGAGTCAGTCTGTCCAGGTGGTGGTGTGTCTGGGCTGTGGAGCTGCTAAAGTTGGAGATACAGTTATACTTAGTCAATTTTAAAATTCTACGTGCATGTGGAAACTTTTTTTTGAGACATCTCTGGTTTATCACAACCCTCTTGTCGTGCATTTCATCCATTTGAAGCCGTGTAAGTGTTAGAGTTAGAATGTGTGGGTGGCAGACGAGTGTGAAGCAGGAGCTGGTCAGTCTCAGCAGGAAGGACCTGATCTGGACATGGTTGTTAAGTTTCATTGGCAAAGGGGGGGGGGGTTGCTTCATTGCTTGCTATCTGTGGAGCTCATTATTCACATGGTGGGTGGCAGAAAATGGAAACCCCCCACAGCAAAAAAAAAAAAAAGAAGACTTGGCCACAGGAGAGGAGGCAAAAAGGCTGCAGCTCAGACCTCCTCAGCAGAGAAACCCTTAAATTGCTCTCTGCCATGCCGCCTTTTTAATATGTGAGCGACGGACATTCCAGGAAGGCTTCCACGAAGACATTCTCTCACCGTCTCACAGGAAAACTTGTGCTTTGATTGATCCTCCAGAAGTCAGGGCTTTCCCAAACACGGCCAACATTTATTTTCTGAGATAATGAACCCTTCACTCATCGCCTTATTTCTCACATTGATTTACTTTCTTGAAGGATTAATGAAATCCAAGCTCCTTTGAAATCCTCTTATAGCAATAATGACCAGTCACACTGAGGCAATCTGCTATCATCTAAGTGTTCACCCTCATCCTAAACATGGCATGAATAATCCAGATTACACCTTCCACGCCAAGGTTCCTCATCATTCCCCTCTCCAACACCATTGTTGTGAGAAAGCAAGGAAAGATTCTGTGGCTTTTTTTAATGCTCTACATTATAATATTACTGAAGCAATCATGCCAGTCACATAGACACATTAGAAGATTAGCATGTAAGAATCCTAAAGCTGATTTACTTAGCAGTTGTGGTCTTATCGATTCATTGCAGCTTTGCTCAAAGCCGCTGCATCCCGCAGATAAATCCCATAGATTGTGCATGACAGTTTCAGGACGGTGGATAAGCAGAAAGTGTGTCAGGCTCAGTGATCAACACCTCTCCTAACTTTTCACTTCAAGATTTCCGGACTATACATGAACTATAAACGCATCAGCATCGGGATAAATCAAGAATTTCACCTGAACTTGTCTGGATTTGCCTTTTATTTGTGAAATTCTTCATTCAAAACTTTAGGGATGCACATAAAAGTAAAACATGTGAGTAAACAGGATATATTTCGTCGCTGTTATTGAGCTGCTCGTCATGTCTCAATGTGGAAGCGCTGCCACTCAAAGATGCTGAAAGGAGCTGCCAGTGCATGGATTCGCTAGTGGAGGCTGGAGAGGGCAAGTAGGATTATTGCATTTCAAGTGTTTCTGAGACTCAAATAAACAAGTAGAGATAGTGCTGGAATGCGAGTACAGCGTGGGATTAGGACGGCTTTACTCCCCTCAACGGCGTGTCATGTTTTACACGTTGTTGGCCTACATTCACATGAAATCTCCGGGTCTCATTTCGTCTGAGATGAAGGGGAACTGGAAGGGCTCGAGTGGTCACTTTGGAGCTGACAGACAACCTCCATCCGCAGTGATGACCGACCACGTCGCGGCGTTGTTGTCTTCTACACCAAATCACAGTAAATCAGCGAATGGTTCGTAAGTTTTGGTGTTGAGGAAGTGTTTGATCACGCAATCCCATTTCTGACTTCTGTGTATCATTGTCCGACATGGTTTTCAGAGAGCAGTGGAGAGGGTTTTGGTTTTCCCATGCTTGGCTACAGCCGGCCTCTTTATCACTGATCTGACCCCACATGATGGATGCATCCTGTTGAGTCTAATTGTCACGAAATGTAAACCGAGCCCAGAGGAAGGTGATAACGGAGCCTCCAGTTACAGCCACTGTATTTTTTTTTTTTTTTTTACTATTGTCACTGCAGAACTAAAATAGGAGATGGCAGAGGACCAACTGTATGTGTGTGTGTGTGTGTGTGTGTGTGTAAGTGTATCGTTTAGTACTAAATGAACTGCCATCACATTCCACAACAGAGAAAGCACATTTCTAGTTGAGTTGTGTGGCTCCATAAATAAGGCAGGCACCTCCGATTGTGGGCTAAATGTATAATTCATGCACTGGCCCTCCTGCTCCTCCTCATTTTCTTCTCACTTTCTGCCAAGATATTCCTTTTCGGCTCATTGTTGTCTGCCCCCTCAACTGCATTTAAATTAATAATTAAAGCCATGCTGGAAGAAACGTCTGCGATACCACCTGCTTGGCTGCTCGCCGTCTTCCGAGCCCGGCTTGAGAAACAAAATAGAAAGTCTTGAAATGTATACGTTTCATTTCACCCCACCGAGTTCACAGCCATTTGTGTTGGCGGCGAATGTGAAGGAGTTACAACGCTGGCAGTGTTTACAGAATACATTACGCCGAAATTCCATATAGTTTGGATGCCCGACCCGTTGAGGGAAGCGACACCGGAGAGCAGACCTCCATCAATTTGCTCCACCCTTCAATATTATCCCGCCCGGCCACACAAACATCACACATGAAGGCTTCCGCTGTGGGAGCAAACGAAGCGGAGGAGCAACAACACGCTGTGATTGTGTTTTCTCACTCCGAATGCAGCGATCCTCCTCTGACACCGCCAGCCGTGTGGGTTTCCTGTTAGTTTGCAGAGGGTTATGTAATTGCATAGCAGAAAACCCCACAGCAACCGCTGCACTATAATTTAATGGTATAGTTTTTGTGAGTTTAAGCAGAAAATGAAACATTAACTTTGAGCAGCTGTTATTCCAGCAGCTCTAATATAACTCTTAGATTGAATTTTCACTGATTTCTCCTACTAGATCTTTTACAACCTTTTGCTTGTTGGATTTCTTATGAGCGCGCATGTAATTTTGCAGATTGTAGAGTTGTGGCCTGACATTTGTAGTCGGGATACTGTTTGTCGTTCTGATCCATCTCATTTTTTGCCTACCTGTAATGATTTACAATAATACAGAAATAACACACACTTTTCAAAATATAAGGTTACCCAAGAATCAAGAAATCATGTGTTTTGGGAGTATTTTTCTTTCTGGATTTACTCACTAGATGTTTTCTTTTACAGTTTGCACTGAATCAGAGACATTTGACATCTGTTTTCACATTTTTTCAGATATTTACTCCCAGCACCTGACGGAATATCAGAGAATCAGAGAGAATCAGAGAATCAGAGTCTTTATTTGTCACACTGACACACGTTTCCACAGTTGACAGCACGAAATATGTCTCTGGAGGTCCCAGTATGCCCGGTCGATAAATAAGATAAATAAGTTAAATAAGTAATGAGAAACTAGATAAAAAAAGTTTAAAAAATGCAAGATAAATAATTTAAGAAAACCTAGAGAAAAACAAAAAGTTAAAAATGTAAGATAAATAAGAAAAGAGAACAAAGAAAAGTTAAGATCTAAGATATATAGTTGAAGTTTAAAGTGTGGACAGCAGAATTTAGTTAACAACAACAACAACAACAATGCAGCTCAAGTGTGTAAGTGCTCCATATATAATTTTTAATATATATTTTTAAACCTGTAATCACGCACATCATCTGCAAAGATTCTAACATTTTTTTTCCCCCCTGCAAACATAAACTAAAGTCTTAGTAGAAATAAAGAGGGCTGCGGATTCTGCCGGACAGCTTGGGGTAAGGCCTCCCTTATGAATGAGAATGAGACAACAAAGACCAGTCACCAGGAGTAATGGTCCTCCCTTTAGCTCACCATTAGCACAAAGACACAGAGAGATTGGACCGCTGAGAAATCTGGAACATGTATAATGTCAGAGCTCTTACGTCTCCTCCTGTTTCCTACTCAACCAATAATGATTAGTGATTAGAATAGTGATTAGACTATTGGTCAACTTGTCAATTGGGCAACACGCTCTGGTTAAGTTTTCTGCAATGTGGGTGAGCACCTGAATCTTTTTATTGTCGTAAATAATCAGCTAACTGATTAATCAGCTGGTAGATGAATAGTGTTCAGCTGTTTTAAAGTCTGCCACGCCGGGGCGTTAGGACTCCTGATTTATTAGCCACGGTGATGTTGATGGAACGACAGAGAGTAAACTCATTGTCAGGATGTTGGAGCACCCCATCAGTCTGGAGTTGGCATATAATTCATCTCCAGAAACTGTTGTGAGGCTGTACGATTCAACAACTCTGTGTTTTACTCTGTGAGACAAAAGTCCAGAACTTTATTTTAGTATTCTGTTGGAGGATAAAACGAAGCAGTGAACTAAAGTAGTGGCATCTGCTCGCCGACCAACACCCAACAGAATTAAACAACTAAACTGGGTCTGTGGTGAAGAACACACTTCACTGAGATCTTCCGGACATCGAGGTCTTCCTCCAGAGATGACAGAGGCTCCTCACCACTGCTGGAGACGTCGAGATCATGACACAACAGAACTGTCCCCTCCCTTCATCTGTCGCTCTAAAAGAGACGGGTTTTTGTTATAGTTTCTTTTGAATTAATAGATTTATTAGTAGATGATTCTAACGAGATGAAGATGCTGAGGTTCTCTTTGGGAGTAACCAGGATGGATAGGATGAGGAATGAGTACATCAGAGGGACAGCACATGTTAGAGGTTTGGGAGATAAAGTCAGAGAGGCCAGACTGAGATGGTTTGGACATGTCCAGAGGAGAGATAGTGAATATATTGGTAGAAGGATGCTGAGTTTTGATCTGCCAGACAGGAGGCCTAGAAGAAAACCAAAGAGGAGGTTTATGGATGTAGTGAAAGAGGACATGAAGGTAGTTGGTGTGAGAGAAGAGGATGCAGAAGACAGGGTTAGATGGAGGCGACTGATTCGCTGTGGCGACCCCTGAAGGGAAAAGCCGAAAGAAAAGAAGAAGAAGTAGATGATTCTTGCACACTATTTATCCCATGGTTGAATTCTGTATTGCAAAAAAAGTGAAGGGTTCCTGAAGCGGAAGACTGAAAATAATCAGGAAAGGATTCTGAATTGGATCTGCGTCAAAGAGTTGTGACGCTATCAGCAGCAGATAAGGACACTGACTCCGGCCCGTTTTTTAAAAGCTTTTTAGATGACAGTCGCAGTAAAGGACTCACAGTTGTGAGGCTTAACACGTCTGCACGACAAAAGGTACCTGCCATCTGGCTGGGAAAGTAGATTGAGGTAGATAAGTACTTTAATGATCCCAAACTAGGAAATTCAAACCTTTTAACCTATATATTTGCAATGTTAATGTAAATAATAAATGCAGGATAATAAAAACTAATTGACTTCTAAATGTTTGTGTTATTCAGAGCTAGTTATAATGGTAGCATGTGTTTCATCTGGTGCAGCGCTCCCTGTGCAGACGGTGTTAGATCTAGTTTGTCGCAGCACTTCAAAAGGGTATGAGGCTCTCCCAGCTACTGTTAGTACAAAGCAGGAGTTCTGAACTGAGCGAATCCTGCTCTTTATTGAAATGTCAAAGGTATGCGGATGTGACAGCCTGCTTGCAGTCAGTCACGGCTTTGCTGTTGCTTCCTCGGTTTACCTCAGCTCAACTCTTCCCTCACTTTGACCAAATTCTTATTGTCTGGCTTTCACATCTGCCAGGATTGCAAAAGAAAATTCAAATTCAGGCAGCAGAGGGTCTCTTGAGGATTGCGTCTTGTGTTTCCCGCTGTTTTTGATTGGCTTGCTTCATTAAATGAGTGTTCCGCTTTTGCAGTTGTCTAACAAGAGACACAAATCGTATCAGTGACTTCACTTCTATCGTAAGATTGACCATAGTTAAGGAAAACACACAGACCCGCATACAAATCATCGCCGAAAGAAGAAATTGGAGTCTTCAGGGACGTGGCTTCATAAAATTTTTGGCAAGTGAATGTTGGCCATGTTTGCACGAGATATATCAAGTGTTAAAGCTTGTTGTATGTTTGCACTTTAACTTGAGCTTGCTGGTTATCTATCGACTTTAGACAGAGATTTGGAAATGTGTGATTGTGCAGGCTTAGAGCAGATGGACAGCCAAAACACAGAAAATAGTTGAGCTTTAAAATTTATCTTGATTAGAGCAGCCATGCTTTGAGAGGGAGAAAGAATGAAAGGCAGATAAGAGCCGAGTGGAGAGCTGGGAAGTGGAGAAGAGGCGATAGGAGTGAACTGGAGTGAGACTTGAATGACAGTCTGCATGTTTCGCATAGAGGACAGAGCACAGGCCCATGACTCGCCCTGAATGGGTTGATGGATTTGAGCAAGGAGCTGTGAGCTCCTGGAATAATTTAGTCCAGACATAGGATTGTGAAAAGCGCCAGGACAGCAAAAAATAGCTATAACTCAATGAGATTGGAGATGAGATTTACGACTTGCATGATCAACAACAGAGATTTCTCCGTATCTGAAATTTGCAGAAAGCTGCTGTTGCATCCCAAGGGTCAGCAGAGGTACCTAGTAAATATCTGTTCGCACCGCCATTGGCTTTATACTCTAACATAAAGGACTGGGATCGATGCGTTCACCACAGAAACTTCTCACAGACAAACCTCAGCAGAAAAACCACAAGCTTTAGTTTGCATAATTTGATTTGTTAAATAACAGGTTTAGTCCTAGCCACTTCACTCATCTCCCCGCCACTGTGGAAATATTATCAGGCGAAATGTAATCTGCATGGATATGAATTATAGCCCCTCTTTTGTTTTGTACACAGTGTGTATTGTTAAGCCTGGGGCAGTCTCGACTGGTAGCAGCTGATGCTTCATTAACCAAAAGAAATACTGACGTGACATTTTATTTATGCACTTTTTTTCATTGTTATTTTACTGCAGTGGCTCACTCGGGCCAGTAAGCATTCTTTTTATGATGGAGGTGGAGATAACTGTGCTCAGCAACCCCCAACGTCTCCCCGTTCCTCGAGCCCCCCCCCCGTGCCCCTTCTACACTCCCTCTGCCTCATCTTCGCCTCGTCTTAGTCGTGAAAATATGAAGATGGGCTGCGGCGCTGGCTCCCATTCAGCTCGACTTTCTCATCGGCCCCAGAGAATGCCTCACTGGGTCCCCCAGAGTAACAACTGCTGCATTTTATTACAGCGTGAAATAGGGAGTGAAAGAGCGCCATGGATGTTCCTACTTAACCATGCAGGATGTGTCACTACTGGATAGGAAGATAAGAGGACAAAGGGAAAAATCAGCCACTCCAATGCTTTTGTTGAGACTAACGGCTCGGCTCCATAGAAACAACTGCAAGCTCTTATTTACCCCTCAGAGAGGAATCAAAGCGTCTTTTTAGGGGGAAATTAGTTTGAAAACATGTTAACATCACGTAGAATAATTGCATGCATTCTTTCCACTATTCAAACAGATGGAAGCTGCGTGAGAGGGTTACCCAGAAGAGAAGTGTCCAGCTCAATTATATTCTCTCCCTCAGTTCAGTGGAGTGTTTTTCCAGAGGAGATCTCAGAAGTCAAACACCGGCTATCAGAACGTGCAAACGTCGAGGCCTCTGAGCCTCAAGGGGTCCGCCATTACTGTCAAACGTCAGGTGTCTCTGGATAACATTTATGTGTCATTCCAAAGTGGTTTAGCTCTTTTTTCTTCTTCTTCTTTTTTGAACATTTTTTTGTTTGGGCTAAAGAACAGTGTAGTCTCCTTTCTTCCAAAGGTCAATGCAACGAGTTAAAATGCAGAACAGGTGCATTTCCTCTAGGAGCCTCCTTGGCTTTGGGTGCTCTGGTACAAACAGTATTTCTGGAAAAAAAATACTCAATTAGTTGAATTAGAGGAAGCTGCGTCTTCATCAGGGTGTCATGAAAACATGTGCGAGCTGCGTTTGTGTTGCGCAGTCGTCCCAACTGTGTAGCATGAAACCGAGTGGACTCAGTGATGGACTTTTTATTAATGGGTGTAGTCTGTAAACTCACTGTTCATGTCTGTTTAAGTTGATGTCTCTTTATGTTTTCTGATTAGTTACACGTTGGGCTGATGCTCTGCTGGGGTGTTGGTTTAAATGATTAAACATTACTTGCAGTCTCATGATATTCCCTACACTTAAATCAGTGTTTATTCTAGTGATCTATTATGGACACAGTTTTCAAACAGTGTTGATGCCTTAAACAAAATTAAAAATTCACTTCTCTGTAATCCTGTTATAATTAATTCTTATTTATATTCTATGAAGCGTTCAACTGATTGTTTCATGTCTATGTTGGCGCCTCCCTCTGCACAGGTGGGACGATTGAGCAACATTAAAGAGGCCAGTACCTGTACCCCCCTCCCCCCACAGGAAGTTGCACAAGAGCTCATAGAAAAATGCGATGGCACCATCCCAAGCATTCTTGTGGCCCATCAGCATTATAGTTTATATTTTGCAGCAAATAGAGTAAATAGAAATCAGATCCCTGATTGATGGGAGCACCTTTTAATTATACCCAGCCATCCGTTTTACTTTGGCGAGACTTCAGTTGTCAGTTCTCCGCTCTGATGTCAGGCTGTGGGCGTGGCCCCGGGAGGAAACGCTGACAGATCCGTCAGCTTTTAGCACACCTGCAAGGAGCTCTCGCTGTTCCACATAGATGCTTAACCTGCCATTAATGATATATCTGCTCATTCAGCAAAAAAAACCAAAAAACACCCCTGATACTAACGTCTTAAAGTAGAACTTCTTAACAGGACTTTTGTGTGTGGAGAACTTTTGCCCTGAAGAGTAAAAAAAAAAAAAAGATAAAACTGGGATTTGGATGGTAAAACGACGCTAAACACACAGCCAGCATTCTGATGTGTGTTGCAATCTTCTCAGTACGCAATGTGCTGTGTTAATTCATGCTGTATGATTTGCAAGCCTGAGCATCTCGAGGTAACGATTCTATTTTTGCTCGAGTAGCTGCGATCGTTGATACTCGACAAAAAAGATTTGTCCTGGAGGAAGGCCGGTGGAATGCATTCGTCTATGCACAAAAGATCTTACAATGAGCAAAATGAGCTTGATCCCCCAGGCTTATGTGTGTATGTTCAGTGATTTGTAAAAGGGATTTGGGGGTTTTAACATGTGCGCCTGCTGGCAGTGTCCTTTAGAGACGGGTGTAGCACACAGTTATTGCTTCAACACCTCATTGTTCCAGTGTGGTGCTTGTGCGAGGCAGGGATGCTGAGGCTGCTGCTCATCTTCGCCACAGGCCGTGCTCTCAGGAGACACAATTGAGAGCAGAATAGGTGATATAATATAAAGTCAGCATATTATTGATAGCTGATAATGATAAAATTGCAAAGCCTCTCTGGGCAGTGGCATTAATCGCGATTGAGCTCCTAAGTCATCTGAAATCTCTGAGGTAGTCCCTCCTGTTTGTCTCGTTGGTTTCATGTTTAGCGCTCATGTGTCTTAACCACTCAGATTCTCTCTGAAGTGTTTAATGTTTCCTCTGGCACGTTTTATTTTACATCATCACAAGAGAGACATTTATAACACTATGAAGTAATTAAGAAAATACTGACTCTGCCGCTCTCTGGAGCTGGCTCTTTAACACTAAACAAACTGTCCACATGGAGCTTCTTGGTTCCCTGAGACGAGGCTGGGCAGAGCAGGAACCTGTAAGTGAGTTTAATTGGGGCCTGGGAACCGTGTGCATGGACTTGATTGCTGCATATTCCTCTAGAAGTAGGGTTAGTGTTTCATCATGTGACAGTCATAATGATGGACTGAGCAAATGAAAGTCACACTGACTGAGATGTGAAACTTCTTACATCAGCGTTGTGTTAAATTCAGTAAAGTAGTAACTACATTCAATCACATCATGACGATCCTCTTTCAGGAACGTCTTTCCAGGCCAAGACTGGAGCTCTGCTGATGGCAGACCTCCACACACATTCAATCTTCTTCTCCCACTAACAGCGAGCTGTCCTGAAGGAACAATATCGACAAAATGTTCTGCTCTGCCTTGTCTCAGGTCTGTCCCGGAGTCAAACCTAAATAAAGTGGAATAAGTAACCTTGGCAAGTTTCTGGTTAGTGTGGTTTGGGAGGCTTCCAGTGCAGCACAGAAGCAGGCTGGCAGTGGTCTGACTGTTTGAATGAGCTTCCCTCGTCTCTTTCACATCAGCTCTCAGTAGCCGGCAGTCGGCACAAAGCAGACCCCAGCGTCTCTATCATCAGGTCAGGTGGTGTTCACTTTTCAACCGATATCAGTAACAATATCTGGAATTCTGTGAGTGTATTGGATTGTACTTCCTTTTGGGTAATTTATACCCTCTGTGACCAGTTTTAACAGCAGAGGGCAGAAATATTTCATCATAGCGTCTAGTCTGTCTTATCTGAAGTAGAAGAAACATCAACTTAACTGTTTTTTAATTGTTTGTTTGCTCACTGGATGGCACAGTCGCTTCACAACCAGAAGGTTGTGGGTTTGATTCCTTTTCTTTGTTTTGTGTGGACGTTCTCGTCGTGTCTGTGTGGGTTCTCTCCAGGTTCTCCGTCTTACTCCCACCTCCAAAAACATTCAATGTAGTTGAATTGATGCCTCACTTTCGTCATTCATGAAGGATTCAACTCTTTGATTATGTTGTTGTTAACCATATCTGAACAGAACCCCTTAGTTGGGAAACTTGTTGAGTCTTTGTGTTGTATTCCATTTGCTTTAATTGTATTTGATTCTTTCAGTTTATGTAGTTTACAAAGGATTAAAAGGATTCGTTAACTTACTTTCTTAATGTTATCATCCCATTATTTTTTGGCGAAGTGACCTGCCTCCAAGGGAATCCCAAGAACATTAAACAAGCCAATCATTTATGAAGTCCTCTCTGTTCTGCTTGGTAAAGAAAGGAGTTTGATGCCAATGCTAGCAGGTCAGGCCCAGACGTGTGCAGGAGCAGCAGCATTTTGAAGCTTCGTAGGCCGGTAGTGTCGAGGCACGAAGAACGAATCTGCATCCAAGCATCAGTAGGATCCTAGACGCGATGCGAGGGTGTGCCCGTGTGCTCGCAATGGACAACCCCTTTGCTGTTGTTTGTTTTGTAGAAGTTTTGTCCAAAGAAGTGTCGCTTGAAGGTGTTCCAGACAATCTGTAACAAAAAGAGGTGTGACTGGTTGCCGTAAATGCAGATGGCAGGCGGTTGAGCGAGGTGCCTGTCGGGGGAGCCAGCGCCTGAGCGCATGGGGAGCAGTGTCTCCAACGCCGCGGCTCTTTGATGTGGCTGGCTCTTTGAACAACTGACACTCTTCTCCTTTTCACAGTGCCTGGAGCCCTGCAAGGAATCCTGGGACCTGAAGGAAAACCAGTGCCAGGATTTATGCGAGGTATGCCACTACCACAAATACTGCGGTTGCCTCAGACACAAGCGTTTGAGCTTTTCATACTTTGGGAAAATTCAGAGAGGAAAAAAGTTGGAAAAGTGTGTGAAGTAAGTCTCAGTGAGGCTGAATCAGAGTGTTTAATGTACGTGCAGCTCCAGTGAGTCACAAGCTGAAATGTAAACAGTACAATCCCTGTTAGTTCACAGAGCCCCCTGTTTGAAGCTGGGCAGGTTGGACTTAAAAAGCCATCTGACATATATTTTTCCTCCTCCTCCACCTCCTTCTCATCCCACTCCATCTCTCCAGCCCCTTTTTCCCAAGAAGCACTACGAGTGTCTGACGAGTTGTGAGTTCCTGAAGTCGGTGGAGGGAGTGAAGCAAGGCGACTGTCCCGCCCCGGAGAAGGCCAGCGGCTTTGCAGCAGCCTGCGTGGAGAGCTGTGAGGAAGATGGAGAGTGTTCTGCTGTGAAGAAGTGCTGCTCCAACGGCTGTGGGCACACCTGCCAGCTGCCCAAGAACCTCTACAAAGGTAATGCAGAGGGTTTAGTGGGATTCGTGTTGTTTTACGATAAGTTTTAATGAGTCCGTCACCTCTGGAGCCGCGTCTTCATCTGACAATCAGTAAAAGATGAACTTGGAGACTTGACAAACTGTTATCTGGTGATGGATTTTAATGGGCGGTAGACGTCAGCTGTAACGTTTGATAGCACTAAATATTCTGTCCTTAGTTAACAGTAAAGCCTCTCCTGTTTTAACAGTTAATTGATTTAAAAATAAAGTGAAAGGAGAAACGCTCAATGGAGATGCTGTTAATAAGAATCACAGTCAGAATCCAGGGTTGTAACAGTAGATAGAAACAAACACTAACAAGGTAGTCACAGACTGCAACATCCCGCGACACCCCTGAATTCAACATTGTACCCTGACCTACACATTTTTGTGGCTCTGGCTTCCTAAAAATGTTGCTATTTGTTACATCCCAAAGCTTCAAAGTGGTGATGCATTGTGATTGTCAGTGTCAGCGTGTTCGTTCGTCCGTCCATTTGTTCGTCCACCAAATATCTTCACAACTGTTGCAGATAGAAAGATGAAACAAAAAGCACATTACTTGGGCAGCAAAGGGGATGAAAATGAGATGATGACAGAACGACGAGGGAGAAGGCCAGTGTAAGACCATAGATCAAAGCTAGTGCTTTCATCTATGAAAGTGGGTCAGAGCACTAGCTTTGATCTTTGACCTATGCAAGTAGGTCAGGGTACAATTTTGAATTCAGGGGTGTCGCAGGATGTTGCAGTCTGTGACTACCTTGGTTCTAGTTTTGTGATTATATCTCATCAACTTTCAGAGATGTGTACCTAAGAAGGTATACAGTGCCCCGTCGTTCTTCGTGGTTAATGCGTTCCAGGAACCACACGCGATTAACGAATTCCGCAATAGAGCGACAAACTATTTATCTTATTATTTACGGTAATTTAAACGTTTATGAACCCTCCCTATACTGATATTAAACCACCTTCTATCTGTATTACCTTTTCCCACACTCTTATTGACTGTTTAAAGCACTTTAGTGTCCGAGACTCACAGAAGGTAGCACACTTCCAGGTGCCGTCAGCCAATAGAATCACGTGACTGCCTTCCAATAATCTGCGATGAGTACAAAAGTTGAAATTTGACCTATCCCTTTCTCAAGGTCAAGGTCATCATCTCATTTTTATCCCCGTGGCTGCCCGAGTAATTTGCTTTTTGTTTCATCTTTCTATCTGCAACAATTGTGATGATATTTGGTGGACGAACAGACGGAAGGATGGACGGACACACAAACACTGACAATTACATTACATAACCGCTTTGAAGCGGAATGTCAAAACCATTTGTGGCCATTTCAGAATATCAACGTCACGGAAAATGGAAAAGCACTGCTCATTAACCGAATCAAAGCTATGTTTTTTTCTTCTTCTGCATATATTTGGTATGTTTAGGAGTCGTTGGGATCTGGCCTTGAATTAAAAGACATTAAATTTACTGCATGGATGCCAGTTTGTACCGACTGACCAACCAGCAGGTGAATGAAGTTTAAAAGATACATCAAGTACGCAGAGAACAAGAGATCACCTCAAAACCAACAATGATTGATTTTCTTCTAATATCACGGTGTGAAGTGAATCCAGTGTGATCTGATCTGTGATTTGAAACGGGACGCCTGTAGTGATGGATGAATGAAGAGATGCCACCAGAATCTGCAGCTTCCCTCGTCTTCATTGTTGCTGTTGAACGGGTTTCATTATTTAGGGTCCAACATTTCCCTTGAGGATTAAGAAATACTAGTGAATACTAGACTTCATTTCAACAGTTGGACAGAAATATGACAGCATATTAACAATCTTGTTTCTTATTTACGACTGGATGCGTAATTAACAAATAGGTGCCGAAAATTCTATGGCTTTAAATGCTACTGATTTATTTTTTATCCTGTCTCAGGTGAATGCAAAAGTCAGTCATTGCAGATTCAGGAGGAAATAGATGGATAATCTAAGATGTGAAACATATTGGAATCATCTGTTAATTAGTTGGAGAAGAAAGAGGGAGTTCTACGGCTCACAGCCTTCTCATTAATTTTATTTAATTATTATTGCCCCTGCTAAGGAACCAATGCTATTCTTTCTTTATCAACTAAAATCAAATTACTGCTGAAACTCTGCTGATTCATTTAAATGTCACATTTGATGCATCTTCAAAAGTGACCGGGCCAGACTTGTTTTTCAGGCTAATAAAGAAACCGCTGTGGTTCCAAACTTTAGTGGCAGGTTTTTTATGGTCAAGTAGTCGTATTATTAGAGTCATCATGGCACTATTACATTTATGTGGAATTGTATAATGGAGGACTGGCACTGGTGGAAGTCTGATCTGTCTGAGTGCTGTCTAGCTGTAGAGTACGTCTCCAAGAGGAACCAAATCAACACAGTTCTTCAACTGAATCCTCCTCCTCTAATCATCTTATTCAATAACAGTCTGGTGTTCATTTGCTCCAAACATCATGTTTTCAGTGTGATTAACTGTTGTAGTTTGCAAAAATCACATTAGTGGCATTGAATAAATTATTTCTTCTCTGTTGAACACTAATCTTAAATCTCAGCGATGCAAATTGTACATTATCTTGACTGACTCTTGACAGCTCGCTCAGAATCGTACATCATTATTTCCTCTGTGTGTATTCTGCCTTACCGACACATCCATCATGTTGCTGTAAATTGGAATGAATCTCCAGTGGTGGATGTGCTGGATAAGCTTGAGGGTTTTTCTTTTTTTTTTTTTTTTTTTACAGACGCAGATGGACCCGGGATTCTTTTGCTCCAGTAAAGCAGTTTAATGGTGCTGCTCCAGGCAGCCGGGTGATCTGGGGGCACCGAGTCCTTTTGTGAGAAAAATCAAGAGCCTCTGAAGTAGGAGATGGGAGCTGAAACTACATTATATACATTATCAGGACACAATTGCGGGAAGCCCAAGGCTGTAACGAAGTTGGGGAGAAGTTGACGCGAGAGAGAGAGAGAGAGAGGTGGAGGATGGGACTAAATGAAGTAGAACCGCAGCAGCGATCGACTAGTCGTCTATGAATCACACTGCAGTCAGTGGAAGCGTGTGTTACTGTACGTCGCCAAGGGAGACGGGGATCATGTGACAGGAGTTTGAGCTTGTGCACATAGAAAAGCATGCTAGCATTGATGTTTGATTTGGAAAGATCCAGAGGGACTTCATGGTGGATGTCACGCTCCAAAGGTGAACAGCACATTAATGGAGGGGGGGGGGGGGGGGGGGGGAGATGAAAGCAGGCGTGACTTTTGACAATTTCAACACAGTTGAGCCAAGCAAGGAAAACCTTTCACTGCGTGGTGAGGTCTTCAAATCAAGCCGGTTACCTGCTGTTTCAAGCCGAATACCAAGGTCATTAAAGGTCACCGTCAGCTCGGCGTTCTCGCTGAACATTTTGGTGAAAGTACAAACAGAATTCCTGTCCTGGTCCTCGTGTGTTAAAGGTCTAATTAGCTACTCATGGTTTGAAGTGTATAATTATTTCTATGTGTGGGTGTGTGTGTATGTGTGTGTGTGTGTGTGTGAGTATGTGCATAGTTTTTGCCATGATGAGCCGTGTTGCTGGAAGCCATTAGCAAACACAAGCAGGGAGAAATGAAGCGTTTCCCCCACTGAGATCATTCTCAGATGTGTGTGTGTGTGCGTGTGTGTGTGTGTGTGTGTGTGTTCAGGTTGGAGTCCCCAGCCCGTGTGTGTGTCCCTGCATACGGAGAAACTTAGTATTCAGACAGACCGGACCCCACCCACCACTGGGCTTTTGTGTCTAACAAAGCGTCTTATTTCCTCACATCAATAGAAGCCAGTGCCATTACACGTCCACTGTGCACGCAGAGAGGTGCGAGACCACATATAAGGATAGAAATAAATGCTTTATTAGGCTTTTCATCTCATCTCAACGGCCTGTCTTCTCTTCTGATTCCTACGCGGCTCACATTCACACACTCCACTGCGAGAGGAGCTGCGAACGCGAGCTGGTGGGTGGTTAAAAACAAACACCAAGTGAAAAATGTAGATGTCAGAATAAAATTAATTCCTCACACTGTCACACACACACACACACACACACACACACACACACACACACACACACACACACGGGCGAGCCAGAGCATCGGTCCTCAAGCCGTCCTCGGCACACGTCGAGAGCCCCCTCCGGTATCTGAGCTGTTCTTTCTCAACTCCTGTAATTAGAGCCATCATTATGACAGTATGTGCGTGAGTTTTGAGAATTATATTCCTGCAAGTGTAATTGTTGGCATGATTAAGACATGAGTGGATCCTGCGCTCTTGATCAGGGCCACGGCGGGAGTTACATCATGGTTTTTGGAGGAAAGTGTGTCTATTGAAAAATGAGCTCTGTATGATTGTTGGAACCAACCTCACCCGAAAGTTATCTTTGGAAAAAGCAAACTGAGTGTATTGAGTGTATTTGTTGTCCTCCTACATACTGCGGAAGAATAGAGAGAGGTTGTGTATGAGTGTGTGTGTGTGTGTGTGTGTGTGTGTGTGTGTGTGTGTGTGTGTGTGTGTGTGTGTGTGTGTGTGTGTGTGTGTCGGCGTGGTTTTTTTGCACTTTACAGGAGTGCTTGTGCGCCTTTGTGGGAAGATGAGTTAAGAAAGAGGGTGAGGAGGAATGCTGTGGTTACCTTGGTGTAAAGAAATGTGACACTTCTGTCCGTGCACACTCACACACATACTCACACACACACACACACACACACACACACACACACACACACACACACACACACACACACACACTCCGCTGTGGCGCTGTGAAACCACAACACAATGACCCCCAGCTGTTAGTGTACAGAAAGCTGTTATCAGTGGGAATGAAATAAAGAGCCGCCTCCGTATCCATCGGCCTCAAGGACCCTCTGCAGTATTTTACACGCTTCAATCAATCACTTTTACATGCCCTGGATGAGGACTGAATAGAGATACAAATTGATCGAGCGCTCCGCATACAAACACACTCTTGATTTTGTTGTTTACCCAAATGACGCCGTTGATAAATGCAGTGGTAGGCTGCTTAGCAGTGACAGAGGTCTGAAGTGTTGGGTGATTTATTGGGAACTGTGGGATAGATTCAGCATTCTCCTGTACTTCCAAACTTGCTTTTCCAATCTCCATCTCATTATCACTATGCCCGACGCTCAATCAACAACTCACTATGTCTCCACTGCAATAAATTCAGAGTCAGTCTGACTTGGCGGAGCGTTTTGCCGAGTCCTGCACATAATAAATCTCTAATTTATTGCACATGGCCGCATCGACTCTTGTCTCTAAAAGGCTGAAAGTGAAGCTCAATGAGGCAAATTAACTTAACATGTACGCGTGTATGTTTGCGCTGATGTATTTCGCGTCTGCTAAAGAGAGAGCGATGCTACGCGCGTCATCTCGCATACCTAAGTGGAAGCTGTGTGTAACATCGCCGAGGAGCGCAGCAACGAAACACGTCCCTCCGGCCAGGAAACAGCACCGTCTGTCACAGTAGAAAGACCATGTTGTTGACACACAGTATGGACTGAATGGAGTGCAATGAGGTCATGTCTCATTTTCAAATCTGTAACTGTCAAACTCTGATAGTGTCATTTAATTTTCCACCCGAGAATGGTTCAACCTACAAGCCTGAGATTAAATCCTTTCATGCTTTTGTCTTCCTCGCGTTTACGTTTAGGTGTTCCTCTGAAGCCGAGGAAGGAGCTGGTGTTTTTGGAGCAGTCGTCAGGTCAGCTGGAGATCCGCTGGTCCTCCAAGTTCAACATTTCTGTGGAACCCGTCCTCTATGTGGTGCAGCGCCGCTGGAATTACGGCATTCACCCCAGTGAGGATGATGCCACTGAGTGGCAGACCGTGGCGCAGGTAAGGAAATCGACAAAGCGTGCATTCAAAAACGTCAGCGAGATGAAAAGTGTTTGTTTTTGGATCCCATTAAATAGTCACATGAGTGATCGTTTCTTTTATCGCTAAGAAATCTCAGCATCGCACGTCCCAGCATGCCGCAGCTGTGAAAGCGCTACTCTATGCAGACGAAGTGTTGCTTGCTGTTGAACATTCCTCACAGTCACCATGTCTTTGAAAGTTTGGCAAAAGAGAAACACGCAGATGACTGATGTGGCAACAACCTCACAGAGGGGCCGCGACCCCGCATGAACCCTCACCCCTGTGGTTTGCCCCCCCCCCCCCCCCATCTGTCCTTTTAGACCGCAGATGAGCGTGTCCAACTGGCCGACATCAGAGCCAGCAGATGGTACCAGTTCAGAGTGGCTGCAGTCAACGTCCACGGCACCCGAGGCTTCACCGCTCCCAGCAAACACTTCCGCTCCTCCAGAGGTCTGTGTGTGTGTGTGTGTGTGTGTGTGTGTGTGTGTGTGTGTGTGTGTATGTGTGTGTATGTGTGTGTGTGTGGCCTTCTTTTTCTTTGACATCTGCTGAACTCTGTTTGCTATGGTTAAGACATTAGGGGCAGGTGGAGCCTTTAGGAAACACTTTTTAAAACCAGATTATTTTTTATATTCACCTTCAAACTGAGACCTTATGTGTTTAGAAGCTTTTATTCGCATACATTAACTACTTACCTTTCATCTAGAACACATTTTTAAAGCGAGCCGAGGTGATTTTTTTTTTGCTTTTAAAAGGAACCGATCTCAAAGTTTTCAAGCCTAGCAAACTAGTAAAGCCAAATTAAAGTTTTACTGACTTTTTAATTAAAGACCCATTCGTGTTTTAAATTGCTGATCTTCTTCTTTACCGCCGTTAAATGTGAATCGTAAGTGTTTTTATACATTTACCCATTCAGCTAAGTGTGTGCTGATGCCGATAGCCCCTTAAGTAATGAAGAGAGACTGAGTGCAACACACAAAAAAAAAAGACTTTTCTGTGTCGCAACCAGAATCAGGTTCAGGCCTTTTCAGGACAGTTTCCCCGTCTTTACAGTCATATAAAACGTAATGTGTCTGAATTAGTCAAAATATTGTAGGTTTCAAGTGAAACTGAGTGTTGCGTTGCGTCCAGACGGAGTGATGTAACCCGGCTGCATTTCAGATCTTTGCCACAGATTAGCGAACAAGCTCTGATGGCGTTCTGGGTTGTCAGCTCCTCCAGCCTGCTGGTTAGATGTTGAATGACTGTGGTTCTGCAGATGGCATTTGTTAAAGCGCTCCCCGATAGTTGCTTTTTTTTTTTTTTTTTTTTTTTTTTTTTTTACTGATCGCAGGTTTGTAATAAAAATAATATTGTTTCTAGATTGAATCTGATCTGCAATCAGATTCTACCTTGTCTGCTTGCTTGACTCATAAAGTCGGAGCCATGCGGCCGTCAGTCCAGTGTCGAGTTTAGTGCTTTTAAATCAAACCGTGTTGAATAGCGTGGACTACTTTCTGTGTCTTGGTAGTTTTATTTATGTATTCTCGTATGGGGTTGTTTATTAGACAACAGATGTCCTAAATACTGCCTGTCTCCTGCTAAATCCATAAAACCTCTGCCAAATAAAAAAGCATTAGTGTGTGTGTGTGTGTGTGTGTGTGTGTGTGTGTGTGTGTGTGTGTGTGTGTGTGTGTGTGTGTGTGTGTGTGTGCTTCTATGTGTGTGTTGACCTGTTCTTTCAAGCCTTCAGTGTGCGTTCCCTCCCCAGAGACGCCTGGATGGCTGTCAGACACCAGGTGGGAACGTTGGTCCCGCTGCAGGAATGAAAACCAATCAGGCCAATCAGTGCCAGAGCATTGATAGATTGATGGAAGCTGTCATGGATTTGATGAGCTCCTGGTCATTCTGCCATGCCGTTGTTATTTACACAGCACCGCCACATCATCTGACTGCAATTTTGCATCACTACTAGTCTGTAAGGGCAATTTAAAAGGAACGACTGCTCATTTATTCTCTGCAGCCAACATCAGAAGCGATGTGCCCGCTTGTGTTTGAACTGGACTAAATGTGTTTCAGGTGGGAGGATGGATGGAGGAGATGAGGAAGTGTGTGTGTGTGTGTGTGTGTGTGTGTGTGTGTGTGTGTGTGTTGGTGGGGTATTGAACTGTTGCGTGAATCATTTTCTCATTTAAGGGTTATCCCCTCTCCTTGCCTCTTCTCCTGTGCCAGGCTGACATAGCTGCTGGCAGCAGGCTGGGGCACTCAGATATGAGTACAGCTCACACACACACACACACACACACACACACACACACACACACACACACACACACACACACACACACACACACACACACACACACACATTAGCCTAAGTATGGGAATGCTGACCACCAAAAGTGAACAGCATGTGTTTGTTAACCCCTCGTCTGCGCTCTGGGTCCCGCTGGATGCTGTCACGGACGTGACATGACACCTGTCATAACATCTCATTGCAGATTGTCAGCGGAGGACTAATTACTTTTACACAGCGCCACACTGGTTCCTCTTCTCAACTGGAACGTTGACCCGCAAGTGGTGAAAGATGTCCTGGCCTGTAATGCCTTCACCCTGAAATAATGCCTGCAGAAAAATGTGCCCTGACCTCAGATTTGTCACATCCAAGAAGCAGAGGGCCTCCTCGTCTTTGTCTCTAAGTGTCTGCAGATGTACACAACTCTTCTTTCTGCCACTGACATCAAATTTTTTTCCTCCTCATTATGTCTTCAGATCCCTCCGCCCCTCCCTGCCCGAGCAGTTTGCATGTGGCTAACTTGACGCTGGCTGATGAAGGCCTGGTGACGGCGCGACTGAACTGGACGCTGCCAGAGGAGCCTGATATCCCCGTACATCACTACAAAGTGTTCTGGAGCTGGACTGTACACACCAAGTCCATGATGCCATCCAAAAAGAAAAGGAGAAAGACCACCACCGGGGTAAAGCCTCACCTCGCTCTGTCGCTGTCGCTTCCTGTTTAAACATCAGTACAGGGCTGTGGTGGACACACGGAGCAGCAGTTTGCTTCAGTGTTCTTCATGGTTGTCGGTGTTTATGTTGATGAAAAGATTATAAATTCATTGGTGATAATCATAGTTTTAATGTGCAATTTACTGAAATATGGTCATTCTTCCACTCACGTTCTCGTCTTGATGTTATGTAGCTTCTCCTTCCTCCTAATCAGCCTTCGATACTGTAATCCAGCTATTTCTGACGTGATATGTGAATTTTTTTTTTTCACTTTTAACTCACTGGCTGCCGATGACGTCTCTAGATATCAATTACAGTATTTTCCGCACTGTAAGGCGCACCTAAAAGCCTTTAATTTTCACAATTTCTTATAATCCGTCGTGCCTCGTGTATGAAAAAAGTTTTAAAATAGACCATTCATTGAAGATGACCTCTCAGATGCGTTTTATAGTCCAGTACCTTTGATAATCCAGTGCACTTTATAATCCAGTATACTTAATGTATGAATTTTTTTTTTTTTTTTAAATAGGCCATTCATTGAAAGTGCGCCTTATCATCCAGTGTGGAAAATACTGTAGGTTTTTCCACTTGGTGGACTGGGGGACAGTCTGGCGGAGCTTGTCAGGGAAAATCAGACTTCTAATCATGGAATTTAGCGTAATGACGACTGATCCAGTTAGAAGTTGCTGTAACAAAGTTTGCGTATGTCAGTGTGCATCTGTGAGCGAACATGGCGTCGATCTGAGCGCAGCATCTTGCGATTGGTCAAGAATAGAAAGAAAATACCGATAAATATCCGGAGCGTCGGAGAAAGTCCGCCAGAGGAGATCAGTTGCTACAAACTGGTGGCAGCCAATGAGTGGTTTCCTATCCTGCTATGCTATTATAGTCTTATCATGTGTATGAACGCTCTTAACCAAAGCAGAGAAACATATTACAAATTTGTTTTTTACTAAATACTATCTGAACGTGTAGGAAATCCTGGATTGTGTTTCAGTACCTGTGACGACACCGTCCAGCAGACAGACTGTCTGCCCTGTCCACACACTCCACTTGTAGAGTCTTCTCCTGAATAAGTTGATGAAATCCATATCATATGTAGCACAGGGACGATGGGAGGTGGGAGACACCAGACACCTATTGACACATGTACTACTGGTTTCCACTTTGGCACCTCGGGGCTTTGAATGCAGCCCTACTGGTGGAGGAATGTCAAAACATGCACAGTCAATAACAAGAACTCATCAAGCTCACGCTGGTGGTGGAATGCTGCGAGTCAAACACGGTGAGGAAACCCTGGGAGGTTCTGATAACACGGCTCCCTCATAAGACCCTAAAGACTCTCCTACAATACCCGTCCTCAGCCCCACATGTGTTCCCAATAAGCAGGGTTTTCCCACAGGCCCACGCTGAGTCGGGCTGGAACTGCATTGGGACAATGACAAGCCTTTTGAAAGAAGCCTCAAGTGACGGCGCGGTAACACACAAATGCCAACATGTGAGTGTTCGATGTTTGTGCAGGCTCAGAGTTGGGTGGATCTGGAGGGGCTGCAGCAGAACAGCAGCTACACCGTGGAGCTGCAGGCCGTCACCTACTGGGGTCAGGTGCGTCTGAAGAGCTCCAAGGCCTCACTGCACTTCAGCACCTCCCAGAATAACGACTCAGGTAAATGGAGTACGGAATATCGGGATTATGTTAAAATCTACTGAATTCATTGGTATGAAACATTCTTGGTCCACAGAAGTTTAATCCAAGTTATCTTGTTCTTTTGACGTTTCATCACAAGGTTCAAGATTTTTGGTTTATGTTGTGACATACAGGTATTAAAATATCTACTGGATGCATTGACATAAAACTGCAGATATTCATGATGGTCCTGATTTTTCTTTTACTCATCAGGTTTCCAGTATTTTCCACATTATAAGGCGCGCCTAAAAGCCTTTAATTTTCTCAAAAACCGACATTGTGCCTTATAATCCAGTGCGCCTTATAATCCAGTGTGCCTTATAGTGTGGAAAATACTGTTTGAGGGTAAATGTCTCAACAGCTATTTGAATAGGTAGTTAAAACTTCCATCTGTCTCTAAAAATTAATTTTAGTCTCCATGGTGATCTTCTCTCTTCTCATCAGATAAAAATATCTCTCTTCAGTTTGGATTTATCACCAAAATCCCCACCAAGCAAACAACTAGTAATTCCCATCATCAAGTATATGATGTTAATGTGCCAACATGCTAAGATGATGAATATATTCAACCTGGTTTAGTCATCATAAGCCTGCTAGCATCTACCTGTAGCCTCTAAGGGACAGCTTCAAGGATGGATCAGGGTTGACCACAACACAAGATCGTATAAAGAACCGTTTGTGTCATCAACAGGGAATTTGTAAGCTTATATTCAGGTTTTACACAAAATTCCTTTTTCTTTTTTTAAACTGGGGTTGGGTGCATGTGTTCCACCTAATGAGTAGGATCCATTGAAGTACTGGTGCAACTAAGGTTATGTTACCATCTAACAGGCAAAGGATAGACGAGTGAGTCTCTGGTAATAGCATACACTGCCGGAAATCAGAGAAACGCTTGTATAGAGCTGCATTTTTTGTGAATGCAGATCCACATGTGATTGAATATGATTTCCTTTTTATTTGTTTGTATTCCTTTGAGAGTAAAAAATTTTTTCCAAAAATTACTGCGTCTTCAGGCAAACATTCATCACAAGAATTGTAAGAAGCAGGAATGGCAGCACATCTGCATTCATTTGGGGCTCCCGTGTCTTTAAGAAACACAAACCAAGCTTCAGTGTTATGAGTATGTACATTTTAAGCATGCATGGCCTTGAGGGAATTGAACCTCTAACCTTGGCAGGGTTAATACTGTGCGTACCCATCAAATTACACCGCGCTTATGCATAAAAAAAACCCCAGCTATAACTGCTGTGATCTTACAAAGAAATGATTGTGTATTCCTGTTACCATGCTGGAGAGTTTTGCCACAACAGAGTGTCTGTTGTGTCTTAGCTACAGAAGCAAATATTTCTCCTTTTCTCTTCCCAGTGAAATCGCTACTCAAGTCAAAGAAGGAGGAGATATCCCCTCTTGGTCCGATCGTGGCCAAACGCCCTTCTGGCCCTCTTGAGGTGGGCACACCCTTCTACCAGGACGGCCAGCTGCAGGTCCGCGTCTACTGGAAGAACCGGGGAGGTACGCGCTCTGCTATTGATTTATAGCTTTGTCAGAATCCAGTTAGCACCCCGTTATACCCATCAATCACTACGGCGCATGTATACCGTACTGAAGTGTTATGACTGCCTCAGTCACCAGTGTATAAATATGATAGGAGATGGTGTAAATAAAGTAAATGTGACGGTGTTTCTCGGTTGGGTAATGTGAGTTGTGGGTAGGCTGATGTAAACACGGCCCTGGTAGAGCACGGCCACCGTTTAGCAAAAGAACAATAAACATGCATAGCTTGGCTGCTCAATGGGATTTATTGACAGCTGTATTTAATAGATCCCCACCCTTGCATTAGTGTTGAAGCTATCCATTTTGTTTTACAAGACCTGATGTCATAGGGAACAGAACCGGCTGTGGCTTGAGGCTCTGCAACGGGTTAAAGCCTATAGGAATGCCTGTCCCAGCGGCATCCATCCCCTCAAACCCCGAGGAGAGTGGAAATATGGAAACCTTGAAAGCCACGCTCTCAGGGTAGCCTGTCAAGTCCCATTCGCTGGTCTATGTTATGTTACTAATATATGTCATCGCCTCAGCCAAACTCCACATCTTTGAGTCAAGAATTCAAATCCTGGCTGAAGGAGAGGCCTGGTGAGACACCAACTGCTGAATCAGAGTGAGAGTGAGTGAGAAGGGGACGATGCTGTTGGCCCACAGTCGTTACCAAGGTTGGCCTGGACTTAAAGAGCTGAGTGAAAGCTGGTGGGGATCAAGCACAGCTTGAGAATCACTGTTTTGCAGAGCAGAGTTAATCCCGCTCTGTCTGCCTTTGTCTGTCTTTTGTTTGCGCCGCTGGTTGGTTCCGTGTGTGCCAGCGCCGCCCGATCGTCGGGAAGGGGCGACCTTGGTGTTGACTCTTAACACTCGTAGCTCCACTGCTGTAAACACACACACACACACACACACACACACACACACACACACATACACAGACAGACAAGCAGATGTCAGGGAGAGTTGGACTCGCCGGACATCTGGTTCGTGTGACAGACGAAAGTAGCAGGTTAACTGAACCGCGATTATACTCTCAGTGGTTGTCTGCGTGATCCAAAGCAGCTCGGACTTCTGGGTCGTCTCCAGCGGGATAAAGAGAGCCGTACTGTACGCCGTACTGATAATATATCATCATCTGTCCGGCTCCTAGACAACACGCAGCAGCCCGGCGGTGGCGTGTTTCCTCCCTAGTCATGATTTATCGAATGCCACTGAGGTTCTCCTCACTACCTGACTTCCCTGTCCCATTTCTTGTTTTACACACCGCTTCCTCTCCCCCCCATCAGACCCGGCTAAGCATATCTTGTTTATTTTTCCCCTTATATCCTGGCTCCCTTTAATTCCTCTCTTCTGCTTCCAAAGACCTCGGGGGCTCCTAGCGGCAGATCTGCATCTGAGCCTTCAAAGAACTCCTTTTATCTCCCCCCCCCCGACTAAAACCCAGGCCCACGCCAAGAGGCGAATATAGCATAACTCAATTATTAATCTAAAAAAGTATTTCACATACAGTCGGGCACAGTGGGATTAATAATAAATCTGGTAACATGAGATGAATGTGACAGGCGGATAAACAATGCCACTGTACAGTAATGAGGCGAACGTTAGCGCCGGAGGCTGAGGGAGTCGGCGGGTCCCAGTCAGACCACGATGAGAATCCAAAGCCTGAAGTTTTGTTTTTTGGAGATTTAGGCTTCGGCAAACTAAAAGGAAAAGTTCTGATGCAAATACACAGACGCAAAGAGCAAGTTTCTTTTTATTTCCAGAGTTATCACAGCGATCAAACATGGAAGCCGTGTCCTCAGACCTCAGAGTGGGAGAGTTGCTATTTGCGCGATACTCATCGATTAATCATTCCAGCCCGTCTGATTGTCTTTTGATATCTGCTTCATGCTCAGTGGGTGCAGTGATGTAACATAACGTTGCTCTCGACTGTTGCTCGGAGCTTTGCTTCTGCTTTCCAAAGTGTTATTCTCTTTGCACTTCTGTATTCATTTGATCACAGGTTGTCATTTGATGCCCTCATTCAAAGCAAGTTGTACCTTTATGGATGGAAACCTGTTTGGAGTTCAATTAAAAGTTTTGAAAAAAAAAACAAAAACAAAACACATGCTTTCAAAATGTACGTCTTTACATTTTTTTTAAATTAACTTTCTTGCCGATCATGACATTTCTTCTCCGTTTCAGACCCCCTGGTGAGTCGCTACCACGTCCAGTGGATGCCAGAATACTGCAGCCACAACGAGACCAGAGGACCGGAGAAATCCGTCACGCAGGTCAGCATCCAGAAGCCTTTTTCACACACCGATCACAAGTCGCGGCGCCTGGAAGCGCTGCTTGATCAGCAGGTCTCTGCTATGCAAAGCACGCATCTAACCTTTTGTCTGGTGCTTAGAAAGGACGTCCTTGCTAAAGGAAACAACTCCAATGGCAGGAGCAGAACCCCCCCCCCCCCATCCCTGTTTGTTAGATTTGCCCTCTACTCACCATATCATTCATGAATTCATTTAAACAGTTTTCCTGGAATGGGTGAGCATTCACCTACATTTTTTTTTTTAGCATGCAGTGCACTCTGTATAGGTCTTGGGTGAGTCTGGAGGTGGGGGGGTTAACTGTCGAGGCTCAGGCTGACACTGGATGACAGAAGCCTGGCTAATCAACACATTCTTTAGGGAGCTGCACTCGCGTTGCTAGGGAATATACGTTTCTATAGATCGCTGGGAAGGATTCCAGCCTGGTGCTTTTTTATGTGAGCCACCTCATTCACTTTTAATCAAAGCTGTTCCATATCAGAGGGAATACACACTCACACGCCCTCTCTCAAAGCGCTTGCCTATCAATGTAGAACCTCCATTACAAGTGTAAGTCAGCAGGATCTCTCGGTTTCCTCAGTCAGCGCTGAGATTCTCGAAATCAATATTTGATTTAGGTTTTGAGCGTGAAGCGTTGGACTACTACGCAGAATTCATCAAAAAGGATTTAAAAGCCATTCTCCTTTTTTTTTTTTTTTTTAAATTTGCACATAAATTCACTTTGGTCGCTGCTTCTTAATGAAGTTCCTCTGTTTTTGCCACATGTGGAAACAATAAAAAAATCATTTACATTGTGCGTTGAATAGAAGAATAGTGGCCTAACCCCTACCATGTGAGCGTTCAAAGTGCTCTTATAATGTGGGGCATGTTCCTGAGGCCTTAGTGGGAATGTGATCTGCCCTGGCGCTGTGTATTTAATTATCTCTGAAGCTCCATGGGACCTGACCTGGGTGACATGTCAAAGTCATCAGGGCTGAATAATGTGTTTCTTGGCTCAGGAGAACTACATCAACCTCCCAGGCCTGCTGTTCTCCTGCAAGTACAAAGTCACCGTTCACACGATGAAGTCCAAGAGACGCTCCAAGGACGAGAGCACCACCTTCCTCACTCCGTCCTGCGCCACCATCCGGAGCAAGACTCACAAACACATCCCTTGCCCGGGGGAGGGAGGTGGGTGTAGCAGGGAGTCATTCTGATGTGATAAGAAATAGTCCAGCAACTTATGAAACCAAACCAAACATATTATGATATTGATACACTCTGGTTTGTGTACCGATTATATAAAGCAGACACATCGGACGTGTTCTTTAATGAGCTGTTACTGCTCTAAACTCTTTCTTTGACTGAAATCTTCTTTTCCTCTCATAGCTCTAGGACTTCCAAAGGTTTTGGCTAAACCGGAGAACCTCACAGCTTCTTTCTCCATCAATGAGGGAAACATCACCGGCAACTTCCTGTGGCGCGTAGCCAGGGTGGCTCCCCATCAGCGAATCACGGGCTTTCAGGTCACCTGGGCCGAGATCACCACTGAAAGCCGGCAAAACAGTTTGCCCAACAGCATCATCTCCCAGTCGCAGATTCTACCTCCAGTACGTTTCCATTAAATAGGATTGCAGGAGCAAATGTTTCCATGCAGGATAGAACTCTGTCAGCCATCCAAACTCGTCCTATCTCAGGCATTTCATTGCAAAGCGTCTGTCGGAAGTGAGGCTGATTTGAGGCGTCTGAGCTTGAATCCAGCGATAACACACAAGGAAAGGTCTGGAAGTCTCGTGTCCAAATGAACGTTCTCCTCCTCCAGCCTTTCATCTCCCCTCACGTCCCCGCTATGAAGAAGAAGAAGCTCAGTCTTTGACATAATCTGCTCCATCAACAACACGTTGTGCCTATCTTGCGCCTCCCCAGCCTCTGGGAGCTCATCTATAAATAAAAAAACCACCCACCGCACATTTTTATCAAGCTGGCAGCAAAAAAGAGAGACAGCAAGCCTTATGAAAACAAAGTCTTTGTTTTTGTCTGCGGCTGGTACAGAGACAGCCAAGCTGCTGATATTCCCCTGGTTTAGATCCCGTTCACATTCAAGTCATGTCAGAATCAGAAGGCGCTCCGTCGCGTTTCAGCTGATGGCGTGTCGTCTCCTTTTCCCCTCGACAGGATCATAACTTGCTTGTCGTGTCGAACCTGCGACCGTCCACCTACTACAGACTGGAGGTCCAGGTCATAACCACTGGGGGAGAGGGTCCTGCCACCGTCAAGACCTTCCAGACCCCAAACATATTACCAGTCATTCAACACCGTGAGTACCAACCGCTCTCAGCGGGCGATGATTCAAATACCTAAAGGAATCCATCAGATTCAGTGATTACCTGCTGGAATGGTCTCTTTGTGTGGTTTTATTGTGTATTTTTTTTTTACTTCATAATTTTGTTTTGGGTCTCTTTTGTGTTTTGGTTTTTCTTAATTCTTTGTGGTAACAGCAGCCTTCACACGTTCCATTTATGGTTAAAGCAGAAGACATTTTATTTAATGCTTTTAGTTCGTTTCTGACAAGATTTAAAGGATTAACGCACACACTCACCCACACACTCACCCACACACTCACCCACACACACACACACACACACACACACACACACACACACACACACACACACACACACACACACACACACACACACACACACACACACACACACACACACACACACAGTCCAGGTTCATACTGTGAAACTGTCTGTGGTAAAGCAGCCATCCTCCTAAATTAATCCTGAAAGATATGTAATCTTTGTTTTTAATTCAGAAACTGAAAGTTTTCTTTTGTTTTCTCTTGTCTTGTGAGTTTAATAATTTTAATCTCCCGCTGTGTTTTCTGCTGTAACTGAACTCACGCGAGGGGAAAAGTTGAAAGCACCAGAAGAAAACTGTCTGATCATTACAGTAAATAAATCATTCATACTTATATAGAACTCTGTAGGAACAGGAACCAGAAAAGGTGGAGGAAATGTCCATGAGGGGAATGAAAATATGTGTGTGTTGAAAGCTAACAATCCACTCCTGAAGGTGCTTCTTCTAGCTGAATAACACGTCTTTAAATTGAAAGGAAAACACTTCTTCTTGACTTTCGAAACAAACGATGTGCGTCACTACACCTCGTGTTCCGGCACAGACGGCCACAAGTACATTTTGCTACTTACACAATGTGGGTGTTTGGTGTTGAAAAGAAAACTGTGTTGGTGGCAAACTAACAATGACTCTTGCACCGCACTGCGAGCTGCTTTGTGTCAGGCGTTAGACAGAGCCCAGAAGGTCACAGAATTCCCTCATGAATTGGTCGAGTATGAAACAAAGTTAAAAGCAGACAGGATATTGATCTTCCATATATGAGGTTGTCAAAAGTGCAACTTCGAATACACATTCTTTATCTTGTTTTTTTTTTTTAATTTTCTAGACGTAAAAGCGGGTAAATATTTTCCATTAGCTTCAGCGGTAACTGTCTTTGGAGATATATGGCAGTGTGTTTACAGATGATTTGCACAGTACACAAGTTGTCAGCAAGGACGTAAAGGGCGCACGTAGCTTTTAGCGTTTAGCTCAATAAAAAGAGAGGTCAAATAGAGAAACAAGCACATTCTGTATGGAACTAATAGAGTGTGATTCTGTGGATCTGATGGATCTCCTTCTCTTCCAGGACCCAGAATCCGGCAGCACCACCCCCACCACCAGAAGCCGTCAGCAGAGAGACACTGAGCTGCAGGTCGCAGCAAAACCCACTATGGTGAAGTACGAGTCGTTCTCTGCCCCCGTCTGTTGGTGGAGGAACAGAACCAGACAGAATCACGGCGCCCCAGACCATGAACCGACCTCCCACTTGTGAAATATGGGTCCATCATCCTCCACAGGCTCCACCACACATCAGCTCCCCCTCCTCTGGTTGGGTTGGACTGTACAGTGAAAGTTACACTCACCATAACCTGCGTTAGTTAGTTAGTTAGTTAGGTAGTTAGTTTCCCAACATGTTCCCTTCTTATTAGGAAGTTACCAAAAGTAAAAGTAGTGAACTCCTGAAAATGTTGAGACCCAGTCGTTTTTGTTGTTGTTTTTTTTAATGCAAGAATGAGATTTTAGCTAAATTCCAGTCATGTTTGATGAGATGAATGATGACAAGTAATTAGTTGATGCCAAACTGTGACTTTTGTCCAGAGATTATTGAACATGGATGGCAGGAAATTCAAGAACGATCAAAACAACTGTTTATTCACAGAGAAGACAACTAGAAATGCATCTATTTATTTGTGTTCCCCTTCACAGAGGCGCTTTGGCACACGGTCAGAACTGATGGATGGTGTAACTAAAGTCATGTTTGTCTAACCCATAATAATTCACATAGTATGTTGCATGTAGTACATTTGATTTTTGAGCTGTAAATGAATTACCGGCTTCAAATTGAAAGCTTGTAATGGTTTTGCATGACGACCGTTCGCATTCTATTGGCATGAAATAATGTCTGTGTTACCTCTTTTCAGTATGTTAGCAATATTTCATTAACAGATTAACAAAGAATTATATTGGGAGTAATATGTCATGTTTATTAATGAAATTATAACTTGTGTGAAATGATGATTTGTACATGTCCTTGGCTGTAGAAATATTTGTCGTTGAGCAGTCAGTGAATGTCTATATTTATTTATGTGTGTATCACAAATTTTTGGTTTGGATGTGTGTGAATGTGTGTGTGTGTGTTTTTTTCTTTTTGTGTGTGTGTGTGTGTGTGTGTGTGTGTGTGTGTGTGTGTGTGTGTGTGTGTTCTATTCTCAAGTTTTTGAACCGGCAAAAAAAATCTTGTAAAGTCGTTTTGTAAAAATGGAATTGTAAATACAGTCTTATGTTACATGTTATTTTTCCATGGTAGAAACTGTACAAAATGTTATGTAATAAAATAATCCTTAACCATTTCCCCTGTTGTTTGTTTAATTGGAGCTGCTGTGAGCAGTAAATAGACAAGCCTTCCCTCTCTGTGCTCAACTTTTTGGCAGTGACTTGCTGCTTATTTTGGCGGTGGAATCCATCACGGAGGGTTGTGTACGGCGCGTTCGCTGATCGGCGCGGGAGTCGGAGACATGAGCGCTTGCAAGTGCAAATAAACAGGTCATCTAGCTCAACAGTCCTAGTGGATTTAATGCTGCTGAGGTCAGGCGCCTCCTCGACACAATGCTGTGCTTCTCAGAACGCTTGTGTGTTTGAAAAGCATTAAATCTCCTCCTCTGCTCGGCAGCCTTTAGCCCCCCCCCCGCAAAGTGAAAAATGATGGATATATTTGTTAGAAAGTGAAGATCGACGCTCAGAGTTAAGCCTGTTGGAGATTTAGGGATGTCCTTCACATATAATGATCCTGACTGGAGCAGATACAAGTGTTTAATAGCGCATACCTGTGGTGCGTTTTATCACGCTGGTCTGAGGTGGAATGAAATACAAGCGTGTTTGTGTGTTGCTTTTGTCATCCATTGGATCCGTTGTTTCTATTCTCTACTGGAATTCAAAATAAGACCAACGTTCAAAGTCATTTAATGATCATAAATCATTTTTCATGAACAGAAATCAAATATCAAGGATAAGCCAAAGGAAATTTAGACCCTAAAAATCACAAATACTGCTTGTCGTCGTTTCCCATCATGCTTTTAGAGGTCAGTGTCAATGTAAGCGTGTTCTGTATTGTTTGTGTAATTTCTTTCCGTCTGTTCGTATTGTATGTTTGCATTTGGAGTTTTCATACTTGCTTTTCACACACTCGGGCCTCTTCAGCCAGTTGCTGCTTCGCCGCTCGCTTCCAGGCGACGTTGTTTATGTACAGTTCTATTATGTCACGGGAGATTAGCTCCTCTCGGTCTGTGGACGCTAATCCCTCTCTTCTCTAGGAGCCGGGCCAGCGTTTAGCCAGGGTTTTCTTTTCTGTGTGAGCCAGCCCAGCCCTTCTCCCTTTCAGGCTGTCGCTGTTGTTCTCCACACACACACACACACACACACACACACACACACACACACACACACACACACACACACACACACACACACACACGCACACACACACACACACACACACAGCAAATACCACGGCCCTCAAGTGTGAAAACCTCAAAACAAAAAGGCCCTCTGGCCTCTTTGGAGACATGTTGCAAGACGTCCAAGTCTCCGAGGACATAAAAGAGGAGGGAAAAAATGCAACAACTAAATAAATGGGCCAGTCGTCAGCATAAAACCTTTGTCTCTGATGGTAGAAGGCCAGCGAGGGCTTATTCACTTTGCATGGCATCGCATCCCAGTTGTGAAAGTCAAGGGAGGGAGTTTTCTCCCTCACATTTAAAGCACATATTTCTGAAAACAATATTATTCATCTGGCTCTTTCAATAATCTCACTCTGTTAAATATTTATCGCTCTTCTGTTGACACTAGCCCCGGTTTTATTAGAAACTAGAATAGCAGAGCGAGTTCACCGAGAGCAGCGTAACAAAGATGGGCTGTTTTCTCTCGCATATTCCCCCCTCCCTCGCCCCACCCCCGACCTCTTGGAACCCCTTTTTTTCTGCAGATTAACATCGCAATGAGTCGTGCATCGCTATTCATCAAACTTAAGCCAATCGCTTTTTTGGTCATCCTGCAATAGCTGACAGTAACGACTGTAACACTACTCCTTCAAGGATGGATGGCATTGAAAGTTTTGATGATAAGTGCGATCTCAGCGTGACTTTGAAGGATGAGGTGAGAAAAAAAAAAAAAAAAGAAAAAAAAAAGGATGGAACTTATTTTTACCCCCCAGTTCAGATGACATTGATTGTAACCCGAATGACTCTTCGCTCTCATTCATGTGAGCTTCAGGTGAGTGAGATCATCCAGGCAGATTACTTCCACATGGACGTCATTCATTCGCACCGGTACTCTTTCAATATGATGAGATGGAATATATCGTCTACGAGATTGATGAAAAGTAACCGGAGTCTCCCCCCCACCCTCTCTCCACTTCTCCTCCATTAGGAGGAGAAGTGTTTCTTTAATGCTGTGGTGTGGTGAGAAATCTGACCTTGCCCTGGGCAGTGGCGTGTTTCTGCTTAGGCTCTGGTGAGCAGAAACCAGGCAGGGGACACATGAAAGGATCTTTCTGTCAGGCCGCAGAGATGTTCGGTCTAATGAAGACCAGAACGCCAGCAGACCTGAGAACACGCACGCCACACATGACACCAGCGCGAGAGCCACCAAGTTCAGTGCTCTCCTCCTGTTATTTAAAGGAGGATGAAGTTAAAAAAACAAAAGCCTGATAAGTGTGTGTGTGTCTGTGTGTGTGTGTGTGTGTGGGGGGGGGGGGGGGTTATGATTAAAAAACAGCACAACAGGGGGAAACTGGATCAAGATAGTTAGACGTTGTGTTTGATTTGTCAGCTTTTCATTTCAGCTGCGACTTCCCTTTGCTCACCACCGGAGGGGGGGTGCGGAATTCATTTTCTAGTGTCTGTCCCTGGGAAAAGCTTTTCTTTTTTGTTGATGTTTTGGATGAAATGGAAGATGTGCCTTTTTTTTTTTTTTCCCCACATAATAATACAACAAAAAGAATGATTTCACAGAAACTAAGTTCCTATCTTGTCGGGAGACAAACGATGTAATCAAACGCAGTCCGATGCAATTACTGCAAACACATTATTGTGCCAGAAAGATGAGATTCAGCTCTGTTGCTATTTCATGGCAGATGGATATATTGGACTATTATTGATGGGAATAGAGTGGCGGCAAATTAATAAAGGTCCTCTCAGTGTGAGCGATGCTAAATGATGTATTGCAACTCCAGATTGTAATTTTTCAAGAAAAACTCTGTTTTAAAACTTAAGAAGTAAGTGATTTCCTACTAACAATTAAAAAAAAACACTGCAGTGTGACACAAAAACACACCTTTTGTGCCCAAAGCTACTGGTTAGTACTCGCACCAGTCCTCCCAGTCGTCTGGTCTGGCGATTCTTCCTCCTCTCGTTCACCTAAACGTTTTAACAATCATTCTTCCTTATCCTGACATGAAACACACTTTGTTGACTTGCCATTTTCGGGGGTCAAAGGCAAGCTAGAGGTCCGCTACGTTTGTGTTTACAGAAAAAACGTCACCAGAGGAATCGTTCCCCCGCATCCCTTCCTCCCAAAGAAAAACTTCCTTCACAACAGGAATACTAAGTAGAGAGATCAGGCAAGGAAAGCAGCATCCAGCTGGGTAATAGCTGTTTATAATCCCCTCTGATTAGTCTTAATCCCTTTAATGCGCCTTCCTGAGGATAAACACATGTTGACCCGACTGACCCACTCCTAATTGATAAAGTTACAAACTTTGGTATGCTATCTGTTCAAGACGCTGCTACGTGATCCGGTGTGGAAGCGGAATGCACTCTAAAGGACAGAATTCACAGGTAATAAGTCAACATGCAACAGCTGACACCTTCAAACAGGGATGGCTGGCTGGTGTCAGCTTTTCCACCAAACAATACCCCCCCCCTCCCCCAGGCGTGACTGGTGATGAGGAGAAACTCTTCGTCTTATGTTCTTCCTCTGAAGTCGGCGTGCCGGGTCGGTGGCCTGGCCTCAGAGGGCAGCTAAAGTTCACAGGTCAGCGTGTACCCAGGAGGGTGGACGGCTGCCGATGGGGGGTGGGAGGGGGGGGGGGGCATCAGCGTAGCTCGGGGGACAAGGGAAAGGGTCAGCGGTGGGATTCAGATGGAATCCACACAGAGGAAGTTGAAATGGATATATTGTCAGGGGAGAACAGACGCTCTTCCACTTTTCCTGCTGGCCTGCCGCAGAAGAACCAGAGGGCCGTAAAGTTATCTTCAAGTTTTTTTTCCGTTTTTTTTTTGGGGGGGGGGGCGTGTTAACGGGCGATTTATCTGTGGAACCAAGTGGAGATGATGACATTATTGATGTACAAACACTACCTCAGTTTCCTCACTGGGCTAAAATAAAGTTGCATCACATTAAAGAGCAGTGACAGTATTTTGTGAGCGTTGTATGCCGATGACGCCCCATTCTCCCGCTCAAACGATGGCGCGTTTCAGTTTGACTTGTCTCCAAGGATAATCTGTTCTGTCTTAACTTTATTCACAAAATTATCTTTTCAAAAAAAAAAAAAAAAAGTTGATCTACTCGTCTGCCTACTGTTTCCCCTCATATCGCGAAGGCTGCTATCAATTAACATCTGGCTCGTACCGCAGATGATAAATGCTTGTTTGCATATAGAAATGGGCCATCAAAGGCAATGATTCATCCTGATGAACACAATGAGATTTGAGTTTTCCACATTCATGCTACACACATCTGTTGTCCCCAGAGAATCAAACTGTGGCATGAAATTGATTACGATGTAAAAAGATAGCTTATATGTGACATAACTGGTTTTCAAAGGGGGTTCGACATAGAAAACGGGACGGCAATGGACTCCTCTCATAAATTAGCACCAGGATAAAATATGCCTTGTTTTTATTTTATATAGAGAAGAAGATGTAAATACTTTAAAACAAAGCTGGCACATGGCTCAGCAAACCACAATGTTTATATAATGAGCATGCAGTATTTCATCCTGCCTCCCTGTGTGTGCGTGTGTGCATGTGTGTGTGTGTGTGTGTGTGTGTAAGTGTGTGTGTCTGCTCCAAGGCTAAGAGCTCATTTCCACTCTTGATGATCACAGGCACCATTGATTGTAATACTGACGAGCAACCGAGTTCTGCCCGTGGCGCACAGAAGAATCTGGACATGTTTAAAGCTCTAACTTTCATGTTTTTTTTTTTTTGTGTGTGTTTTTTTTTAATGCTGGTATGAAGTTGAATGCTGATGCTGCAGGCATCTGGCTCTCATTACATGATGTCAAACAGAGGGCCCTGACTGGGGGGAGAGTCGCTCTCTCGTTCTCTCGGCCCGTCAGCATCTCTCAGCCACACGGAGCCCATGTTCAACCTGCTGGGGGCCCGACGCTTCGGGCAAACAGCGACCTGCGAAGAATCGAAAGGAGTGAACCACGACTCCGGATACAAAAGAAATCTACATTATGCAAATATAAATTGTTAGAATTCCCCACGGTACAGACGTTGCTATTTTGATATGATTAATATCATCTGAATGTTTTCTAATAAAACATTGACATGACTCAGATAAATTGATTGTTACTACAGGCTTACTTCAGGCTGGGACACAGATTACGTCTCACTCTGGTTTGCTCTCATGTTTCTACTATTTGTTTATCTAAAAACAGCATTAAATAAGAAAAAAATTAAATTCTAAGGCTTGGATGTCACAGCAGAATAACCCTTTAGTACTAATAAACCAATTTGTGAGAGGCTAACATCATTTTATTCACATAGACAAAGCACGATAATTGTTAGAAATAAAAATACTCATTTTAAAGGAACCCTTGTCAACAACTCGTCCAGTTCCAGCTCCATCTAACGCCGCCACAGCTTCAGGTATAACCTCACTGACGGCTGATCGCTCCAGGGGCTCAGCGTTGGTCTGGTTTTTCTCAAGAAGAAGAAGAAGAAGAAGGAGACGGTGTTTATCCCAGTTACACCCTGAAACATTTGTCAGTGTCCAAATCGACACCAAAATGATTATATAAGAAACAAGAAGGTTATTGATAATGGATTGGGAGGGCAAAAATACAGCTGGATGGTGTGATGATAGGAACATTCCTGATTTGAAATCCATGGCCTTGACTCCCTCTGGTGCGACATCATCAGGCCCGTCTGTGTGGAGTGGACCTGAAGTTTACTTGAACTGAGGGAATCGTGTGATTCAGTGTTCAGTGCCCGAGCAGCTTGTAACACGTTTATGACACACAGGAGAAGACAAAGACATGTGGTATACATGTTAGGAGGGTTTACACAGCGCAGCTAAACCAGGGATGATCTCTCCTTTTCCACGCTTTGACGGTAAGTGGCTGTTAACCGACTCCCAACTTTGGGATAAACGACATTATCAGCCACTTATCTGATACTTATTTTGGGAACGATCTGCTTTTCATCACTCATGAAAGAAACCTAAATCAGTAAGTCCATTATCAGCTCGCTTCCCTTTCCTTTACTCTGACATACAAAACGCTGTAGCAACATATTTAGACGTTTACAACAACTTGAGTGGTAATTATTGGAGACAAAAGAGCGCTTCACGAAACATTTTTCTCTTCTCACGCATGCTAACTCTGTGATACTGCCAACATATTCCCCCCTCCTCCACTCCACTCGACTCATCTCTGCGCTCATCTCTTCTCATATTCACGGTCCGTTTTCGAGAAACGCTGCAAAGACAATGAAATATTGTGTCGATCTGATTGAAAGCAGCTTTCATAATGTGAACTAGCAATCTGTCAGATTTATGTCAGAGCGCTTTTAAAACAGACTATCTGAAACATTGGCAGTAATTTGATTAAAACTGATGGACAGCCCCGGTGAGTTACTGTCATTGCGCCAGTGGGAAAAGAGTGTTTTTGATTTCTCCTGAGGAAAATGCTTCTCCTCCCCAGCAGCGCTTTTAATATACTGGCGTAGCCTTTCATCTGCTCCTCCAAGCATGGCGCTTAATGCATTGCAGATTCTTCTCAGCCTTGACAATATTTTATCATCTCTTTAGCGGCTCTCTGGATTGTATTTCAATTAATCTAATGTAAAGGCAAACTTATTACACTTTTTATGAAACCAAGCCAACCTGATGTTGAAAATACACCAGAATTTGGGATTGGTTAGTTCTGATGTCATCAATACACTACTGTATTTAAGACTGATGTTCAAGTGATGAAATACTTCAAATATGAAGCTCCACTGGTGCGTTTTACAACCTCATAAGGTTTTAGTGTTTTTGAGACACCACACTCCCAACTGGAAAGCACACACAGAGTGAATACCTCCACCAGTGCCATTGTCATAAAACCCCCAACAATTGGAAAATATTTTCCTCACATGAGAGACCTTGAAGAAAATCATCTGTGTTCTTTGAAAGAATGATCCGGAACACTCTGTGTGCGCAACATGTGCATTGTTGTTTTTTTTTGCTTCAGGAGAAGGATCATCATTGTTCTATCGTTTCATCCACGGCACAGTGCCCTGTGGAGGTGTCACCATGACGACAGGACGAGTTCCACCAACTCGCCATCCTTGACCCTGGGTTACAATCTAGATCTAGACCCATTTTTGCTTAAAGCAAAAGCATTTGAATGGAAATTTCCAGCAAGCACCTGTAAAATCACAACTTTGTTTTTCTTGTAATTTTAAAGAACACACTGTAACACACACTCACAGGCAGTTCCTCCCCGCTTTTAGTCTAATCATCTGTTGGTTGAAGCCTCCTAATAGCATGCAGACATCAGTGTGGTATTGATCGTCTCATTTAACGCTCCCCATGAAAGCAAATATGCGTATATCCCAAACTATCAAACTATTCCTTTAATCAAAGCACATGTTTTCTTAATGCACTGTTGCATTCTTGTTTCGCTTTCCTCCCCTTGATGTGCTATAAGTCCTGCTTTTTTTCTTACATTCATAAGGCTAAATGAAACTTCTGCTGCAGGGCCCCGACACCGATCCTTGATGAAGTTATTCAGCGTGACTAAACGAAGACCAGGAGGCCTCAATATGTAAAGATAATACAAAAAGCAAACATTATATTAACTAACCACCATAGTGGTCCCGCTGGCCTCCCTGTGGGTCTGCCTATAGACAGACCAGCGGCGACTTTGCCAAGAACAGCGCTCTGGCTGAGGCGTCTGGCTCTTGTTAGTGGAGGATAGCTTTGTGTCCAACACAGCTTCACTGAGCTGCGTTGTTGTGGTTAAAAAATATCACACAAACGTTGTGTGCAGTCACTGAATAACAGCGATGGTGGAGCTGCTAAGTGAAACACCTACAAATCATCTGATCCGGTGCCAGGATGAGCCTGAGAGGACGTCTTTGAACAGGTGTCCAGCGCCACTGTGGTGTTTTTTTTAATTCCCATCGCTCGTGTTTTCATGTATTTTATGTAACTGTTTGTTTATCAGTTCCAATCCAGTCGACCCTCACACACACACACACACACACACACACACACACACACACACACACACACACACACACACACACACACACACACACACACACACACACACACACACACGCACTCTCTTTGGCTTTCTCCTGCACTTTTTGCACAAAGAAACAACAGACACAGTCAGCCTCTGGCATTTATCAAGGATGAAACGTGTTTGGAGAGAAAGTGCCTTTGAATTTTAGTGTATTCAAGAAAATATTGCATTAAGTGTTCATAAATTTTTTATTTTTTTTTTCATAAGAAAAGTGGATTATATTTCTTAACTGCAATTTTTCTTCTCTGCTCTAAACATCCAGTGACTTTTCTCTCTCTTGAAGGTCTGCCAGCTATTTGTGGGCCTGTTTTTAATTGATTCATTGTCCACATGGTTGGCATTGCCATTGGGGGAGAATTTCTACTCGTCAGAAGCTGCTGTTACTGGTTGAAACATTTCAAATCTGAGGCCAGTAATTGAATAGATAGGGTTTTGATTGATGTTTAAAGAAAGCTCCTTTTCCCATTTAAATATTCATGGGTCTGTAGCCTGCAGGGGTGAGACAAGAATCCTGAGCGAACCTGTGCACAACAACAGCAGCTCAGTGTTCCACTGTCTGCTTCTCATTACAGTAAATACACTCTCAGAGCTACCATCCCTCCTGCATTCCTGCTCTCGGCTGCATCGACGGGTACTTGGCCTCTAAAAGACGAGCCCCATTGGATGAAAATACTGCACCACTTTCCAAACATATCACCATTTGATATATATATAGATCACCAGAAACATGAATGACAGAGTACATTTTGATTGGTCCAGACTGAACTGGCTGCTAGTCTTGCTTTTTTCCCCCACACGAGTGCAGATTGAAAGTGACTGTATTTTGTTTGAAACATGCAACTCATATTACAGGTGTTGCCTTTGGCGCCATGTTTTCTGTCCGAACCCACTTGGAGTCTTTCAGTCACACCAAATCCCACTTTGAATGTGTCAATCATAACGGGTTTGCTTCTACTACATCACAGTCACAGAAACACGTGCAAGAAAGCAGCATTATGCATGATTTAGTCTGTGGTTCAACACTGTTTGAACAAACTCCCCAGTAAAGGAATACAGGAGAAGCGGCTTTAGAGTGGATTTAAAGTTATTTTAGTCAGTATTAGCATGTAATGACAATCTAAACCATTACAGCTGTATTAAAGCACAGACAAAGTAACCCAAAGGTGCAAGTTCAAGGTGGTCCATTTGCAAAACATCATATGTTTTCATGTCAAGCTAATTTCATCCTCGCCCCAGAAAAAAACAGTCATTTTGAAGACACGAATCATTAGAGCCGCTAAAAGCCACCTGGAATCCAAGAATGCAAACTTTTTCCGAGCAAACAGCTCCTGACTGGAGTCAGATGGATGCCTCGTTAGAATTATAAAATCCCACCACAATGTCAGGTATGCAGTCCTGGATGCCTCAAATATTACAGTCGTTGGTATGATCAGCTCACAACAGTGTAAATGCTTCAGCAAGACACGCAAAGGGAAGAAACGTTTGTGGGAAATAAATGCAGTCAGAAGCCAACAAACACAGACAGTCTGGGTTTGGAGCGGGAAAACAAAGCAGGAATTCTCTGCAAAAGTGTTTTCAGCATGACATATCATCTTTCTTTCAACAAACACACTTTCAATTGTGGATTTAATCACGTGAATGTGAGTGTTTTTTTTTTTTTTTTTTTTTTTTTTTTTGTGCGGAGTGCCGGATAATCAGCACATTAATAAAAATCCTATTATATGCTATAGAACCAGGGAGTCATACGGCATGCTCTCAAATACACAGCTCACATTTCTCTGCTTTACTTTTTATTTGGCTACACATTTTTAATTTATGAAGTCTGTAGGTATACCGAGCCACCACATTCCCCTTGATGTTATTTCTGTGGATTTATTCTATTATTCTATACATTTTGATTGAGGACACTTTTAAAAATGAAAAATGATCAGGTGATACCTTGACAAAGACGCCATATAATAAGATTTATACTGAACCTTGAAATTGGTCATAAGACAAGTTAGCTCAGTGAAAAACGTCAGTTGATTCCAAGAGTTTCTTTGAAGTTAGAGACAAAGTGGAATGAAGCGTGATATCCCCAGGGTCCCATTTCGTATTTGGGGAAAATAAACATTTGCCAAGCCCGATCTTGTGTGAATGATTCTGTATGTATAGGTCTGGGAAAGGAGCCAGTAGTATTTCCACAATATAATTAAATTAATAGGTATTCAGGGGATGAGTATAATTTTATTATTCAGTCATGTTGACTCCAAGACTCTGCAAACACTAAAGCATGGTGAGTAATCTAATAAATAGTAATAATCATAATGTGATTTATTTCCAAGATGTTGTTCGCTCCATACTGGCTCTGTTTTTCATATAAATGGAACAAATGCTGCTCAAATTCAAAGCACAAATCACTTATTATAATAACTTGACAAAACAATCATCAGAAAGGTCTATTTAATAACTTCCAGTTATTTCACAAGGCCTTCTTTTGCTTATCATTTGATGACTCCATGAAGATCTGAATTCGCTGCTTTGGCTCATGTGGTTCATGAAAGCTTATCTGAGCCGTCTTTTAATGATAAAACTCACTTCTTGGCGTTCATTCAGAAGTCCAGGCCATGAAAGGAAAAAAATTGTTATGACTGAGCACATTTTTTTTTTTTATCCTTTTCCAAACCCACACTTGAACCATTCATAATATCCCCTGCTAACTGTCCTGCTTTATTACATATTCAGTTTCACAATCTGGGGACAAATTGGTCTCCTCAAAAATGCATGAACACAGCTACGAATCCCCACACTGGAAGAAAATGCTTTCCTGATGTTGTAACACGAGAGAAAATGGGCACGGTGATGTCATTGTGGATTAACTCAGAGTTTGTTGAAAGTGCTTTGTGAAACGGACCTCAGGCAAACCGAATCAATACACGATAATCACAAAGAACGGGAATGGTGGAAAGCAGGAATGACTGTCTGACAATCTGCCAGAGAACAGACAGCCGAGCAGAGGATAAGTAATGAGGAGGTTGGTTGATCGATGGGCAGCAGGTGGCCGCAGCGGCGCAGGTGGACGTGGCTTCTTCTGTAAAGAGACAGAAGAAGCCTCTCAGATGAGGATTTAAATGACTTCAAACTTTTTACAGGTTTAAATTCACATCTTTCATTCAGAATCAGAATCAGACTAGAACTCATGTCCTGGAGCAGGATATTTATACTCTACCAATCAGAACTGAATACACCTCCTGGATGAGAGGTAAAATGTCTTCAGCCAATCTAAAACAAGTTCAGTTGATTCTTTCTTTTTTTTTACTCTTTTTATTTTATATTTAAAATTTTTATTTTGCTAAAATTCCAGGACAGAAACAAAAACTATTTCAGATTTTCATCAATATCTGAATTCCATTACAATTCCATCAAATACTGGCATATAATATCTGTCCGTCCATCCATCCATCCATCCATCCATCCATCCATCCATCCATCCATCCATCCATCCATCCATCCATCCATCCATCCATCCATCCATCCATCCATCCATCCATCCATCAGCACAGATTGTTGACTGTGTTTTATGTTGTTGTTGTTATGTTTTATGATTGGACATGTTTGTAATGTTCTGAAAAAATATGTTTAAAAAATTCTTAGGACATGAAAAACATTGTTTTTCATGTCCTAAGAAGGACAGAAAACACTTAAGAAAAAAATCTTCCCCATTTCTCAATGCATGCATCGGAGGGTTAAGATAAACAGAAAAGCTAAATGTTAAGAAAAATGTAAAGAAAAAAGAATATTAAGTTAGACAAATAATATTCCTGTGATGCATGAATTGGTTTGTTTGTTAAATATTAAACCTTTCCTCAGTAATGAATGTAAATGTGTGATCCCAAACAAACTCACCAAGCAGTTTGTAGTTTTTCATCACAACTTTAGTGCATGAACATTTTTTCTTCCATCATTTTGTCTTAGAATGTAAATGCGGTTCAGAGCTTGGTCCTGGTTTAGCAACAAAGGGATTTGACAATATGACCAGGCAATTGAATCAAAATGTGTTTACTTGGCAAAATGTAGTAATGAACACTTTAAAAAAATCATGATGTTCTACTGTATATTTTTGTAGTAACTGTCTATAAACTCTGGTATTTTTCACCCAATAAAAAGGTCAACATCCTTTATTATTTTCTAATTGCTGATTTATTAATGGGCCTAAAAGTTGCTTTTCTTCTATCCACTGATTCTATCCTTTAAAGGAGATGTCAGGTTTTACAACCTGCAATACTGTGACTAGTTTGGGGACACTCGATATGAGGCATTTCAGGAGAGAAGACATAAACGCAGGAAGCCACAGATCTGTTTGTCCTGGCCTCATTCTCTTGAAGGTGACAAACACACGGTCCACAGGGTGGCTGGGTTAAGCATCTCCTCTAACGACAGGAACAAACGCATTGTGAAGTGGAACAGTCCCTCATGCCAAAACACTCATAAAGAGGCATGAACTGGCAAGTCCAGCATCTTCACATCTTTAGAAATAATCACTCCCTTCTGGATGTGTTTATGAGGGCAGAGGGGCCGGAGCTGTGACGCCTGCACAAAGAGCTGAGGAAGAGGAACACGATGCAGCTGATATGAACCTTGGACTCTTGTGAAAAAGGCCAAGCCTGAGGTGTCATTGTGGCTTTTCCATTTCTGAAGGGCAGGTGTGTTATCTGTTGTAAATCTTTCATGGAGATCAAGGTGTGAGTGTTGTACCCTTAAATAAGGGGAATAGCAACGGTTGAAATAAGAGAATCAGACGATGCTCATTCCTTCACTCAGCTGTGCTGCATTTCTTTTGTATATAAACTAAAACAGAACATACAGTATTTTCCGCACTATAGGACGTATCTATAATCCAGTGTGCCTTATATATGGAAAAGTTTTAAAATAGGCCATTCATTGAAGGTGCGCCTTATAGTCCAGTGCGCCTTATAGTCCGGAAAATACTGAAGTTTTACTTCATATTAAGTATACTTATACTTTATATTAAGTATCAAGTAAAATTGCAGTATTTACTTTATATTTTACTTCATATTAAGTAAGACCGCATTGAACACATCCAGCATGCCGTCCCTCTGAGCTAGGTTACATAGAGTGATATTTGTAACTTTTTATCATTTTGATATTAATGCTATAGAACATAATTTTCTCACTAAAAGTATTTTAATCATACTTTTAAAAACATCGCTGCATATTTCCAAAGAGGAAGACCAAAGAGGAGGTTTATGGATGTAGTGAAAGAGGACATGAAGGTAGTTGGTGTGAGAGAAGAGGATGCAAAGGACAGGGTTAGATGGAGGCAATTGATTCGCTGTGGCGACCCCTGAAGGGAAAAGCCGAAAGGAAAAGAAGAAGAAGAAGAAGGTGCATATCTCCAAAGTTCTAGTGTTTTGGAAATATTCAACCATTACCGATTAAGGGGACAGTAATAGTTGGAAGAAGAGAATCAGATGATGTTCATTCCTCTGTTCATCCGGACTGAAGGACGAAGCAGAGCAAAAATCACTCTACCCATGAGAACACCGAGGGTGACTCCCTCCGCCAAGAACCCCCTAATCATTACCCAGAAATCACAGCAAGCTGTCACATGAGTTTCAACAGAGCTGCAACTTAAATTAATTCCACTGAAAAGATGACATATCTATCTGTAACCACACAAAAACCATCACGCATTGGCTCATTTTACAACCACAGCTTTATAATCCTAGGTGTGCTCCACATGTGCTTCAGATCAAATCATAAAAGTCAGGCATATGTTAAGTTTTCAAGAAAATCATTTATTGTACAATGCGATTATATAAGGATTGCAGTAAAATGGAATATGTGTCCCTTGGCATGGAGTTATTGTTACATCCAAGAAAAGAGAGAGGAAGGTTGGTTCCAGCTCAGCTGAGACTCTGACCAGTTAAAAGCTCTTTCTGATTCAAATGAATATAACCAACGCTGGGGCCGAGGAGTCTGGACACCACGCAGCATGCAGTCACCTCTCAAAGCAGAATGGAGCACATGTTTTTGTGAGAGACCAGGGCCGCATTTAGAAGCTTGACATTGCAGGGGCTGGATAGGAGCACAGACGCTTAAAATGGAAAGAATAAGATTGTTTGTTTTTTTTTAACATGATGAATCGTATTCCTTGTAAAATTAATTGATTTTGTGCATTTAGTGTTGTTGTTTGTGCTTTTTCTTGATTGCTTCATGTCGCTGTGACATTCTGTGCTTCATTGGGCATCACCTAGTTGTTTTCAATCTGATTGTCCATGCGGTAAACTAACTGTATATTAATTAAAATAAAATAAAATAAAATAAAATAAAATAAAATAAAATAAAATAAAATAAAATAAAATAAAATAAAATAAAATAAAATAAACAAACAAGCAAACAAACAAATAAATAAATAAATTTTAAAAATGAAAAAAAAGGGGGGTGGCAGTGGCTCAGAGGTAGAGTGGGTCGTCCAATGTTCCAAGACTGGCGGTTCGATTCCCACTCCCATCCATCCATCCATCCATCCATCCATCCATCCATCCATCCATCCATCCATCCATCCATCCATCCATCCATCCATCCATCCATCCATAATCTTTCCTCCCCAGGCTGACCAGGGTCTTCCAGACATCTCTCTCTCCCCAGCAACAACTCATCCTCGGGAATCCTGAGGCGTTCCCATGCTTTATGACACATGTAATCTCTCCAGTGAGTTGTGGATTTATCCCAGTGTCTCCTCCCAGTTGGTCGCTCCCAGAAAAACCTACAAAGGGAGGTACCCTGGAGACATTCTAATCAGATGTCTGAACCACCTCAATGGGCTTTCTGGTTATTATACAGTACGTCTGTTCTTATTTGTCCTTCCTTAATCAAATTCAGTGTTTTTCACATAAAAGGTGGCATTTCTCTCTGCCAAACAACAGACGAAGAAGAACTAGAGGAGAAGGAGGAAGAGGAGGAGGGGGCTTCTGTTTGGAATCCTATTTGATGGACAGCAGCACATGGTAGAAGTGCCTTCAGAGACACAGAGATTTGGACTGTCGTATGACATCGTTACGTCCGTCACCTATAACAAACCCAACCAACATGGAGGCTCAGGGCAGCGGCGGCGGTCTCTCTGGTCCTCCTCTCTGAGGGACAGTAGGAAGGAACTGGAGAAAACAATCCCCTGGAATAATAGGGAATCTGATTCTAAACACATGACATAGAGAAAGACACGAAAACGACATACCTCATTCAGTCTGAAGTGTGTCACGTGAGCGCTGGAATACATACAAGTCACCACAGGATTGGGATGGGGTGGATTTATGCCCCTGTGGTGGTTCAAATATTTCCATGTCAAATCCAGGGATATGTATATTTTGTCCATCCTTCTTAGAGCAGCCCTTTCAAGCTGATGAATATGGTGAGGGAACATGACATGAGGAGGATTTGCTATTCCCTTTCATAATTGCTGTGGCCTTGTTTCTGTCTAAGCTTTGCGAGCCTCTGAGGACGTCTGGGGGGGAAACCAGGCATGTGTTTGTTTGTCAGGAGGCCATTTATAAGAGATCCCTATTCCCAAAAACAAATCCCAAACCATCAAAGTGTTTATCTTACCCATTACATTCCAGTCAGAATAGTGTTTACGACTTGTGTTACAATGAGTAAAGAACTATCACAATATGAAATAACTAAAGTAACATTGGGATTTATTGATGTTTTATACAGTAGTACATGAATTTAGATCCGTTCAGTAGATAGCTGGTTCATGTTAATATCAATTAATACTGGCTCCTCTGAACATAGTTTGTAGACTTTTTTTGTATGGTGTAATAGTTACCGTACGGTTTATTCTCCCTTCAGTCTGCATTTGGAGTCCTTAGAGAAACAGCCTAGAGATGCGTCCACATTGTTCTGTGAATAAATCGTGACTTTGTTCGTCTCTGTGAACTCGGTAAAGCATCAATGCAAGGAACACATGGATAAACCATTCCCAGTAGAACAGCCGCTATTTCAAGATGAATCTGTCACTTCTTTTGACCCTCACTGGTTTCTGCCATCAATATATTTCATGCAATATGATAAGTTCATTAATAATCTGATATAAAAATTTCCTGGATTTGCAAGTGAAGTAAAAATATTTTCATTGCTCCTGGTTTCCTGGTCTGTGATATAGTCTGTGTAGATATTTGAATTGGTACCAAAACAAATATAAGATATTAATACAACTGTTACCTCCAAATAGTCTTACTAGTGCACATGTGTCAAACTCAAGGCCCCGGGGTCAAATGTGGCCCGCCACATCATTTTATGTGCCCCGCGAGAGCATAAAAAGGTCAGTGTCTAAAAATAAATAGATCAAAAACGTGCTTTGACCAAAAACTGCGTTTCCCCCAATACAGTAATTAATCCCATTTTAACTCTGACAAAAACGTTTTGCACAAAGTTATTTTTCTTTATTCATTGGATCGTTTAGTCCTTCATTGATGGAGTTGAATAACTTCAATAAGTAATAAATTCAGGGTTGTTTAAGATTAAGGAGTAGTTACATTCATTTTACATTACACTGAGTTACATTTAGTTACATTTATGTTACATCTGGCCCTTTGAGGACAGCCATGATGCTGATGCGGCCCTCGGTGAAAATGAGTTTGACACCCCCGCTACAGTGTATTAAAGGCTGTTATAGAGAAATCTACCTCCAGGATCAGTCAGGAGACCAGAGCATTCAGGCGAGAGTTGAACCAGGTTTAACTGAGGTGTCTTTAAGGAGAGCGTCTGATGATAATGTCTCCAATAAAAATGTGTACATACATATATTTTAGAATGTGGTGTACATGTTAGAACTGTCTTTAATATAAACTGTCTTTAAATATAACTTTCAATTCAAATAGTCTCTTGACTTCAATTGACCCCGATAACAGTTAAGCTGAGCCTCCCGAGGGGATAAGTTGAGCCACATGGGGGTAAACTGTGACGCACATAATGAAGTAGAACAGAACGTCTTCACCTCAAGACAAACTGAAAACCAGTTAAATGAATATCAACAATAACAGCAGCAACACTATTATTATCAATGATGACGATGATAATAATAATAATAATAATAATAATAATAATAATAATAATAATAATAATAATAATAATAATAATAATAATAATAATAATAACAATAAAGCAATTAAACCAATCACATCCTACCAAAGGTTCAGAGTTAACTTTCCCAGCTCACAATGTTTCATGTGGTGAATCTTTGTCTCAGTTTCTTCTTTAAATACTTGATTGTGTCGTCTTGTTATATCACAGGCTGTTCTCTTCAAATGATCAAACTCTGATCCGTCCAAAAGAGTGTGGCGTGACTAAATTTAATAACACTAAAGGGAACAAGTTGAGCCACCTGTTCATCTTCACCCAAAGCTCTTTGGCTCCAATTACCTCACTCTCAACTCAACATTTTAACAGACTTGTAGCATCTAGCAGTTTAAAGCTGATATCTCATCATGTTGTGTGATATTTTTCAGTCTCGTTTGTAATTGTTCAGACATAAAAATCTTTACTCCTGACTTCTTTGTTTCTAACTTAGGAGGTAGTCAATAGTCCTCTTTCAGTCACAGGGTCAGTAAAGGTAATGACTCAAAAATGTGTCTTCACATGGCCAACTTTGTTGCTGGTTACCTAGAAACAAGTGTATTCTCTCCCACAAAGTGAGCTATTTCTGTTTAGACTCACTTCTATCTGCATATTATTTCTACACCAGTTCTCTGGTGACGGATTAAAGCCTCCATTAAAGAATATAGTTGTAGCAGGAGTCAGACTCTCAGCCAAAAGATGCTGGGATGATATCAGCCTGACCAGCAGACGCTCCCACCACAGAGCGTCACAGCAGGTCCAGGTTGCAAACCTGGTGACACCACATCCGGCCCCGGCGCTCTGGCTGCACTGCAGCACAACGGGACCATTTCCTCTAATTAGTTCATTTATCAGTCAGACCCTTCACCACATGCTGCTGACACACAGCGAGGAGCTCCACTTTCATGTGGAAGCGAAACAATCCCTCCGTTTTCTCTGCTTCACATCGATTCAAGCAGCTCAACTCGAACAAACGACATTGATTGTAATGGTTTGCCAGGTGAAAGTGTTTGCATGAGTTACGTCTGATTTGATTTTAATAAGAATATAAAGGTGCGATCGCCAACGGCGGAGATTTCCCATGAATCTCTCTGGAACTCATTTCTCTCAGCAGCGAGCGAGGTGTGGATGGAAACCAGGAGACAGTATGGTGGTGGCCACAGCTCAAAGCGGATCGATCACTCCGCTACCACCCACTCCACATCCTTCCATGAGCTCCACAGAGAGCTTTAACCTGGAGGGCAAGGCAGCAGCGAACACGTGTAAGTCATCTGTATATAATAAATAAAAGGCTGACCTGACATGATCATGAGAGTGCAGCTGCTCGGGGTCTTACTGTTGGATCAGAACGTGCAGCTTTCTGGATGCCACTGTGCCAAGCTTCTATAGCTGTTGCCATGGAGACCTGGAGCCTGTTACACTCCAGTTTACAAAGTGAGAATTAGCGACAGGCTACTTTCTATGTAGAGATAGGTGTTGCGTACAGTAGCTAATAACTGATAAAGTGACCAGTGGTATGGGGCGCATTCATATTATTGGCACCAGGACCTTTTCCCACTCAACAAAGTAAATTAGGTCAACCAAATAATGTTCAGTGAAATTAATTCATTTGATTGAAACGGCGTTGAGTCACATAACTTTAAGTTTTTAAAACAACTTATTCCATATTGACCTATTAATGCCAATGTGAATATGCTAGCCACTAGTAGGTACTATAATGCAACATTATTTGAATGTTTAAAATATTCAAAGCAACTTCTTTTATACAGTATATAAATATATGTTTCCTGACAATTTATTAGCTAAGAAAGCCCTTATGTTTTAATTGGAAGATCTGATTTGATGAATCAATAGTTTCCAGACTTGATTAATTCATTTCAGTAATCAACAAATACATCAGAATTTTTTTTTTTTTTTTTTAAATCGCAAATGTCTTAACTTTTATATTCTGTTTGTAGATTTGAAACAGAAACAACCCAATCCAGGGATACTTAATCGTACAAAGGTTAGCAAGGTGTGAAAACACTCACACATGACTTCACCATCACACATGAGGGGTGGGGGAATTATTAGTTTAACAGTGTGCAAGTAATGGATCATAAAGTTTTGTGTCTGGAGAAGCTTTTTTCACTTTTTTTTTTAATGTCTGATGATTCACGAAACTGGAGAGCGCAGATAAAGAAGCCAAGTGCTTTGAGAATGTTTTCTCCCACTAATCCCTCTCAGATATCTAAGACAAACAAGAACGTCCTGGAAACACAGACCTGAAAACCAGATCGATCGTTCTCGCTGCCATGTCGGATCAGCTTGCAAGTGCAGGTAAAGATTGTGGATCTGCTCATTTCCTCTATTTGAGCCAAAGCAGATGGATTGCACATTAAAAAGGATTTCAGACACGCACTACGGCCATTTACGAAGGAAAAGTGTGAAGGAGGTGACATCCTTTCAGAAAGACTACTTGAGTTCATGCAATTTGTTCTGTGGATAGACATTTAACCTTCATCTAAATAAATTTTAACAATTTCCCGATTCAATTATTGATCAAGGTTAGATGAGCTTTATAGATTCCTGTTCAGTCCACATGATGTTTACATGTCATTCCTAGTGGGACCTCATTCTGTCTTTACTCAAAAGGCAAACATTGCCTTACACTTCACCGAGATTCATAACAACCTTGGTCTAACAATACATTTACGTTAGATGGATGGGAGCAGAGCATTTTATCAGACATCTGTTCATCCTAACTAATCTCAGACTGTTGGAACTGAAGCTCCCTCACTGAACCAAATAAAGCCATGAACTGTTGCTAACACTGCACAGTGACTTGCGGTGGACTGTCATCCAAGAATACCACATAAAATCAAATCATTCTTATAACGCTCTTTCGTCCCCGTGGCTTTGAGCGGGGGCTTCAGGGCTTATAAAGGGGATACCAAATCCCTTTAAGAGACTTTGTGGCCTTGAGGTTAAGGTAACAGTTAATTGTTTCGCTTGTGTCCTGAAGATATTCTCAGTGAGCTCATGAATCAAACATGTGACTTATGCATCAAACCACATCTCCTCGTTCTTCTCATACAGCGTGCAGCCTGTGATTTATGGCTGGACAGTGGCCTGCAGAGGTGTTGGATTCAATGAAATACAACGAAGAACATCTGGAAAGCCTATTAGCTTCGATTCACAGCTTCAGCCAGTTTGATAGTGATGGCTGATGTAAACCTGGATTTGACATGCCAGCACAGACTTCAGGGTGAAGTGTCAGCCTCATCCAGCAGACACATTTTAAGTGAGGAGGTTCATATTTTAAGTGGATCAATATTAATGGTCCTACTTAAATCATCAGGTGAGCTAACAAGAGTCCTAAATGAGCCTCTTCCATGTGTCTGTAATGTGTCCCAGATGGACTTCAGTCCTGCTGGTTTTTCTTGGTTGGAAGCACGAGAGGTTCTTAATCTGAAAAATGAAAAAGGCCTTGATAGGACAAAAACATCCATACCGAAGCTGCGTGACACAGCCGGTGTTACACAAGTCATTCTAGTCAGGGATAATTGGGTAAGAAAGAGTATCGGCAGGGAGTGTCTGAACAAGGTACCCCTGCCTCCACTCATCCCAGCTCAGTAATAAGAGCATGGGGAGGTGTGTTGAAATACAACCCCGTCACTATTCATCCTCACCCCCTTGATGCAACAACGACTAGCATGCAGCCTGCTTTTCATTTAAGGGAATTACCTTCGGGAGGCCGTCAGATGTCTCCTGAGTTGCTCTGTGTGTGTTCTCCTCATCCCTGTCTCATTAACACACACAACCCAACAAGTTTGGTCTAGCACAGCCCTATCTCTGTTCCGCTGCAGCATGCTGCATGGAGGCTGAAAAATAATGACTCACACACATTTACAAAGTCCCCAGTTCCAGCACCGCGCTCACCAGGTCACCACAGCTTAGACCTCCAGTCTCTCTAATGAGTCGACTGCAACTTTGAGGCCACTTAAGACTGAGAGCGGAAGAACAAGACAGTTAGAAGGAAGAGTCGGGTGTCATGAAGTAAAAGAAGCAGCTTAGTTTGAATTATGACTTTCAGGAGAGATTCAGTAAAAGCTTGCGTGTCTTACCTGATAAAGGTTTTGAGAGGATACAGGACTCACACTTTTAGAGTATTAAACAAGACCTGCTGTCTTACTCCAGTCTGCAGATGAGTGGTATCACTCTTTTCTTCTGTGAAACACACTTTAACAGCCATTGAAATGACCCAATTATACAATCATCTGTAGATTGGCCACTTCCTCTAGAGCACTTATGAGCGCAGGCGTCAACCCACCCCGGTGTGGATCGTATCATTTACATTTCATTAAAGCTCACTGTGAGACATCATTGATTTCTCAGTAAGCTTCGACTTTTCCATGATGCAAGCTTATGGGTGTGTGGAGGGGGGAAAGCAGTGGATGTGTCACCCAACAGGAGCTGTCAGGAGCTGTCGGAGGACAGGAACCAGACCCCTCGGCCAGGAGAGGCCGGGCCAGCCAGCTGTCACCTCTCTGACACTGGCTGAGACCATCCATCTGGCTGTGAGGGGCCCACCATGGGCGGAAAGGTTCTCCAGGATCCCAGACGACATTGAAGGCAGGAATGCTCACACACCAGCAGACAATGTTTCACCAACACACAGACACACCGACCAAACGTTTATGTGCGTCTCTGCCCACATATACGACGCACCGTGAAATGCATGTTTTTGGTTAATCACCAGCACGATCTGCACGTCTGTCTGTAAGAATCATTCCCTCGCCGACAGATCCAGGAAACAGAAGTGACGCGCTGCCGTAAAGCTGGACAGACACAAATAAACAATTATAAATCTGGCTGTAGAGCTCTGAAGTGCAGGAACTCTGTCTCAAAGTGAGCTTGAACAGCAATGTGGACTCTTTCTTTCCATTTACCTATGTAATAAAATAAAATAGCCCTCTTGCTGACAGTAATATTAGAATCAGTGGCAAACGTCCTATGCTCCGAATTAGACACACAATAGTAGTTGATCAATCACTCGTCGTTAGCTTTCGCTGGCATTTTTACTGCTGGGATACTCATGTAAATTAAAACAGTATCGTACACGGGCCAAGCACGGAAAACATGCAGTCTGGCACGGTTTCAGGATGAAGGGTCAGAGGAGCTGCCAGACATGTGGAGAGCATTTGGACATATTCAGATTCCACATCGACCACAACAGAGCCAGACAGATTGTTATACATCTTGTTTTGGTAACATCTCATTTTCATAAAAATCTTAAATAGCCACAACTGTCTACATAATTTTGCATCTACTTTACTCAAAGAAGTAAATGTTTCGTGATTATGCATTTGCAGTTTTGACTGAAAAATTCAGCATGACGCCATTTATTGTCATAAATGGACATGTGATTTAACTCAAAAACACATCACTCACACACACGCTCCATTTGCAGGGGAAACAATTCAAAGTAGAGTTCAGGTGAAATTCAGTTTCAGGACTTTGATGAACAAGTTAATTGAGGCACAGCTTAAATGTAGGTGATGGTGGAAATTTTTTTGCAATGCTGTAAAATTCTCTGGATTTTCTTAGCATATTTTTGTGTTGAGATGGGTTGGAACTGATCTTACTTTACTTAATTTCTCTGAATAATGCTCTCTGATGAATAAATGATTGTTCTGTGGCTTATAGGATCATTATGGTGTAAAGACAAAACGGAAATAAGTAAGAATAGGAATCAAGAAAAAGTTGATTACATTAAAAATAAAACAAAAACCTTTAAAATTGTGTTTAAAGAAAAGGATTGAAGTAAGAATCAAGAGCAAGAATGAGAAACATTGCTGGCTGAGGAACTCAACGACATTCCAAGGATGAGAGCGAGACACTGAGGTCAATGATAATATAATCTGACGAACTAGCTGAGAATGCCGTTCTGCTCCGGTGGTCTCACCATCGACCAAATCAGAATTGAAAAAGTGAATTTAGTTTGGATTGGCTTCAGTTTTCCCATAAGACAATTGGAGCAGCATGCTGTTAGTGTTTTCCATTTTGCCACCAGAGAATTGATTCAGATTTTGCTCGTGCACCAACTCTTATAAGCCAGCATGGCACGGTGACAGGCAGCTTGTTCGTATAAAGAATTGACAACGCTCAGCCGCTGGACTGAGAAAACCCTTTAAAACACATGAGCATGACAACAGAAAACAAAAACAAAAGAGCTCCTTCTCAGAAACTGTCTGTCCATGGTGCTGAAATGATAGATTTCCAGTTGTTGAGGAGGGCCACGCATTCTTTTTCCTTTCCAAAGATTGTTTCGTATGGTTACTCAGTCATTTAAAAATGTAAACAAATGGAAAACATAAGTTTCTCTGACAGCTTCGTCTAAGCAGAGTCAAGGGTATTCAAAAGTGTGTGTGAAAAATAGGGTCACGTGACGTTGGCTGTTTCAGACACAAGAATGTGAAACCAGATGATGAGCGGTGTTCACTACCAGAGAATAGTGAATGTCGATAAAAAGTGTGTGTCTCCATCCCCTACTAGCTTCAACTGACAGTACAGACGTTCATCGGTCGACTCCTTCAGTTCATTTTTGTGCATCTGACAAAAAACATGTTCGAGATTTCGAGAACGCAGAGGAAGAGTTTAGCTACAGCTAAATGCTATCAGTGAAAATATTGTATGCTAACAATGAAAACTAGAACCAATGCAGTCAGAGATCGCAACATTATGCAACACCCCTGAAATTCAAAATTTTACCCTGACCTACTTGCATAGGTCAAAGATCAAAGCTCTGACCTACTTTCATAGATCAAAGCACTAACTTTGATCTACGGCCTTACTCACACTGGCCTTTTCCCTCGTCTTTCTATCTTAACAAGTTCCTAAGTGTACAAAAGTTGAAATTTGACTTTGACTTAGTTTTCTCAAGGTCATCATCTCATTTTCATCTGGAAGAAAATGGATGGATGGATGGATGGATGGATGGATGGATGGATGGATGGATGGATGGATGGATGGATGGATGGATGGATGCTGAGATAGTTCAGTCTGGACAAAAACAAGCGACACTGACATCTATAAAAGAAAGTTTCCTACCTCAGTCAAACCCATATTTTCTGTTGTTTGACAAGAAGTCGTTCTGTTTTGAGGCCAACCATTCTGTCTCTGTTTCATGCTTAGCAGAGTGCTCCAACTGTTTAGATGTAACATTCCAATTAAACCAGGTTCTGTGCACTCGCCACAAAAATGAAAGCTGTCTCCAAAGCAAATGCCCGAGAAAAACCAGAGTAAAAGCATGCAAACATTTTTCCTGGCCATACAGATGAAAATATTTACTTATTGCTTTAACATTGGATATTTGTGAGGATGTGCAGGCAGTAGGAGCTGACCCAACCCCAGTCAGGTCACAGAGACATGTCTGACGGCATAATTAATGTCAATGTTGAGGAATTCAACGACACACTCACGCAAACATGGCCGGCGTTCAGCCTGGAGGCCTAATAATCACTGTTTACATTGTGGTCACCAAGATATGAACAGGCATTTAGCAGCTCAAACGGTAAATAACATCCAATCATAATTAAAGTCCCATTAGTGGTGTTATGACAACATGATGGGGTGTGCGTTTCAACAATGATCTGATCAAGTTGTTTCTGAAGCCTCAGATTATTTCTGCTTCACAGACGACAGCTTAATAGCTTCAATCTTACCTGACAGCTATTTTATTTCTGTTTTGTAGGATCTGGGTTTATAAGCTATAAATTAGTAAGTCTTTCCACTGTGTTGTTGCTGCCATAGTGTGTATTAATTTTTCTGCCGTAAGGCACACTTGAGTTTTACCTCAAGACCAAATGTTGGCAGAAAAATAAGAGTTGGAATCAAATATAGAGTCATAAACATCATCACCCAGAAGTACACTTTGTTCAGTATAATAATGATGACAAACAATGCACTACTATCAGTTCTCATAAAAGTGGGACCCAACGACAAATCAGGCCTTAATAGAGGTCTTTTATAGAGATAGGAGAGGGATATTATTTCATTATAATGTCTCAACCACACTTTAACAATTTATCCACATAATTATGTTGGGCCAGGTTGTACTGTCACTGTAAAGTATGGCCCCCAGAGAGCCAAGGGGCTTTTATTGAGCTGATATTAATTGATTTGTCCTGACCTACCCAGACCCGGCCTCCCGGGCTCGGCCCTCTCAGTGGACTAGTGCCAAGGTCTGTCCTAACTCTGCATAAAAATAAATGAGAAGCTATGGGGCTAGTCTCTAAAACCAGGGGATATTGTTCGATTTCATGTCAGCCCTCCAGGAGGCAATTTAAACAAGCCAGCATTCTAATCAACCTGGTATAAAAAGGCCATTCTGGAGGGTGGCCCATTATTCTTTTGTCTTTCTTCTCGCCAACAAGGCAAAAAAAAAAAGAACGGTTTTAGAGGAACAGTGTAATTGCGTACGTATCTGAAAGAACATTACGCTCCAGTGTAATATAACTGTAAGATGTGGAAAAAGGGAAACATGTATTCCTGTTTTAAAAGGCTTGCCTGGTGGGCATGCAATTTTCCTGTATGTTTCAAAAATCCTTGAAAATCCCATGAATGCGTCTGGAATAAATGGAGAAGCCAGGACTCCATTGGAGGGCCGCCAGCCTGGACGTCAGCTTCCCTGCTGCCATCAACACATCGACAATGTCTCAGTGGAACCACATTGTGACCTTCGACTGAGGAGGCACAGCCCTGATCCACACAAATAATTCAATACTCTAATATCCCCTTGGTATTTGTTGCGACCACAGAAATATGATAGTGTTCATTCTCTGCTTGTGCCCTGAACCCACGGGTCAGGTGGTAGCAGATCATAGACTTCTCTGTGACTCACAGGTTAAACTAATCATGCATGACTCTCTCACATGCTCCAGCCAGTGCCTTTATAAATCCACACCAGCTTGTTGACCAGCGGTTGGTGTACCTGAGCTCCAATGGCTGAGCACCATAACTGGTTTGACTGGTGTAGATGTTCTTATTGAGGCTGTGATGTAACTGTCATTACACCTGTCCTTAAACTGCACCAGAGATCTCTCTGGACTTCCCTGAATATCTTTGAGAGTGTTCAGTCCAACACATTCTTCAATAACGCACTAATACAACTCTGAAAAATCACATCACCCTGATTTTACACGAATATCACTTATCTGTATAAGATTTTAAAGATCTTTCATGGAATAAATGAAAGCATATCATCATTTTTTTTTTTAATTATGAGCGTGCATTTATAGCTGGAAATGTCCTTCAACCATTTCTAGTCTTCAACAGTTGATGAGCTTATGATTGACAAACACTGCCCCCTATTGACACAAACCAGTTATTACAGTTATTTACAATTGTAAGCTGAGAGTGATTTATTTTGTAATACTCATGAACATAATAACTTTGCTGTGATAAACTAATATACAGATGTGTTTGACAGGTTATCTTTCTCTTATTTTATTCCTAGCGTATTGAATTTCAGTTATTTCTTCCCTGGTACACGGCCTCTGAAGAATTCCTTTAGGATTCTGTCTCCATTACTCAGCTGTCAGAGTAATCCAAACCCAGCAATAAATATTCTGGTGTTATTATAACTTTAAAAAGAATGCAATTTTAAAAAATAAAAAACACTCACGCTTGCAAGAAAAAAAAGAAATAAAAATATGTAGCTTTTGTGCCATCACAACTATCTGTTGAATAATCAACAGAGACAAATATTCCCCGAGTTCCAAAAAGCTTGTCACAGAAATAATCAGCAGAAAAACACTAAATGAAAATAAATGAAGAGACACATTTTAATACGTGTAAGAACATATATACTGTATCTGACTGTAAACTTTGATCTCAGGTGTTTAAAAGCGGTATTAGAGTTTAGTTCAATAACATACTTGAAACCACACTCAAAACAGACTTTAATGAATCTACAGAGGTTATTTGTTTTTAACAAATGTACAATAAAGTCTTTATTTTATAAAATTGGCAATTATTTGTCATTTAGACCAGGACATACATTTTATGAATAAGAACACATGAGATTAGAGCTGTTAGATTAACTGACTGAATCAAATGTTATTTATATTTCACTAAAAAAACACACACTTAAAACAGTTTTTTTGCAAATGTAAAACAAATGTTTAAAATGTAAAAAACAGACTGTTAGAATCAAAATGAATAAAACTAGAATGTCAGAGCATTTAAAAACATGAAGACATCTAATGTTAAGACAAACATAAAAGTATATTAGAATTACTTGAAACATTTTATCTTTTTACTTCATAAAAAAGATTAAAACACTTCTGAGGTCAAACCCATTCTACTTGATTGCTCAGTCTTTCTTTCTAGGCCCTTGTCCTTCATTTACCCACACACACACACGCACGCACGCACACACACACACACAGTTTTTAAATGTCACCTTTTGGAAGCCTTTCTTTCAATGCTTGTTCTGATGTCATGCCTTTAACTAACAACAAATTTATTCTCCTGCTTGTATTTACGGTGAGGTTGAGAGACGATCAGTGCAGCAACTTCATTTTTCCTGCTTCCTTTATCTTCGGTGAGGCTCTCACTGTCCTGGCTTTTCTTCTTTTGAGTCAGACTTCGTTGTATTTTCAACACGTTCACCTTCATCCTCACTAACCTCATCTGATTTTGTGGTCTTGGCCTCTTCCTCCTCCTCTGAGTCAGTTACTGAAGTGTCTGCAGTCTCTTGTGAGGTGTTGGCGTTCCTGTTTTCTGGCGTGGGGCTCCGAAGCTGCTGGGAGTTGGCTAAATACAAATCAGGTTCCTCACATTCTTCATGATGACTGACTCTATCCGACTCATTTTCAACTGATGAACCCAGACTGTCCTTCTCTTGCTGCTTTTCCTCATCACTGCAGGCTTCTCCCTGTGACACACTTGACCCTTGCTCATCCAGTAGAGTTTCTGAACCTTTTTCCTCAGAAGTGGTGAATGACTGTTCGTCACCGCCTGGTTCATATGTTTTTCTTATGCCTGATGAGTCAAACTCTCTGAAAGGGGTAGGAACGTCTCCACTGATCTGATCCGAGTTGGAGCCTTTGTGTGGTTCACCAGCAGAGTCCTTGGGCGCCACACTGGGAGAGCATTGACTCGGTGGTGAATGCGGTTGAGCTCGAGGACAGACACCATTTGCAGTCGGAGGATTTGCTTCGTCATCCTTGTCTGCCGCCTCCTCCTCCAATTCTGAAATGGATATTAAAAAAATAACAGAGATGTACAGTAAGATCTGAAAACTTATCAAACTGTTCAGTCAATTTAAAAGGAATCAGTCTTAGAAAATGACATTTCCGAAGTCTAATACAGTATAGTGAATCAAACATGACTCCTCAAGTATTTTTTAGGTCAAATGTGTTGATGTCGAGATTTTAGGCCTTAGATGTAATAAAGTAAGGAACAAATATGAACATTTTTATTTATAATCGAGTGAAGATGAGAATTGGTTTTCATTTCTGCAATTAATGACCACTTGATAGTCGAGGAGGAGTAATTACTGACGTCTCCTCTTGCAACTAATAATGTCCTCATCTTAAGTGTAGGAGAAACATTTTAGCTTGTTATAATCATGTATTAAATGTTTATTAACTCCTTAATGCTGAATAGGAGAGTAAGCGTCACTTTCATTCTGCTGCTCCGTTTCTTTCCTGTTATATTTGTACTTGTTTACAACCTGGGTCAGATGGTGCAGCGTCCTCACCTAGGGTTTTGGGGGCAGTGAAGGACTCCTTATCAAATGCTGATTCTTCTCTTCCATCAGCAGTGGGATCTGGTGCATCTGAACACGCTTCGTCTGAAGAGTGTCTGAGCTGCTCCGATGCTGCAGCACCTTTGTTGTCATGTTTCTGATCCACATCAGAAAGTAACCCAGACTCTGGAGAGGAAGGAAGAGGAGCAGCTGACTCAGGTTTGCCTTTACTCTCTTCTAAACCTGACACACAGAAAGTCAGAGACTTACCCTCACCTACTTCCAGGGTAGGTCAGGGTACCCTGAAAGTAGTACCTGACTAGTGTATAGCTTTGACCTTTCAGGGTAGGTCAAAGCTATGCAGTAGCTTTGACCATAGATCAAAGCTAGGGCATATTACTCACACTAGCTTTCTCCCTCGTTTTCCTAGTTTTCTCAAGGTTATCATCTCATTTTCATGCTGAACTGCCCGAGCAATCTGTTTTTTGTTTCATCTTTCTATCTGCAACGGTTGCGAAGATATTTGGTGGACGAACGGACGGACGGACGGACACACGAACACTGACAATCACAATACATCACTGCTTTGAAGCGGGATGTAATAAAATGCTAGAAGAGGTCAAATCACACAGAAGCCAACGTAGAAACTGGGAGTTCAACTGTAGTAAAGAGCAACATGTGATACCGATAAGTAAGAAGTAACCAATGATTTTAAAATGATCATTAGCTTAAACAGCCCCGAGGCAATGGAATGTTTCTTTTTATATTATGACTGTATATATGATTTATTATATAACTGAACATTTTAGAATTTGGTTAATCAAAACAGTATTTTATTTTACAAGCCCTAAGCACAATGATCACTGGATTAAATAAGTAGACAATCCATTAATACTAACTCACTAAAATTACCCCTCTGTAATATTCAGAAAGCGTTTAGCAGCAGTTACCGTTGACGGAGTCCGGTATCCGCTGAGGGTGAAGCCGCTGATTCGAGGGAAGGGTGGGCGCTCTATCCAGAAGTACTGCTTTCTCATCAGCCTTAGACTCCCCTCCGCTTGACACTGAAATGGATTGAGAGTCTAAATCGTATCTCAAAACAAACGAGATGTTTAATAATGAGCTAATGCTTGATACACTTCTTTACATCACAGCCACAGACGTCATCAAATGAGATCATAGAATGCAGGATAATCATTCCCTAGATTAGTAATCTATTAAATGATCCATAATACGTATTAAGTGTTCTGTAGCATCTCTAACATTATGCACAGTTTTTGATAAAGTCTTGTAGCATGCAGCTGTGAAGATACGCACTCTAAATTCTTTCTTATCAGCAACACTCCCTGAACACAATGAGCAGAACAGCCACCTCCACCCAAAGGAGGCTGCTACACCCTTTACTGCTCCAACAGGAAAACTCCAACCCAGTGCCTGCTCAACATCAATGCCTGACCTCACAAGTCCTCTTCTGGGTGAGGCACTGATGTTGGTGTTGGGCAGGCAGGCCTGGTGGAAAAATCTCCATTCCAGCTCATCCCAAAGGTGTTGGATGGGGATGAGGTCAGGGGTCTCAGCAGAGAGTTCTGTCTAGCTCTAGTTCCTCACTAATCCTTATCTTAATGGACTTTGCGATCTGCACCGGGGTAGTCACGCTGAAAGGTGGACTTTCCAAAACCTCTCCCATCGAGTCGGGAAAACAGAACTAGCAGAAAATGTCTTGGTGTACTGAAGTGTAAAGAACTAAGAACCCAGCCCAACCACATATCGCTAGCCCTCCTCCATATCGGGAGGTGTCCCAATACATAGTATATGTACAAAAGTATACTATGTACATAGTACATAGTATACTTGTACTCTTCCTAACAACAAATGCTGAATATTTCTGGTTCAAGCTTGTAAAATGCAAACATTTTCTGCATTTAGTGTTTACAGTGAATTATAAATCATAAGACTAGCTCATGTTTAATAACTTCTTAAAAATAACTCACACTTACACTCAACACTGTCAGAATACTGTGACATACCTCTTTCTTCATCCTGACGTTGTTCAAAACATGCTAGAACACAAGAGTGAGAGGGCAGAACAACAGCGGACTGTTACACACAACTTGGAGAATGCATGACCATCATTGCACACAAACACACACACACACACACACACACACACACACACACACACACACACACACGATAGATATTTGTTTTATATTTTTTACCTATACGCCTCCGTCTGCAGAAGAGAACCCCAAACACCGAACCCAGGAGGACAGCAACACCAATAATGGTGAGACTGGTGATCAGCGCCACGTGTGAACTTTTGTCTGCCCACAAACACAAAAGCAACTTTTAAATTTCACGACATTCATTACTAAAATAGCAGTAGCCTGATGAGCTCTTTTTGGTGCTGGAAAAAAAGAACAAATTCACTTTGTGAATCTGTTGTGAAGTTGTTTTTGAACAGAGATGCATGAATACATTCATTCTATTATTACTGCCTGTTATGCAAAGTAGTGCACATAATTTGAGTCTTTTATGTTCCGTCACCGGCAGTGGGAAATACAGCTCGGCAGAGATGAAAGATCAACCTGCAGGTTTTCTGGGTAAAACCCATCACACGCTGCGAGTTATTCTAACAACATTTACTGTAAATCTTTTTATTTGCATAAAATTAAAATTCAACAACATGAACATCAAATACATTATCTTTAACAGCTGATGCCACGAGGTATAATCTTACCCGGATAGCAAGCCTTTGCAGTGAAGGTAGCATTTGCGTTGCTCAGAGGGTTGCTCACTTTACAAGTGTATTCTTCTTCATCCAACAGGTCACCCAGATTTATTGTTAGATTTGGTCCAGACTGCACATTACCATGTGAAATCCACTGAATCTGTACTGGCTTCTGTCTGGACTCTATAGAACACGCCAGTGTGGCAGACTTGTTATAGATGGTGTCATCATCCATCTGACAGGATATGGTGGGCACAGGAACTTTGTCTATATCAGTACATACAGACACACATCAATTGAATGACTCTCATTCCCCACTTTGTCTGTACAATCACAAAATAAATCCAACACAGGATATAAAGGGCATGAAATTATTTAAAAAGAACTGCGAAAACAGAGAAGGACAAATTATAAACAGGATATAGCAAAAGTTTAGGCTTGTATTAAAACACAAAGAGACAAAGAACTAGGAGATGACAGCAACTAACGATGCAGGACGTGACAATAATGTGTTTTTTATTAACTGTTTTCAACAAAATAAGAAAGTTATGTATCTACAATAATTCTTATTTTGTCACTGAACATAAAATGTACTTTATGTTTAGCTGATAGAACAAAGAAATAGCGGACAGCGAAGCCTCAATTGATAAAAAGACCTTCATATAAAGCTAGCACATAAACCAGCATTAAAAAGCTTTCACTGGTGACATATTAAGAGATAATACTGCTTTTGATGTACTGGGCTGAACGCCACGCTGCTGGGTGTGGAGGAACAATCCACGTTTTATGCTTTTCCTCCAGTGATTGCAGCTCTGAATGTTCTGCGTCTTCCACATGAACAAGAGGTCAGATAGAATTAATGCAGGAGTGACGAGCTCAACCTGAAGAAAACCAAAATATTTATGGTTCTGCCAAATTCAATTCCAGCTCAGGACGGTTAAAAAAAAACCTACAAAAACCAGCAACCCCTTGACTGTCACAATCAATTACAAATGTAAACCAACAACTAAAAACTAGACTGTTAACTCACCTGAATAAAACCACAATAAAGTGTCAAACATTATGAAATTTACAGACTGAAACACAGACACAGCCAGTGTGTGCACTAATATTCGCCACTGCAGCTTTGAGGCTTTATTGTTTTACCCTTGTGACTCACAAGCTATTTAAAACTCGCTCAATACAGATTACTCTCAAAAATGAACACATACCCTCCTTCAGTTCCTACAGCGATCATCATTGAATTACTAACCAAGCATCACAGTCTAAAAGATCTTGTCAGAAGTGCCTTTTGCAACTCAAAAGTGTTGACGATGTGTTTGTAGAACTTTGACCTTGTCCTTTGAGCCCTCAGCAGTCACCGCCATGCTGTGCTGAGATGTTGCACTCATTTTTAAAAAAGCATTAAACTTGAAATTTAGAAAATAAATGTCTGATCAGAGGTCAGACCCTTCCTTCAGCTTTTTTCTCCTGTAGAAAGTTTTGGGTATTTTTTTTTGTACTATCAAGTCATCTAATATTACATCATAATCGGTTAGTAAACAGCTGAAGCATGCACAGTATCTCATGTGTGAAAGAATTTTATTTCTGACCAATATGCATTTCCGTGAGAACCTCATCGACTTATATCTAGACATTGCAGATCATCATTGCTGATTGATCAGCTGCAGATAAGCACATTCATGTTAGTGAAGAAAAGAATAAACTTACCAATAACCTCCAATCTAGAAAGCGACTCCTGTAATTTCTCGTTAACAAATGCCTCCAGTTCATACTCGCCGCTATCTTCAAGTCTCAGGTCTGTGATCAGGAGTTGTGCAGAGTGCCAGTCCAGAGTGATCCTGTCTGTGAACTGCAGGGACATCCGTTCCTGGTTGCCATCAAAGTCCACCACTTTGTTGCCATTGTGTTTCCACAGAATTTGATCGGGTTGCCCATTGATGTCTGCAGTCAGCCTGATCTGCTGGCCTTTGAGTGCATATATTGGAGACTGTCCAGCCACTAGTCACAGAGAAACACAAGGGGTCAGTTTAGTACCTGATCCAATTTCATTCATTCAATCAGACACCAACTCACACTCAGAGTGGCCAGTTCACCAGTGCTGCATGTTTTTGGAGGTGAGAGGAAGCCAGAGAACCCAGAAAGAACCCACGCCGACACGGGGAGAACATACAAACTGTGCTCAGAAAGGCCGCAGGTAGAATCAAACCCAGGACCTTCTTGCTGTGAGATAACCGTGCCACAAATAATTCTCAAATGAATCCTTCACGCGAAGCTGACAATACACAGCCAGCTCAAACTTTAATAAAACTGTATCTGTCACTGGGCATTAATTCCATCGTCAGTTAGTCTGCCTTCATTTTCAAGTTTGATAATTTGGTCTTTTAGAAATGTCAGAAAATTGTTCTTAAAAAAAGGTCTTGTTAGACTTTTCCCAGAGCTTAAAGTAATGTCACAAAATATTTTTCGCCTAAACCTAAACAAGCTGTCAAAGTCTATTTTTCCTTCAAGTATAATTACAGGGTGAGTCATTAACTCCAGCAGTGCTGTTTTAATTATGGAATGTCACTAGAAAAGAAAAACACTGTAGCCCGTTAGCAGCAGGATAAATATTAGCGTGTCAAGGAGCTTAGTGAGGAGCTTCTCTAGGAGTGATAAGAGATAAAGGCTTTAGAGACAAAAGGATTAGTTTATACACTAATTAAAAAATAAACAACCAATAAATGCAAACAAAGAATACATTCTATCACATCAGAATGGGTTTTAGACATTTTATAATGTCCTGAGCCATGTGTCCACATGCCGTCAGTCAATTTATAACTGGGACAACCCACCAACATTAGCATCTACCCCACCCACATTAGCTATTTACCCACCCATGTTAGCATCTTACCCACCGACATTAGCATCTGACCCACCCATACTAGCGTCTGACCCACCCACTAATGCATCTTACCCACCAACATTAGCATCTGCCCCACCCACAGTAGCTACTTACCCACCTACATTAGCATCTTACCCACCCACATTAGCATCTTACCCAGTCACATTAGCATCTTACCCAGCCACATTAACTACTTATCCACTCACATTAGCATCTTACTGCTTACCCACCCACATTAGCTACTTACCCACCCACATTAGCATCTTACCCACCCACATTAGCTACTTACCCACCCACATTAGCTACTTACCCACCCACATTAGCATCTTACCCACCCACATTAGCTACTTACCCACCCACATTAGCTACTTACCCACCCACATTAGCATCTTACCCACATTAGCATCTTACCCACATTAGCATCTTACCCAGCCACATTAACTACTTACCCACCCACATTAGCATCTTACCCACCCACATTAGCTACTTACCCACCCACATTAGCATCTTACCCACATTAGCATCTTACCCACATTAGCATCTTACCCACATTAGCATCTTACCCAGCCACATTAACTACTTACCCACCCACATTAGCATCTTACCCACCCACATTAGCTACTTACCCACCCACATTAGCATCTTACCCACATTAGCATCTTACCCACATTAGCATCTTACCCAGCCACATTAACTACTTACCCACCCACATTAGCATCTTACCCACCCACATTAGCTACTTACCCACCCACATTAGCATCTTACCCACATTAGCATCTTACCCACATTAGCATCTTACCCAGCCACATTAACTACTTACCCACCCAAATTGGCATTTTACCCCCCTCCCCCATATAAGCATCTTGTCCACCCACGTAACAATCTGCCCCACCTACATTAGCATCTCACCCACCCACCCACATAAGAATCTGCCCCACCCATATTAGCATCTTACCCATCTTACCCAATCAACAGTGAAGAAAAACGGGCTTCAGTTTTCCCGTCCTGGAACGATAGTAGCCATACATGCTGGAATCCAGCTGGAGTCACCAGGATATGATTAATTTAATCCACGGGGCAAACCGTATTCACACAACAACCGTTTATAGATCAACACCTGCACAACGGGCAACGCCGGTGAACATCCAGAACGCACCAACAACTCAGGGCTCGTGGCCTCAAACGCACCATCCCAAGGCATGCTGGGAAACAATATCAAGCGCAGAATTCCATTGACGAGCGTCTCCAGTCTAGTTTGTGGCTGATTTAGATTCTTTGTGCAGTTTCAGCTTGAATGAAACCACACTGGTTATGTAAAGACGAATGACTGGATCAGGTTTGAGATTTATTTGAGAACTCTGTGGAAAAAAAAATCTATTTATTTGATCACTGAAGTATGAATAAACACTTGAAGTCAAAGTTTACCTTTACTTTTCAGCTTACACTTGGAATAAACTCTACTATCAGTACTACTACCAGTCCATTTCTTCCAAACTAACATATCCGTCTGAAAACAGCCTTAAATAAATACACACATCTCTGTTCAGCGAAGGGAATTAAGATACAAGCAGGACTTGTATTGTTAGTTTGTACAGCTGTACGTTCAGGAGCAAAGTCAAATAAAGACAAGAAATGGATTTTAATTTCCGGTGTTGACACGTGTTCCCACAGTATGTAGAAAAATCTTTTATTCCCAAAAAGACAATTAAACCCCACTCGGTCAGTGAGAAGAATCGTTCAGTGATGTCTGCGGCACCGGGTGGGCAGACTTTACTCTTTACTCAGAGAGATAAATCATTAACGTGTCAGATCAGAACTGTGAAGAAGACAAACTCACCAACACAAGACGAGACAGTGACCAAGGCCAAAACAAAATCAAAAGCCATTTCACGAACAGATGATCTGGCTCTCCAGCGGCTCACTTTCTCTCAGTCATGACAGATGTTTCCAGACTCGGGTTCCTACCGGCGCTCCAAAGCCGAGCCGACGCGCTGAAAGCTCGTTAAGTATTTTTTAATACAGTATTAAAACCACTTCCGATCGTCCCGACCTGAACTTTGGATCTACCTGTTCAGGTAAAAGGTGTGTTCTCAAAGGAGCGTCTCACCTTCTGAAGTAGCGTGAAGTAACGCGAGGTGAGCTTCCGGTTTCCCCGCCCACCGCAAGCAACTCCACAAGGGGGCGCTGCTAGATGCGAACCAGGTGAGGGGCCCCAGGGCCCCGATGCTCAAATCAGGTTTTTGTTTTTAACTTGGAAAAACAAAAACATTTCTTCCGGCTCATTCTCTCTTGTGTCAAGAACCTACCAATCCGTCTTGCGAAAATCGGATTTCATGTGGTATGTAACAGTTCAGACTACAAAAGAGCCACCTCCTGTCAAACTACATGAGATAAAAATCGGATTTTGGCCTCAATCTGAATGCAGCCAAAATCAACTGAATTACGTTGCATTTATATTAATTATGGAAGTTAAAACTAATAATTAAATTGTTAAATTCTTCTTGAAATATTTGGTAGAAATGCAGTTTTTCCCGTAAAAAATACAGAATGACTTCATCCTCTGACAAGCAGGGGACCTGGTTCTCATTTCAAATTACGGAATTTCAAAAATTAACAGAATTTTTGTTCTGTTTTATCTTTTTGTTCTGTCTTTTTTCAATTCAATACTTTTAGTAGTTCAATCTAACTACGTTGTTTGTGTTGTTTATTTTTTGGGGGGATTTTGGGAAAATCTCACAGATGTTTAAGATAAGTTGCACAGTTGAGCATCTAAACACGCTCACATGCACAAAATATTATTGGTTGTTTTTCAGGTTATTTTTAAATTTGACACAGGATGCAGCTGTCTTCACCCTGGACCCTCAAATTTAAATAGCATTGAACTGGCGTTGTGTTCATATGTTTTGATCTGATGTAATTGGACAACTGTCTGTCATGTTCACAATGATATTTGATAGGAACAGTAAGCTGTTGCTGCTGTTATTCTATGACAAATTGTTGTCCTGATGGATTGTTGAGAGCATGCAAAAGAACTATAACATGCAGAATGTAGAATATGGTCTAGTGGTGTCCAAACCTACACAAATATATCAAAATATATCAAAGCTTGTATTTTAGGCAACACTGCATTGCTTTGGTTATTGATTAGAAATAGAACTACATTTCTAAACTTTTTTCTATGTAAATACATCCATTGCCGAGTAGGTAAATGATAATGAGAATTTTTACTGGGGTGTCAATGTGTCTAGTAACCCCCGTGGATCCAAACCCTGATAATTTTAAATATAAATATGTAAGAGTAGGAAAAATGGCCAATCATGGAATCATGATTGTAAATTCAAGAAAATTTAAATGAGCCTTTACCGATAAACAGAATTAAAAAAAAAAAGATATTTCCTTGAAGGAAAGCTATTAAATCTTTTCAAATTTACAAAATCTTTTTTTTAAATAATGAGTACATGCTTTGGTTAGTATTACTGCTTTGGTAATATCAGTTTATTTCTGTGATCATATTTTGCCGCATTTGGCTAAATCATCAAAGTGAATAAATGCAAAGAAGTGGATTTTAGTGAAGTTCACCACTTGATGGTGGTGTTCACAGGAAGATGGATGGGAAGTATGTGATGAGTCCCATATATTTAGTGATTAAAAAGAGTATTTATTTCACTTTGCAGCAACATTAATTATTATTGATGGTTAAAACCAGGAAACAACCCCCCCCTCTCCCTAACAGAGGCCTCATTGTCCCTCTGAAGCAGGTGCTATTCTGTGTATATGTGTGTAGGACTTCATCAGTGTCACACTGCCGTGATGTGAAACTCCCATTGGTAAAACACATTCCTCTGTCAATACCCCTTGGTCCCCATCCCAACACATCACTGTGGAGATGACTTGGTTCTTGTTATCCCGCCCCCCAGTGATGAAGAGCTTGTTGTTGCAGGCAGCGATGGCACAGCTCGCTCTCTCGCCCAGACGGGTCACGAGGGACCAGGAGTCTGACAGAGGCGTGTAGCAGTACATGGCATGCATGGCACCACCTGAGAGCAGAGCCAGAACAGAATAGTAAGCATATCTGGTTCGTATGCTTTAACCCTTTAAAGGCATTCTGTAATGTAATCCCATCCTGTAAAAGTAACTGTAAATGTCACATAATGGAGAATTATGTACAATATTTATTTGAACTGCAGTGGAAACATAAAGTACAGAAACATGAAAAGAAATTCCTAAATTAAATTAAACTCCCATCAAAGAGTGAATATTTTAATGTACCATACACATACCAACTATATAGATGCGGTCCTTGAATGTGACGGCGTTGGTGCATTTGGTTTCAATGGGAATGGGTGCCCGCAGTTCCCAGCAGGCTGTCCCAGGCTCCCAGCATTGGACTTGATCAGTTGCCAGCTTCCCATTAGGGCCTCCGCCGATCACATAGATCCATCTGTCGAAGCTCGCAGCAGCAAAGGAGCTCACTCCAATCGCAAGTGGTGTGACCTGCAAGAACAGACAACCAGACATCTGAAGCAATGTATGTCATGAACAGAGTAGTGAACATGTGAGGCGTTTAGGATTTAACACACAGTGCAAAGATAAATGTTATCGTAATGAACCAGTAGCAGATGCAGATTAGATGAAAATATCTGCCCTGTTTCCACAAAAGACATATTAAAGTAGAGTGAATGCAGATATCTCAGGGTTCAAGTACTGTATTTCTGTTGTTTGTAAGAGAATGCTGCAGCACTGTTTCACTGTAAACATTTAGAAATGTTTCATGGACATGGGGCCCTTTTCACTCTACTTGCATTCCCCTGCAATGACAAGGGCAAACCTACGATCTGCTACCTGGTGCAGATCTATTTTTGATAGACTTGCATCTATATGTGCTGTAAACAGTTGTGTTTTACTTTTAACATATACAGAGCAGTTTGCAGTAGTAGTTTGTTAAGGCAGGACTGAAAACCACACCATGGTCAATGGAGGTGGTGAGGACGTTTCTTTCTTTGATAGCACAACGTCTGTGGATGTTGCTTTAAAAATGACATTGTAGTATATTTGTTGGGTGTCGCCATAGCGACCAGCTACAGTGAAGGGATTGGTGTAAATAAAACCATGCTAACAAAAAAGCGTGGTGAGGTGGCTCAGTGGTAGAGCGGGTCGTCCAATGTTCTAAGATCGGCGGTTCAATTCCCCCTCCCGCCCAAAAACACCTGGAGTGTGAGTTGACAGTGGGAGGTGTCAGTTCACCTCTGGAGCACTGCCAAGGCGCCCTTGAGCAAGGCACCGTCCCCCTCATAAGTTGCTCATTTGGGGCGCTCCACAAAGGGGCTGCCCGCCACTCTACCTCCCATTGCATGCTTACGAGCCTCCTTGTGGTTGGTTGTGTACATTACAGGGGCCCATATACATTAATATGCATGATTGTGATTGACTAATATGCTAGAGTGTGCGTTCTTGATTTCCCTTCGGTGATTATAACAGTACGTAAAATTAAAAAATTAAAGTAGAGACAAGGCGAACCGACACCATTTATATAAAATTGATAGGGAAAGAAAACAAATTTTTACAAAAATCCAGAATAACGTTAACTCTTGTAGGCTTACTTGTGTCCAGCGGTTGTGAAACGGATCATAGGCCTCCACGCTGGCAAGTCTCTGGACTCCATCGAACCCACCCAGAGCGTACACCTTTCCCCCGAGAACCGCCATCTTGTGTCTCAAGCGACCGGTCGTCAGGGACTCGATTTGAATCCACTTGTCCAGGGCGCCGTTGTATTTCCAAACGTCATGCTGAGTGTCTTTACCACCTGTGAGGAGAGGGACGCGACGCAAAAATGACACAAGTGGCGTCGACATGCTTTTGTGTCATGATGTGTCAGAGACTCTGATCTACAGGGGAACATCCACTTTGATTCTGTGTTTACAATAAGGTAACTGTCAGTTGTTGAGTCAGGAAATATCCAAAACCACAACAGCTGTTACTGCATCTTCTTCCTGTTTGTTCAGTTGTTGGATTTACTGCTTCAAAATTTAAATAAGAGCAGCAAAAAACATTCATGTGATGAAAATTCAAGCATGAACACAAAGGAATCGCAACTTTCCAGATGTATTATCTGTAAAACCCAGCCTTCCATCTCTCACCCGATATGTAAACTTCATTTCGGAAGGTGATGCAGGCGAACTCCACCCATTTCCTATTTTGGGATTCATCTTCCAGCCCTGTGATTGGCAGCTTGGCCACCTCCAACCGGCTGCGTCTGAGGGGGTCCAAACAGGTGACAGTGGAAATGAAGCGTTCATCTTTGGTGCAGCCTCCGATGATCAGGAACACCTCTGACAGGAAGTGTTGCATCCGGGGTTTGGTTCGCTCGGTCACCACCTGCGTTTGTGACACAGACATGAGTGACAGTATGGATATCAAAAAAGACTTCAAAAATCTTAACAACGTGATGTTTTTGCAGGCATGACAACGTATTTTTGGTTTGACCTCCTTGCCGGTGAGATGGTAGGTGCGGGCCTCTTGCAACAAAGGAAAAGCCTCACTGCAGTTTCGAATCAGTTCATCAGACTCCACTTTCTCTACAAAGTATGCAGGCTCCAGCAGCGGCAGTCGCACATGTGAGAGTAACCTGGCCAGTGAAGGATAACGTTCTTGTTGCCGGGCTCGGACCCAGCGCATGAGCGCTTCAAAAACACACTCTTCACACTTCATATCCAGGTCGTCTCTCTGCAGGACGGTCTCCAATGACTCTGTTGGCAACTCCAGGAAGTCGTGCTGCTGGACCACCTGGGAGAAGTGAGAGGTGATGTAGTTCTGAGCCCCCGTCTTCAGGGTCATCAGAGCATGGCATTCAGCTAGGTTCAGGATTCCTATGCAACTGTCCAGGTGCAGGGATTTGCTCAGAAAGCCGGCACAGGCGTCCACCACACGCTGGAACTGTGAGACACGGAGATGGCCAGCATGGGCGTTACTGACTTCTTGAAAATTTAAAATTTAAAAACTGATATTGACATGGTGCATGTGAAAAACCCAAACCCTACAATTAGTTAGTAATTTACTGATTACTCTGTTTTACACACTGTACATAAAGTTTGCACACCTATTTCCAACACTCCTGTAGATAAAGTTACCATTAGTTCTTTAAGCCATTGGTCTTTTTCATATCAAGATGCAGAACTTAGTGCTCTCTAGTCACAGATGAATAGGAACACAAACAACAACCTCATCTGTTTTGTTTACAACAGATGTGCGGTTCACGTAAACCTAATGCAAAACTGATTCTGTGTGTAAACAACCAGAAAACTTTCACATCCCTTTTACAGAGAATCCTCACATCACTTTATTCACAAATGGGATTTTAAATGTATTTCTACTGTACATTACAGCAGGGTCATGACCCGGATGGAATAGCCCATTTTTATGAATAAGGAAATTTTATCCTTTATGCTAATAAAGCATAAAGGATAACATTTCCTAATAGAATATTCCGTAGAAATCCTTTATCCTTTATGCTTTAATTAATGTTAATTCTGCATCCTTCGGCATCTGCACCAAAATGACCAGCAGAGTCACTGATAAGGATTTGAAATGTCATTATTTACATAGTAAAATACTGTTTACTGGTTTAAAATGTTACAACTCAGTATATAGTTTGTGCTTGTTCCAAGTGAATCATCTGATCAGTCATGCAGAACCACTCCACAAACATGGAAATGTGGAATTAACTGATATTAGAATGAAATCTGAATGTGTTGACTTACTTTGTGAGGAATGTTTATGCACTTTCCAGGTTATTATTTTTGAAATTCAATCTAATGTAATACTAATCAGTATTTTCTGCACTATAAGGGGCACCTTCAATGAATGGCCTATTTTAAAATGGTTTTCACATATAAGGCACACTGGATTATAAGGTGCACTGTTGGTTTTTGAGAAAATTAAAGGCTTTTAGGTGAGCCTTATAGTGCGGAAAATACTGTATTTACATACAGAAAGTTGTCGATCCATGAGTTCCAAAGAACCCTACTGGTACCAGATAAGGATGTTGTAAAGTGAACGATTAGAGGAACTGTAAGAGTAATTTTACCTGAAACTGACTGGCGGCCTCCAGGAGTCTCTGGACGTTGGAGTGTGTGAGCAGGGCTCTGCTGGTGTAAGTGTACTCCAGGAGCAGGGACATGGTCCCGCTGTCCAACCCCTTCATTTCCACTCGCTCCTCGTGACTCTCCTTCAGACCGCTGCAAAACATCGCCCTAAGCAGAAAAAAATAGTCCTTAAATGCAGGTGAACCATCAGAATGACGTTCCATAATACCAGATTTAACTTCACCTGAAGTAGTGACTGGCAGCTGCAAGTATGGCTCTGTGGCAGAGGAAGTCGTGTCCCTGAACAACCAGCACCACATCTGTTAGTTCCCTGTTGACACGCAGGTTCTCCATCCCTCTCTGAAGCTCTGCTGGCAGACCTCCATCCACCCAGCGTAACTCACAAGAGACCGACAGGTTCTCTCTCTCTCCCTCGTCCAGTTTGGCGTCCTCACCAAGTTGAGACGAGGGACAGTCTGTCGTCCTCTCCAGTGAGGAGGTCATCTTTCAGACCCAACACTCTTCAGGGGATCACCACCCTCCTCAGAAGAACGTCAAGCGCTGCTCAACGGTTACAAAGAACGCTGCGGTTCATGCTTTCAACATTTCAGTTGCAATGAATGTGCATTTGTTTCTTCCTGTCCTCTTCATGTTTTCTATTCCTGTTCTGAGAGGGAACATACGTGTGAGTCAGTACCGTCATCGAGACACTTCCTCTTCTTGTATTTTTCTGTCTTGTTCAATTTAAATGCAGTTTTCTGCTCCGCTCTGGGATGAAAGTGCCATTAAAGTGTTAAATCTTGAACATGTATAATATGTATAATATGTATTCTACTTTGAATGTGCTGGCTGTGAGCAGAAGCTACATTTTTGTGCTTGTGGATTTTTTTAAAGGGATGTTGTGTGAAGTTGTGGCCCTTTTACACAGGTTCTGTGGTTTCCAGTAGTAGAACCAAAGTCATTCCATTCACTAACACTTCTTTCTTACTATTATATCACCAAATATTTGAGGTATTGCTATAGAGCACCTGTAAGTAGTATAATGTAGCATTATATTGCTTTATTTTACTTATTTCACCAAATAACAACATGACTCCTGTGTTATTTCAACATGTCAGGTTGGCTTCCTGTCTGGGATTTTATTCTCCATCCACCGTCTTGAACCCTCTGGAGGGATCTGGCCTCTTTATTGTCATGGTCCTCATTTGTCTGATGTATTTGTGTCAGCTGTCCTGTCTTGTCCACTATCATCACATCTGACTTTAACCATCGTACTGTACCTTTACCGTAGATCAAATCAACTGTAAATCTGACACTTACAGCAGATGTTTTGTCTTCTCCACTGAGTGGCACTGTTGTCTCATTGGTTTATCACACCTACGCAAACCAAAGCAACCTGAAGTTATTTCCTTTATTACTGCTTGTCAAAATAAGTAAAAACCGGACCCAAACTTGTTTCCCAGCAGAATCTCTGTTCGTCTCTTCTCTCCTCTGCTTGTGTGTGTGTTTTGTTGATGATGTAAGCATAGGGCTGTGGGACATATCTGTGCGGAGATGTGACTGAGTCTGAAGTACTCTCAGACTTCTTACAGGAAGCATTAATCACCTCGGTCGCTCTATAAGAGCGCCTGAGGTTTGATCACAAACGAGGTGAACGCTGTGTTACTCCGAAAGCCGGTTCAGGATGAGCTGTTCCCTGCGATGCTTTTGGAGGAGCACTTTGCTCTTCTCTCTGGGGCTGTTTGTGCACTGTGGTGAGTAGTACATTTAGTTCCTGAGTGCATATATGGAAGAATGTTTTCCGAAGGTTTTCTTTAATCTCTTGCTTAAAAAAAGGGAAAGAAAAAGTCATTATTAGAGTAGTTTTTAGTTATTTTTGTGCATGCTATTTTTTTATATTCTTGTTAATGCCAATAATAAATAACAAATTGTTGTAATTAACGTTTTACACATTCATAAAAATATTCTATGCTCATTTGAATGAATTTCATTGTATTGATTAGTACCTTGTATTATTCACACAGATTTATAAATAAAAATATAATAAGTATATGCCTAATTGGTATCGACAAAAATATTTTTTAAAAGTTATTAAAGCAACAACATGAGGATGAAACTGTCACGCAATAAAATCTTACATTATTTTCAATTGCTCTAATAATGAATACAATGAATATAGTGTAGGTTTCACGTCATACACTGTCAGATAAAATTTGTTTGGAAAGCAGAAAGGTTTTCAGTTGTGAATCTGTGCAGCACTGAAACAAAACTGTCTAAAACTGTTTAAATAAAAATCTTGGTTTATCTGGGCATCCCTCAGGAAAGGTCACAATTCACACTGAAGCACAGGCCGGGCCTCTGTACCGGGTGGAGGGTTCACTGCTCTCCATCTCCTGCAACGTGAGTGGCTTCACCAGAGTCAACACGAACAAAGAATTTGAATTCTGTGTCAAGAAGCCCAATAAGCCAAGTTTGGAGTTGAAAATCATCAGTACCCATCACCTGGATTTCAGCTACAACATGTTTTTATCTCGTGTGAGGAGTAAGGACATCACCCTGACGCACACGTCTCCGAACTCAGTCATCTTTGAGATTCAAAACCTACAAAAGAACGATGAGGGCGAATATGACTGCAGTGTAGTTGACGCTGAAGGTATTTCTAACGGAGTCTACAGCGCCACGACGACAGTGAAAGGTATGCTGACGACTATTTTACTTCCATCAGTGTTGAAGTGGGAAACGTCCTGCTTTTAATGATGTTCTGTCCGATTCTCTGCTGTAGTAATCGACAACTCCCTGAGTGTTTCCTCACCTGGGCCCACCTCACTGGTCTCTAATGAGGGCGATGGACTCACTTTAACTTGCCAGGCCTCTAGCAACACCGTCCAACACACCCACACGTCTCTAGCCTGGTATATTCATAACAACAACAACAAGAGCGACCCTCAGCTTATCATCGCTCTGGACAGAGATTTCACGCTGATTCCAGGCCGAGGGTTTGAAGAACGTTACAAAGCTGGACTCATAAAATTAGATAAAATAGGAGAAGCCACATACAAACTCAGAATTTCACGGCTGGAGCTGTCGGACCAGGGTGGGATCTACTGCCGGTGTCAGGAGTGGATCGAAGACCCCGACCGCTCCTGGTACTCTATCGCTCTGAAGGATACGGAGGAAACCGCCCTGAAAATCAAAAGCAGAGGCGAGACAGTTTTATCATTCAAACATCACTTCCTGATAAGTTGAAACATCTCGTGTGTTGTTGTGACATTTGAACAGGAAGTTTGTCTCACTCTTCTTTTTTGTTTTTTTTCTTTCCTGCGCAGAAATGGTGACAGACTCATCATCTCTGGTTGTGATGATCTCGTCACGTCAGACGACCCTACGGGAGGGGCACGACCTATCGCTGTCCTGCAACATAGACACACAGAACCTGGAGCAGAGGTTTTTCTCTGTAGCCTGGTTGAAGGGGGGTGTTGAGTTGGCTCGCATTGGACCGACGGGCGTTCTGTCCGTGGGACAGGAGTACCGCCAGCGAGAAGAGGAGGGGGAGCTCAGGACGGCCCGGTTAGGGGGCAGGGATTACCGTCTGACGCTGCAGCCTGTCAGAACCAACGACCATGGGGAGTACTTCTGTAGAGCCTGGCCTCAGGACAGAGACCAGGATGGGGGCTTCACACAGGGAGCACCCCAGGATTCCATCTCGCAACTGGTTAGCATCTCCCCCACAGGTCAGCAACTGAACCCACACACAAGGATTTTTCACCTGAAGGGTTTCCTAGATTTTATCTAGTTTATTTTAATTACTTTAAAGAGATATGTAAATGACAAAAGTATAATTTGTTATTCATATTGGTGAAATTATGATTATAATTTATCACAAGTTATGTTAGAAGTTACTCTTCTTATTGTTGTTCACACACACTCATGCCATCTGTCTGAAATCTTTCGCCCCACAGAAAGTGGTCTCTCACTCGAAATGCAAGACAGTCTGAGCCTAAAGCAAGGTGAGAGACTGAGTCTCACCTGTAAAGTGCTTGGGGTCAAAGGTCAGCTCTCCATCACCTGGAAATACAAGGCAGAATCCGCATTGATGACAGGTTTCACTAACATCATCAGCCTGAATCAGGAGGGCGTCGTGGAGAAAGGCGGAGAATTCACGAGTCGCAAAGTAAAAGCGACACGTCCGGCAGCCGACAGGTTCACCATGGACCTGGAGGAGGTCACGCCCTCTGACTCTGGCGTCTACCAGTGTGTCGTGTCCGAATGGAAAATCAATACCGAGATCAGCAGCCAGTTGCAGGCTGCGACTGTGGAGGTAGCTCCTGCAGGTGAGAGTCTGTGTGTCCAAATCATTCAAGACAAATGCACTTTTTTTTTTTTTTTTATCAAATATGTAAAAAATATGAATATTTCTTACACAGCTTTAAAGCTGAACATGCTTTTGTTGAAATAATCCAAACCACTGCAGATGGAGTGGCTTACTGTTTATCTATGCATCCATAAGTAAAAACTAACAATTCTACATTAATTCTCAGTTATATATTTTCTGTGAAGATGAGGATTATGTTGACACTGAAATCTATCATTTTCAGTTAAGGACTTAATAAAGCTTTCCTTGCTTTGAAGAGGAAAAGGACATTTAAACAATTAGAGCTGTTACAGAGGGAGGACAGGAACACCTTTCACTTATGTTTCTTTTCCACTCGTGATGGTTTGCTGATTTTCTTTCCCATTTTGGTTTTGTGCCACAGATTCGTTTGTGAGACTGAACCTCATAAGTCGAAACAACATAGTGACCATTGGGGATAATGTGGAGCTGATATGCCGAGTCAGAGGAATCCACGCAGGCCTGCCAATAACCTTGGCGTGGAGCCTGCAGCGAGATGATTTATCTCTGGACAGCATCGTGACAGTTTACTCTGACGGTACCATCAGCTGGTCTGGAGAGCAGCGCCGCTATCAGCTTCGAGTGCAGAACAAAGGGGATGAAATCTACCACTATCTCCTCATCAGTGGTGCCAGCCACTGGGAGGAGGGACGATACCAGTGCAGCGCATCCATTTTCTTGGAGAATGTCCACAAGCAGTTGCGTCCTTCCAACCAGCTGGCTTTAAAAGTGCAGAACCCAGGTACCGCTGAGATTTGTGGGGCAATATGCTGACTGTTGAGCGATACTGGATGAAGGTGTTTTTAACTAAGCTTGACTAAATAACTACACATGGTTGTCTTACAAGATAACAATCTTAAAATAAGTATATTTCTCCAAAAACCACAATATTCCACTTCAAAATTGAAACTTTGAGTGTTGCTTCTATCATGTGATCATGGTGTGTGTTATTGTCTGCATGTTATCGTCATGCTTCAACCACACACTCCAGCTGAATAACCACTTCTCTATCACGGCTGTCATTCATTCCGTTTTGAGCGTGTGTTCTTGACTGTTTTGTGCATTTAGTTTGGTTTTGGTTGATATTTCGTAATATGTGTCTTATTATCTGTGTGTCTTTCACAGCTCAGAAACTGTCCATTTCAAACGAAGAAATGGAGTTTAATGTGAGCACATCCCAGAATTTCAGCATCCCCTGTGACATCACAAAACAATCCAGCCAGGAATCAGAGTTTCAAGTCACATGGTTTTGGCAGAAAGAGTCAGACTCTGAACGTCAGCCTGTCCTCACAGTTTACCGGAATGCCACCTTCCAGATGTTTGGGAGGGACGATGACCTGAGGTTCAGTCACCCTCTTCCCGACCGGTTCCACCTCACAGTGTTAAATCCAGGTCCAGACGACAGCGGTCTGTACTTCTGCGAGGTAGAGGAGTGGTTCCCAACTCCGTCTCATGAGTGGAGGAAGCTCGCAGTGGAAAAGTCAGGATATATGAGTGTTGGTGTTTATGCAGATGGTGAGTTCTAAATGTGAAGAGCAGCTGAAGATGTGTGGGGAATTTAAATAATGTTTCCCTGTCTTCCTGTTTGCAGGAAATATTAAAGCCATTTATGAGTCGGAATGCGATACGCACACATGGATCTGGATTCTGATTGTTGTTATCATCTGTGCACTGTTGGTCACATTTATACTGGTGCTGAAGATGCGTCAAAGCATGGGAGGAAAGAAGATGAAGCAAACGCTGTGGATGGAGCAGCACCATCTGAACTCCAAACCCAGTGTAGAGGACGGAGCCTAGAAACACAATATAAGAAGGGAAAGAAAAATAAATGCATTTTTTAAAATGTATGTAAAAATATTTTAATGTTTAAAACGTTCTTCTAGTATCTTTTATTAAATATTCAGTAAGTTTGTACGTGAATCTGTTAAAAATGTTCCATGTTCTAATTATCAGTGTGTTTCAATGTTTTACTTTGTGACTGGAGAGGATTTTCTCTTAAAGAAAAATAAAGGTCATTAAAACTTTAAGATGAAACCTGCATGCTTCTTCTTCTTCTGTTTTTTCTTCTTCTTCTTGAATGTGATTAAAGTGTTTTTGCAAAAGTCAAAAGTCAAAAGTCTTCTTCTTCTTCTTCTTCTTCTTCTCGTGGCTGAAGCATCTTTGCATAATCCTAATATTTTGCCACCAGCAGCAGACAGCTGAAGCAGGCAGCGGATCAGCTTTGTGGTTTTACACCTTAGAAGGGAGACACCTTCACTGACAAATTCTTTTTCACGTATAGCGATGCAGCAGGCAGCTTGAATATGTCTTTGATGAAAAGTCAAAGCGTAGCTTGTCACAGGAAGCAACTAAGCAATGTGGAGAGATTCAAACCTTTATGGGTAACAGTGATTAATCAACCAGGAAACGCTCTGCGGTTCTGAAAGCATGAGGAGGCAGTGTGGTCAGAAAAGCTGCTGCTCATACAGGAACACAATATTCTTTAAAAGGGTACATTTCTGCAAAGGAAGCAGAAATCTAAAAGTCTTGCTAACATTTGTTCATTGTTTTTGAGAATCAAAGAAGATTTGAAATCTAAGTTCAGACTCGGATGAAAGTGGAATCCACCTTTAACAAGTGAGCTGAGATGACTTCAGCACAAGTAGAGCATCATCAAACGCTGATGTTAATAAGCTGGAGACTTTAGTTTGTCTTTGTTAGTGATTTACAACCAGATTTATTGTTTATTATAGTGATTTATCATGTTTAATTTTGGCATTGCTGAAAGTTTACTTCAATAAATTCAAGCATAAATTATATTTGTAGATGTACAGTAGCTGCTGACACAACACATCCATCCTGCAGCTGCAGTACTGGGGAAATGTGTGTTTGCTCACCAGTGCAAGTGAGATTCCAATACTGGTAGTTGACCAAATGGATCCTGGAAGTAATCAAGTCAAATGTAGGGGAAAATTAAAGCCACACCTCCCTGTCTCCTCCTTCTCTCATCCTTTGTCCCCACATCCACTCCATCAATGTTTAACACCCCATTTGTGTGAGACACAAGAGTAGAGAACACTTCTTGTTTTCACTTGCAAGGAAACCAGATTGGACACCAGATTAGCCCAATCCAGAGGAAGGCTCTATTCCTGTTGGTGTTCAGCAGCTGTGCACAAGGTAATCACGGTTTTATTAAAAGGATGTGAGAGACTAAGAACACTGAGGACTTTAAGCACTTATCCCAGCCTCAGACAGACGATGAGACGTTCTCTTTGGTCTTATTATATATGCTCTTATACCAGCTCTTCACAGTTTGGTGGACTCACATGCTTTCACAACCTCCTTTCTTAACTTTACTGTAATTGCGCTCCCTCACGTTTCCATGGCAATGCCTGTCAGAGCAAACAAAAAAAAAATATTCATTTGAGAGGCAAATCAATGCTTCTGCCTGTGCAGCAGAGACTAAATGTAATGAGGACAAACTGGTAGGCCTGCGAGGAGTCTCTCGTCAGACTTTTAGCTGCATCAGCGTCTGAAGTTCTTCCAAAATGAAACGTTCACATTATCAGTTTACATTGGAAGTGTACAGCATTCAAACATGAATGCTGTAAATGTTCACATAACACAATGGACATATCTCACATTGACTGTAATATCATAATATCATCTATTTCCAAAAGGCACAAAACGAACAAGTGAGCAAAGCTGCTCTCTCCTCAGCTTGTTGAATTTCTAACTTATTTCTAACTTATTCCCTCAGCTCCTCTTACCTCCCTTATGACCATATTTTGCCTTCAATATTCCCTCTTCACCAAAGGAGAGTACACAGACCAGAAAGAGATGATTTGACTTCTGAACCCAAACATGTATCCTTCTCCCCTCATCTGTCTTATCATCTATCGACACTAGAGGGCGCTATTGATACCTGAAAGACACGGAAGAGGCATGGTAGTCAACAGAGGAGGCTGAGTTCTTCAAAGCTTGTCATTGCAGCAATTGGAGGCTCCAACACTTTGAATCAGTAGATTTCAGTTTCTGCTTTGACTTGACGTGAGCTCTGCTTCAAAATGAGTGAGGAAAAAAAACAACAACCTCAGAGTAGAGACAGGTGGAGAGGCTGGGAATTGGCGAGATGTCTCTGAGGTGTGAAGGCGACACCTCAGGATGCACTGACGCTTGAAATACCAGTATTTGAGAGGGGTTGAGCTGCACTCAGCATGACTGACAGTTGCTGTGTTGCCGTTAAGAAATAAAGAGATAACATTAATTTTTCCAACACAAAGATATACAGACACACATAAAGTGCATACAACAACACTCTAAATTGTTAAGAGCTGTCTGCCTTTTCTTGTTGGGGCCTGATTGTTATCCCCAGAGACAGCTCTGACTGGTAGAAGGAGCTGGAGAGTCCAAAGTGAAAACAACTTAAATGGTGCAATATGAAGTAATAGCCTGTTCTGTTCCTTGTCAAGAGAGCCCTCAAGAAACTCACAGCTTCCATTTTTTTTCCCCCCACTTTCATGGTCGCTCTTTTACACGTAACATCATATATGCAGGTAGTTTACTTTCACCTACATGTCAAGATAACGTGCCGTAGCATGAGGCATATCAGTCTTTTTTTTTGTTGTTGTTGTTGTTTTAACCAATCCTCTGCAAATTCGGAGCATGTTCAATCACACGTGAAGTACGCCAAGTACAGTCCGTCTGGTAAACACACAGATGAAAATGGAGAGGAGGATGATTTCATTAGAGCAGCACGTGAGAGCACACATTGGCAGATGTGTCATAATGGGGGAAATAAAACTTGGACTTGTTTGTGGCTGATGTTTTGAGTTAAACAACGTTGCGCCTGTAGGCACATGAATAAAACAGTGAATCTGAGTATTGATTGAACATGCTTCTCTTTTGTTGTTCATTCTCTCTTTCATTCCTCACAATCCGCTCCGTTTAACGAGACAGCGAAAGACGTTTCCATCCAACTTGACAAAACAGGAAATAGATGTTTCAGTTTTGGGTTAAATTAAATTCAACACACTCTCCACAGCTGATAAAACGGACAAACAACGTTGACACGTCTGCGTGGGGTTTCTAAATTCTCGCTGCCGCTTCCCTGCTGTGCCAAAAGCCTCGCAGCTACTCCTGGTCATTATCACAACTGTCATCATTAAGTCTGCGAAGAGGCCTACGTTCTCAAGCATGTCCGCTGGCTGGTTTAGTCATCAGCAGGATAAAACAATAACTGCTGACAGTGATTTCTGCTCAACTCGGTGGAAGGATGGTGCGTGGACAAGGAAAGAGTGTGTTCTCTTTGAGTGCAGCTTTGGATAGAGGGGTGGATCCAGGATTTTTTTAAACTTTTTTTTTAATTAAAATTGTGAGACTAGGTGTTTTTCATTATCACAGAATACTAGAAACCAAAACTGCTGGACCAGTTCCTGCAAAACTTCATGGGGGACTAAGGTAGTGGTCAGGAAAGAGGCTGTTTAAATATGGTACAAATTCACACAGACATTTTTTTTTTTCATGAAATGAATGTGAAACATTTACAGTCACACAAACAATTTAGAATCACCATGCTGTGTCATGTTTATGGTCTGTGGAGCCAGAATACCTGGAAAGAATCCATGTCGACACAGTCCCAGGTTATCAGGTGGAGCTAGACCCGTCTAACACTGTTACCCACTATAAGAAATAATCTTTTATTAAATACATTCAGATATGATATTAAAAAAATAATGAAATATGCATAGAAAATCAATTCTAGTGACAGCTGCATTGTCCAATGGTGATTATGTGTTAGCAAAAGCTATAAGCATGCCATCAGCAAGGATGAGTCAAAAACTTTTTATCTAAAACAATTGTTTTTAATTTAGCACAGCAGTTATTTCAAAGTGAAGTTATTGACGTGAACTTTCCTGAATGAGAAAATGGGAAAAAACAACAACAACAGTTAAGCTGTTTAAACACCGTCTGTGTACAGTTGGCCATTATCTGATTTTGATGCTGGCAGGCCGGCTGCACAGAAGAGTCCTCTTGGCTGAGAGCGCCCCAAAATGTCAGCTGCTTCCAAAACATCATTCATCGGTATCTCAGTGCAGGGCCGCGATTTTCAGCTCTGAGGCTATCGGGGAACGGTATCAGTGGAGGCCATGCCAGCAGCTAGTCAATCAATATATCAGCTTTCCATCAGGAAATCACATCCAGTATGTTTACTAGAGGGATTAGAGGGGAGAAGTGTCACGGTAAGTTTGACTTTAGCGAATGAGAACGAACAGAATGAGACTTAAAAAGAGTTTGCTGCCACGACGTTATAGTGTTAACATGTCAGGTTGTCCAGCATATTACTATGAAGGGTCTGTTTGTGCATCTTCCTGTGAACTTTATTTGCATCTTTATGTGTTCTATCCATGATCTCATTGGAAACTAATTAAATCTATTTTTTTATGCATACTTCTTATTGCTAATTACAGTATTTTCCACACTATAAGACGCACCTACAAGCCTATAATTTTCTCATGAATCTACAATGCACCTTATAATCCGGTGTGCCTTATATATGAAATAAATTATAAAATAAACAATTCATTGAAGGTGCGCCTTATAATCCAGTGCGCCTTATAGTGGAGAAAATTCTATAATATTCGCCTTCTTTATCATTCAACACTCTGATTTGATTTGTTTCTTCCAGTGTTTAATACAAAAGCATCGCTGTGAAAAAGTCACATTTAAAATATGTGTTTTCTATATTCAAAACTGCAACCTTCAAACTGTTACGGAAGCAACGTAAAAACACCAGGAACCTGAAAATCAAAATAAATAGAGCTTTTTTGCTGATGCTTTAAGTTGCTCTGTTCCATCCTAGATTACTGTATTTCTCACCCAACCAAAGTCATGCAAGCAAATGTAGAAAAATAAATAATACGCAGCTCAAATCAGACAGATCCATCAAACAGAGACAGTCTGATGGTATTTGCTCTTTTCTTTAGTTTAGCTTGGCTCTGCATATTTCACCGTGATGCTCCGCCACCAGGAGACCACCTTCCCTGCTGAAGTGAGATAATTGTGTTCACAGGAACAAACGTCTTCGTTCTCTGCTCTGCATTGCGTGCATCTGACGATCCATCTGTGCAGCAATATATTCACGCCACAATGCCAGTTTTGACGGATGCCTCACTTGTGACTAAGATAGCTATGCTATATTGAGCTGATGCCTTCATCAGCAGCGGCTTAGATGCTGTCATCACCCCTCCTCTTCCTCCGTTACCAGGAACAACACTCTAGTGTGTCCATCAGCTCCCATCAGCCCTTCTCTGTGTTTCGGGAGCTCCTCGGGCGACTCGTGTGGCTGATCTGCCAGAAAACTGTAAAGTTTGACCAAAGGTCTGGCTCCCTGACAGCACTCATGTGTTTACGCACATCTGCAACCACACACACACACACTCAGGAGTGTATACTTCTCTACGATAAATATGCACAGTTGCATGCATCTGACTGTGAGAGGTTTACAAATGATCCACAGAAATGCAAATATTTTCTCCTGATGATTTGTGTTCTACTTACAGAGAATACTTAGTGCATCGTTTAAATTTCATATTCTGCACTTCTTTTCCTTTTTCTTATCTGCACAAGAAACGCTCACCTCGGAGAATATTGATAGTTAATGTCTACATAATAATTTCAGCTGGACGATTTGATGACCATCCTCCCCATATTCACCCTCTGGCTACCATGGCAACCATCTCCTTGAGAGTAGTAACAGTAAACATAAAAAAGTTTTCATAATTATAACCATGTCTACTATTACTGCCATTAAACCCTTACATTTTATTCTCATTCATGCCTTTTTGCTTGAGAGTTTTGTATCTGTTGAATCTACTGGTCAAATCAGGTATGGAAAGGCTACGTCTGTATATTTGCACACTCCTTCTCTCTCTCTCTCTCTCTCTTTCTCTCACCTGCTCTCTCTCTTTCTCAGCAGCTGGTTGATGTGCGACTGACTCAAGCCGGCCTGTCACACATCATCAGGGTCTTCCCGTGTGACACGTTAGGCCTCCAGGGCACAGAAATGGCCTGGTCCATGTCTCCATGTAGGTTTGTCTTTTTCCTCTAGTCAGAGTCAAAGCCATAATGGAGGTAATGAGAGGTCCCATGATACTTTTATGTGATGCTTTCTTTTATTCATCACCTGCCAGTCTCCCCTTAATTATATAAAACACAGATGCAGCCGTCTCAAAGCCTCTCCTTTTACTCCATTTATGATTTGCAACCGTGAAATGGAAAATTACCCACAATATATCTATTCAGTGCTCCTTTAAAGCTTTTGAATTGTGTTATAGTGATTTTGTACCGATGGGAAGGCTATGTACTCTGTATTTTGTAAACATTAATGTAAGCAAGCATTTTCTGTCTTTACCTCACGTTAGAGTCAAAAGAAAATTTCACATCCCTTAAAATGACACAGGAAATTGCCACTGCACTTTACGTTGGGAATACTTCACATCACCAGCAAACAGCATCTATAAACATATGATTTTCTATTTTGCAATTGATTGACATGTTACTGATTAGGGTGTGGCCAAGAGTACCACAGGCTCAACATCAACATAGAGCATTTTACGTCTTTCACCAGATTACCAAACACGCTTACCTAGAGCAACTGAAGCAAAAGGATTGGAAAAATAAACCTATTGACAGCTCAGATAGATGCAGAAACACCCAACATGAAAGACAAGCCTGAAGCAGAAGATGAGTGTGAGGCTCTCTTTCACCTCCATCTTTTGGAGATAATGGTTTGTAGCCAGTGTGAGTTAATAAAATAATTTACAGGCGCTTTTACAGCAGATGATGCCCCTGAAATTAACCATATAGGCATATTTAACACTAAGCAAGGAGTTATAAAGCCGTTGCTTCATCATGACATGTTGTCGGATTTAGAGCCTTGAAACTCTCGTTGGTATTGGTTTTAAAACAAACTGCTGAGGGGTAAGTTGCAGGTTTTACAGTAAGTGAACTTAAACTTAAAGTCCTTCATCCTGAGAGTCTCTGCCACAGCAGGTCCATTACGCTCCATGATGCAGTGTGCAGTAATTGGTGTATCTGTTGGTAAGCAGCTCCTTTATCCCAGAGCTGAGCCTCATGCTGTGCTGGAGACTGTCTGATATCAGAGCTGCAGAGAACATGATGGAACCTGAACAGCGAGGACGTGTCACCGGGATAAACAGCTCCGAGGGGGGAATAAACCCCAATATTTACCAACGCAAATCAATCATGCATTTTGTTGAGAGAGATTATTTCCCCCTCATCCTGCCATCGTCTATAAATGCTATTCTTCAACCTCAAAAGCAGCCATCCCTCAATGATCCCTCCCAGATACCCTGAACTGTCAATAAGACAGTTAAAGGGAAAGCACGCAAATCAACATTCCTGTAAAATGCTAAGAGTCATCAAAACCATCGGTTTACACCAAATGCGAGTTGGTTTCCCCTTTGATGTGGTAATAAGTTGCTATGATTTCTGTGTGTCAAGCACGTTTTAATTGAGACAGGCATTCCCAACAGCTACTACAGTAAAATCAATTAAAAACCACTCAGAGACAGGAAAAACTCATGTAAACGCTCAGGGTCATTTCAGACAGAGAGGAATAAAGATGTGAAATCCTGAGGGAGCAAATGTAAGTCCTGGATTTATTAAGTTTGACTCCATCTTCCTGCATCTGTGCTGCTTAAAGCTCACAGCACCACATGTACTGTATGTCTTTTTTCTTTTCTTTACAAGTACATGCATTTAATTAATTTATGAGTGTATTTGCAATGTTGAGAAATAGTTGCATGTACAGCGAGTCTGTTGTTGCCATAGGGGCATATGTGCAGTTTTCTTTGACAAACATAAAAAGTGGTTTTAAAAGCTTTATCTAATTCTGACCCCTTGAAATTATAATGCAGAGCCATGCAATCCAAGACAAAATATAACTAATGTATTCCCTGACCTATGTTTAGCATTTGCATGTCCTAGAGTAGCCCATCACAGAAACTTTTTCATACGCTTGTACCAATATCACATGATTTGATGTTGTCGAGTCCAAATATCTTATTGATTTGCTCTGATGTGGAAATATGTTGAGTTTTTTTTAGCTACTGGAAGTCTCATTACTGTAAAACCACATAACAAACTATAATTATTTCTCTTCAACAGCTTTCAGTCCTAAAGGTCAAAATCCAGCAATCAATACCAGCCCACAGAACTCATTTCTGGCTTCGTGATGGAGGATGAGAATGTAAAGACTTGCAAATGCTATAGGATGTGATTCAAGAGGTTTTCGGTCCTGTGTGGTACAAATGTTTCAGGCGTTTTTTTGTTTGTTTTTTTTAACGTATGTGAAAGTTTGAGAAGAATCTTGTCACGTACGAAAGCTGATCTGCATTTGTTGATTACAGAAGCAGGTTTTTGTAGACAGCAATTCATCAGGAATGAAGCTGCGGCACTGTGTGCATATGTTTATGAATGTTTACGGACATTAAAAGCTCGTATAGGAGGGACGGAATTGGATAAAAAAAAAAACAACGACAACAGAAGCTTCAAAATGAAGATATAGTAGGTGTAATGCTTTGCATCCTGTGATGCTGTTTGGATCAGAGGCGTTGGTTATCATAATAGATGTAAATGAAGGTGCATCTGTGAATGTCTCCGTGTGCAACTCCGTGAATGAATATGCAAGTGTGTTTGCTTAAGAAAGTGAAGTACGTGCCTCAGCTGGAGGTCGGCAGGCGGCTCCTGTTTCGTCTGTTTGTCAGGATTCAGAGATAAGATCGGACTGATCGTTCAAGAAGCCTCAGGCTTTACCTCTGCAGAATGACACACCTAACCAGCTTAGAGCCCCTTATCAGCTAACTCCTATAAGAACAGTTTGATTAGGCATTCGGCCTTAGACTGCCTTGATCTACGTTAACATAATAGAACATAATTTCTTATTGTCTATTTCAAGCTTCAAGTCAAATAAGCGTAGATGGAGATAGCTGAGTCGGCTGGTTTTATATTATAATCGCTCAACAGAAGAAGAAAAGATCGTATTAGTGATAACAGCTGCAATATCTTAACACTTATCTGAGTTACCCCAAATGTATTGTGCGACTTATTGTTTGTCATTGTCATCAGTTCCTCAATGTGACCTTTAACAGGATTTAATACTGTGTCCTGGAGACTGAGGCTGTGTCCCGTCTCAGGTTTCACCACCATCATGGTCTGTAGCTTTCTCTGAGTTGCAGTGACACAAATACACAGATTTTGGATCTTTCTTAAGGACAGTGGGGGGAGACAGTTGTTTTTTTTTCATTTTGCATGTGAGGATAAACCTCTGGGGACACACTGTCTCATTTTCAAGAGGGATGCGTAGCTGAAACAATCTGAAAGACACGCTATTTATCTCTGTGGCAAATGTCATCTGCACAACATTAATGAAAAAGAAATTGAATTAACTAAAAAATAATGACATAATGGCATTTGCAGCAAAAACAATTACATTTGAGTTAAGCAAGTAAAGAAAGCATGAAAAGCAGTAATGGATCTGAGTGAATTAGGGGGGAATAATCCACCCGATGAGGCTCCCGATACACTCCGTCCCTCCCTGCAGCCACGTTCCCACTGCTTTAACACACTTCCAGTCTGTGCCTGTCCACCAGACGCCCTTTCCTAATCACCTGACTGCAGTCACACCACATTCCTCTCTCACCTCCTCACAATCCCCCACTTTCCTCATCGGTCCTTCAGATATCCCATTTTTTGTTCATCACATGTCAATTCCATCCCCCCCGCTGCTTTCTTGCTTTTGTGCTTTTGTGTTTAATGGTCTGTTATCCGCATGAACACCTGGACCTCCACCTGCATGTTTCTGCCGGTAAACTGTTCATCAATAAATTGTGGAAGTCATCCTGCTGCTTCCTCCGTCTGGGTCTGACTCCTATTACCATTTCCTTTGCTTTACCTAAACTTTGAATTTTGCTTTTGTATGTATTATTTATGATTGCTGGATGAATCTTTCAAGTGCTAGTACCATTTTTCCATCAAGTCCTGCCGTGTCTGAACTCAAGAGGTCAATATCTTGAAAAATAAATTATTTATCTAGTGATGATTTCTGTCAAAGCGAGGCACCTCGGCACCCCTTAATGCTGCTGTCAAATCAAATGCATCCTCTCTTTCTCCAGACACAAACCACGCCTGACTTAATGTCAGTCATGAGTTAATACATTACATAATCACAGCGTTTTTGGCTAATTATTAACTCCGGCAACTCAACAAGAAATGGTTTGATAAGACCATCTCACACTCATGCAGCAGCTTACGATAATGACAGACAGCAGTACAAATGGTGCAACGTAAACCATAATTACTGTTTATCGCCTCTCAAACAAAAGCCAGGCAAACGTCACACCTGTGTCGAACACAGTTCAAGAAGAGGGGTTGTGAAGCCAGGTTTGATCATGCATGTTGTGTGGTTGTGTTATGATGAAGTGGGTAATAACAGACGAGTTGCTAAGAGGAAAGCAGAGACCTTCTGTTTGCAGAAATCACTTTGACTGCTGCAGTTACAGGAACAGAGACACAACTGTAGACATTTCCCCCCCAGTTTATTAACTCTAATGCAATTCTGAAATGTAACAATGATGGATAGAAGTCATCAACAGTATGCAGAGTGACATCCTGTTATATATCTGTAAAAATAAATAAACTTTCACATGCACCGTCCTTCTTTCACAGCTTAAATAACGCTGTGATTCAGAAATATGGTGGTGCATCATCCGTGCCTCCAAAAACACTTTTTTTTTTTTTTTTGCCCACATACTTCCTCTTACAGCTGTGAGTCATGCCATATTTATAGGGCAACATGGTGATACCTTGTTCTGCACACACCAAGTCAGACCTGTAGTTGAATGCCACCGTGTAAACGCAACGTGTATTTGTCGGCCTGGTGTTAATTGATAGCATCTGCTTTGTTGCTGTTACCCAACAGCGAGAAGGACAAGTCTGTACCTGCGAGGGATGATGATGAAATGTGTGTGTTGTTGTGCAATGGGGGTCGGTGCTCGGGCTTTAAATTCTTACTGTCTGCTGAGCGTCTCAGCTCACCTTGGTGCTCTGACTGTCACGAGACAGTCCCTGAGAGAACAGAATGTGTGTGTGTTGCTTTGTCCAATACACAATAAATGAATTACGTATGGCATTCTTTGTGTTTGTTCGTTGGGTAACACCCACATAATAAAGATAGGAAAGAAAGACAAACTGCCAAGGCAAAGAGAAAAGAAGAATCAAAGCAACACATGAAGCTCATAAAGGTCATCTTTAAGGTTTCCAAAAATTGTTCTACTGCATGTAATGAGAGAGGAAGTGCATAATGATTTTCATCCAAATGGCTTATTTGATCATCCTTATTTTATATTAGTATGTTATTTTATCATGCATGGCCATTTGTGTGACATTTACAGTTACATGTGAAGAACATGGAAACACCACACAGGAGGGAAAACAAGCTTTACGCAATATTTGCGTGGACCAACATTTAGCGCAACAATTTGGGAAGTAAAAGAGTTTTAGATAAATGGTTTAACAGAAAATATCTGGAAATTTATGTGGAACTTAATGGTCCCGGAGGCGTTTTGTTAAACATATTGAGTCAAATATTGCATATAATCAGCCCTATTGATTTTAGATGATGACCTTTTGTAACATTAAATTTATATAATTTCCGTTGTATGTTGATATGTTTGAAATTGTCTAAACTGTGACCTGGTGATTTGCTGCTGTGACACAGTGGAGTAACACCAAGCCCACGAATTTTGAGGATCTCTTCTCAGTATTTGTTCAGTTCATTTGCATTTAAACAGTGGAATTAATTCATCCATTTTCTTGTAGATGACTGTTATTTACACAGTTTATTTTCCCTTCATAAACTCTGCTGTTTTCACATTTCCAATTTTAAATCTGGTCCTGATTATGTTGTCAGACGTTTCCTCATTTCCTGTCTTCTTCACTTTGACGACAGTAATCGTATCATCGGCATCGAAAGTGGAGGATCTGTAACCTTTGACCCTTGTTGTAGCGTTAATTTCAAACAAATAGGAATTCATTAAACACACGTCAACGTCAGCGTTGACGCCTCGTGTCAGCATACAAATACTACACTTCTATTACACATGAACTTAACAAACATGACAGTGCTAAAACACATGTGCACGTACAATAAGAAGCTTGCATTTAGACTAATGCATTAGTAGTTGTCATTGTGAAGCAATCATGTCACTCAGAGCCGGAGCGAAAGGAGGCAAAAGAAAGTCTGATAGCATGTCGCAAATACATGAAAAAAAAACGATCAGAGGTGAGGAATGGAGAAAGAGACAGAAAATTGGAGGCTTGACAGTCATTTCATATTAATACTCTACAATAAGAGCTGCAATGATGAATAATTAATCTGCTGGAAAATGTAGTGATTTATGCTGCTGGCAGGCTGATACAATGTAAAGTAAAGTGAGTGCGGCTGTGAATGCATGCAGCATGTGTTTGATGTGTTGGGTTGTAAATTTGGAAAATTGAGCTTGATTATGTCAAAAAAACAAACAAACAAAACAAAAAAAAAAAAACAAGCAAAAACAGTTTGTGTGGATTACATAAAATCATACACTTGACTGCACCAGATGTAGATAATCGAAGGTTATCTAGCAGTGCAGAGTGTAATTTCCAGCTGTGATGAGCATTGTGAAGCGAGACGTAAGTCTGTATACGGCTTTGACTGTTGTGACTCAGCTTACATTAAATCCCAGCTTGAAGAGTGGCATTCTGAAATCTGGTTGGACCCAGCTGAACTTTCCCTTCTGCCTACTGTCAAGGCCAATCGTGCACCTAGTAAGTCAAGCAGGTACCTGCGACTGTGCGCTTCAGGCTCTCATGATCCCTTAAGAGAAGCTGAATGGAATCCCAACATAAACGCATAAACACAACAGAAACATGTGTGTGGATTAGGAGAAATATTCCGTTGTGAATGTCCATCTTTGTTGACAGATCGCACAGTGGTTGTACACAATAGCAGCATTCTCCATAATAAATGCCCTTTTTTTACCTCATAATGCTACTGGTATTCATGATTAATTCATACGAAGCACATATTGCAGCATAACTTTTGTTTGACAATGAAATGTTACGATTTCTCTGTTGTCTGTTTATCTTTCTTCCACATTTCCCCATCTGGATAATGTCCCTATCCCTCTGACTCCTCTTAGGAAAGCCTCTCACGTTGAATAAATACAGCTAGAAGTAGTTTCAAAAGTTTTTATTGCTTTTTGACTGCATCAGAGCAAAGAGCTTTTGTTTACTTATTTATAAATGTCTCTTTGTTTCAGGGATCATTTATGTAACGGTATTCCCTGTTTACCTTTGGGTTCTAGCCGGGTTTTATCATCAGATTTGTATGTGATTTCTCGTTTGCTTCGTGCATGCAATTTTAACATGTACGGCGATTTTCTCAATGAGGCAATTCACCATAACACATCAGCATGACCGCGTTTGCGTTGTGTGTATGCGATTACGCCTCGCGCGTGTTCGTGTGTGAGCTCCATGCAAAACGAATTCATGTTGATATTCCTGTGGAAACAGAATAAAATATAAAGATAAATCGTTCATATTCCTTTAGGACATGCTGTGAAAAGTGAGTATGATGAAATAAATGAACAAATCTCTCTCTCCTTTGCACATGGAGCCTCTCACAACTATCCTATGTAACCTTGTTGACAACACAAAGTGCTGTTAGGGTGCTGAAATATTAAGACGAGAATAAACAAAGTGGGGCTTGTGAAAGTTCACATTCTTGCTGACTGATTATGCAAGATTCTGACAAAAAAAGACACTGGCTATCAAGACTTTATCTAGGTGATGGACCCTGTTATGAAGTGCACATAATGAAGACTCCTCTGTTTCCATGGAGACCTGTTGTGATCTCCAGCACCCACTACACTTGCAAACATTCCTCTGAAGCCTTTTCTTTATTCCTTCTGAATAAAACGCACTTGTGGATCTTCACTAAAACTATAGTGGGGGGGTGTGTGTGTGTGTCAAAGGTGATCTCATTTTCATGGCAAACAAGATGCATCGCTCCTATGACATGATAGCTAGCTGCCTTTTCAAAGCCTGCCTGTTTAAACTGTGCCATCGCTCGTACATGAACTCAGTCTGTGGAGAAAAACTAAAATTAGCTGTAGCACACCAGGTGTAATGCACATGTCCTACCTCGCCAGCAGTGTTTATCTGTGTGTGTGTGTGTGTGTGTGTGTGTGTGTGTGTGTGTGTGTGTGTGTGTGTGTGTGTGTGTGTGTGTGTGTGTGTGTGTGTGTGTGTGTGTGTGTGTGTGTGTGTGTGTGGACCTGGATGGACCTGTGAACAACCTGAATCAATGAGCTCGTGTGCATCATGGCGTCTAATCCCATTTTGTCTTATTATTTCATCTGAAGCCTTTGTCTTTTCTATCCAAACATGCCACACGCTGCCTCTCACTTCAGATAATACCACGGCACTGTTTAAACAAAGGGAGGGACAAAACGACCTCTTTTTTTTTTTTTTCCCCTTCCATTATATTATTCGGTTCAACTGTTATTCAGATGTGAGGTTGCGGTTTATTAATGGCCTGTATTTTGTCAATATGTCTCGGTGCCTCAGGGCCTGAACAGTTTTTACCGGTTGTTCAGGAAGTTTTATCTGAGCTTAAAATCTATGAGCTGGGCAAAGGCAGAAAAATCATCTTTACTGGATCCAAAAAATGGCATTCATGTTGCATTCAGGCTGTGTTTGGAACTTGAAATTCCCAGTTGATAAAGAGAATACCAGATGGGTCCTTAGCAATTACTTTCTGTATGCACATGCAAAGGCCTGCTCATTTATTCATGTATTACACAGGAGGGAGCTTTTCGGTTCGACTACTTTGAGGCTTTTTTGGATTCCATATTTCAGTCGTTCCCACATAGTTAATGCTCTTTCACGTCTTTGCCAGCAAACATTATTATCTTATTGTGCTACGTTCTGTTTCCCTGAAAACTCCCTTTTCACCCTTTCTATTTTGAGATCCTGCTAATATCGCAGCAGCGGAGCAAATAACCGAGCATGTGTCAAAGTAATGTTTGGTTTAGCTATACTTGTGATCAAAATCAAAGATGGATGGGATTGCCGAGTTGAAGAAACTGAAAGATGAACTTTGACGTGTTGGCAGAAAGGTGTTTGTTCTGATATCGTATTTGCAAAAGTTCCCCGAGCGGAGTGGCACCTCATTATGTTGACTGCCAGTTGTGTTGTTTGTGTTGTGAGAGTATATACGGCATCTATAACACACAGACTGCTGGGTAAATTATGCATGAGAATGTGACTTCTGTGATCAGCACAGTAAACACCATAAATGAATGGTGGAGTGTTAAAACCCAAATTTACTTCTCTTTCCTTTCAAAAGGCCCTGTCATTGTAAAGTTAACACGCAGAGTAATGACATTTACTTAAGCCCCAGAAAGGTGGTTAAACTCTGCTCTCCAAAATAAAAAGGCTGGGAAAAATAGCTCAGCTTTAGAAGCTTAATTACTCCACTTCGCTTAACCTATTCAAACCACAGACGTCCTGGCCTGGAATTTAAATTCTAGAAATGCAAATTCAGCCCTCATCCATTGTGGGCGGGAGTGTCCCCACACGGCCGGGGCGTGGGCACTGATTGGGGGTTGGGACTCTTAACAAGCTGTTAAGTTTCCCCCCCCCCCCAAAAAAAACCCAAAAAACTGCCAGGCAAACAAAAGTGGCTGACAGGAGAACAGGAAAAAAAAAAAAAGGAGATATCCTCGGATATGTGTGTGTGCATGTGCGTACGCGCGTCTTTTCTTGTCTTTGGAGTCGCTTATAATTGAGATTTATTTTAGGAGCGCAGCTTTTGTTCAGATTGTAAGAAATATGTGCGCATTTTTAGGCGTATTGTCTCTCATGTATTGCCAGGGTGATTAAGAACCTGATGATTAGAGTGAAAGTATTCATTGATTAATCTGATGCATTGTGTCAGAGCACAAAGCCTTGTCTGCCTCATCTCGGAGCGCCCGCCCATCGGGCTTTTCTGCGGAGAGATAGTGGCAGATTGATTCTAGTCTCCGGGATTTCCGTGGAGAAAAAGCACAGATCCTTCTTCTTTTGGTTCTCACATCGGTGAGGACAGAAATGATAGCGAGGGCTTGATTTTGGCGAACGCAGTCCAGCCCCCCCACCACCACCACCACTCTCCCTGTGCTCGGAGCGTGTGAGCAGGTTTCCAAATACAGTACGCTCAAGTCACGCTGGACTTCTCTTCCACCGAGTAGGGAATCGCGTCTCCGCAGTCTCGGATGCGTACTAAAGCGGGGAAGTGGGTTGGGTCGCCCGGGCGCCTGGCTGGCATTTTACGCGCACGTCGGCAGCCGTGGAAAACAGATAGGTGAGCGTGGAATCAAGCAGGAAACGACAACCTTTGCCTTCCTTGTTTTTTTTTTTTTTTTTTTTTTTTTTGTTTGTTTGTGTTTTTTTTTTTTTTTAAAACCACAGAGGTTAGTCGGACTCCTGTAAACCCACCAGGATCACCGGCTGAGGATTTGACTCTCAAGACAAGATCCCGGCCGCTTTTTTTTTTTTTTTTTTTTTTTTTAATTTTTATGATCGATCGTGATTCATCGAAGCTCCCTCTACTTCGTTCTGATTCAGGACCAGCTACACACACACACACACACACACACACACACACACACACACACCACCCAACCGGACGACACCGCCTCACATAAAGCGGAATATTGGGAGGTGAATCTGCGGGACGAACGCACACAATGGCAACCGGTGCGCTCCTTCTGGTCTGCGCGCTGCTCGGTAAGTCACCGGAGGAGGCTTTCAACCTTCATTTTTTGGCGTGGAAAATGTTTTCCCCTACTCTTTGTTTTTAGATGTGTCAATCGAGACACACCTGCGTGACACAACGCGTGGATTGCGTTGGGTGGGTAGTTGGGAGCGGAACTAGTCAGCGTGAGTCAGGTGGAAGTAGGTTACATCGGTAATCACTGCGATATTGACAGATGCCTTGTGTGTGTGTGCGCGCGCGCGCACGTGTGTGTGTGTGTGTGTGTGTGTGCGTGCTGAACTAGGTTAATGTGTTATTTGTACTTAAGTCATAGATTAACTCTATACACCCTGACCTCCTGCCTCCAAGGGATGATCATGAAGACAACCTGCTATTGTTTAGTCACATACCCACATTCATATGTACATTATGAGTGTATGGACTCACACACACCTGGGTGACACCCCCCCCCCCTCGGGGTGTGAAGTCATCCTGTGGGTGTGAAGGCACCCAGTACAGTTTTGTCACCTCCAGTAAGTCATCCCATGAAGTTACGCCAGGCGTGCGATGGGTTTACACTTTTCACACTTGCCTGCAATTTAGTGGATGTCACAGAGGAATGCGAGCTGAAGCATGCAAGCCTGATAACACACACACACACACACGCAACACAACATAGTACATCCTGCCTGTGAACTGTCCCAAACAAACACCAGATGGCTTTGCTGTTCCTGGATGGGGAGGCCTGTCGGTGCTGCCGGGGGGGGGGGATGGAGGATGGAGTAAGGGGTGGTGGTGGGGGCGTAGATGTCTTCCCACTTCCAAACCCGTTTTGGCCAAGAGGATTACCAGTCTGTGTCTTGCTTCATGTCCCCATTAAAAATTCACTTTTGTTGAGATTGGAGGCTGACGACTTAATGACTTTTCCCAGTGTGTGTGTGTGTGTGTGTGTGTGTGTGTGTGTGTGTGTGTGTGTGTGTGTGTGTGTGTGTGTAATGTGAGCGGAGAAGAGAGGATTCACACTCACAACACGGATCCACAGCCAGACTGGACCAGCCTGTGTGTTTCGTATTACATAATTATCATGAAGCCTTTGGTTTAATGGGCAGCAGTGGGGAGTGATGGAGAACATCACAGGTGCTGGTGGGGAGTAAGTTTCTTTTTTTTTTTTTTTTGTTTGCGGCGTGTTCATGTGGCTCATCGGCACAAATCACAAGAGGACTTGTGATAAGCTCTAATGATATGTTGTCAGCGTCACTGTTGATATCAGGCTGGCAGTTCTGCTGGATGACAAGTTGCAAATAAATCCTCCACAGCTGAAAAGACGCTTGAGCGACAGAAAATTTATTGGCAACAATTTTTTGATGATGATCGTGTTTTAAGTCATCCTGCAAATAAAAATGACACAATCCTCGTCTGGCATGTGAGAATTCTCTGGGATTCTTTCATGATTTTTAAAATTAATGCGCCTGAGGAAGGAAAACCTAGACGTTTGAAGATGTTGCATCAAGCTCTGGAAACTTGAGATGGGTTTTTTTGTCTTTTTTTCCCCCCCCACTATATACAGTATAACTCAATCAATGCATTGGTAGATGTAATGATTAATACAGTATTTTCCGCACTATAAGGCGCACCTTAAAGCCTTTAATTTTCTCAAAAACCGACAGTGCGCCTTATATATTAAAAGAGTTTTAAAATAGGTCATTCATTGAAGGTGCGCCTTATAGTCCAGTGCGCCTTATAGTGCAGAAAATACTGTAGGTTAATTTTATAAGTTAATTGTAGTCCAATAATAATCAGCTGAGCGTCACTATAGCATGAAAAAACCATGTTAAACAACAAATGGTTGTGAAATACTTGCATCATAGCATGGATCAATGAGTCTTTATGTAACATGTGGCATCATAGCAGCGTGGCAGGGGCTGGTTACAGGTTTAAATGTCCTGGTTGGAATCAGACGCTTCGGGAGGGGGTGGGTGGGGGGCAGCATTAATAACACATCAGCACAGAATCCAAGGGAATATCAGCTGTTTATCCCTCGCTGTCTGCGTGGAAGCATCTGTGTTTGTGTCCATCTTTATGTCTGATTTTCCTCCACATTTGTGAGCTGCCATGTTTGAACGTGTTCGTACGCAATTTGTTTGTTAAAAGAAAGGAGAGAAAAAAAAAAACAACCAACAACAGGAAAATAAAGGTGTTTGACAGCTGTGTGAGACGGAGACTGTTCCAGCCACTGTTAAACCCAGAGGTGCCACTTACACAATGTTTTGACAGGCAAATCTTACATGGGGGTTATTCATGCTTCCCAGTGTGTGTGTGTGTGTGTGTGTGTGTGTTACCAGGTTTGTGATATAAGCATAAAGAGTTGCCAGTAGGAATGGATCTTTTATTAGTTTTTACAAGCAGGATGTGATCCTTCTTCCCCACAGAGTGGGAATGGGTTTATGCTTTTTCTGTCTCGTTGCTCACCACTTGGTATAACTTTTTTTTTTTTTTTGGTGGGGGTTGGGAAACTTCTGTTTGTACAAGAACTTGTTTAAGATGGGAATCCAACTTAAAGTACCCAAGATGTCCTAGTTTATGCAGCTAGATTGAAATGTAATATGTGGGGCTGGCTGCTTTGACTGTGAAATGCCTGATTGGTCTCCATTACCGGGCTGACAGGATGGCGGCCAGGAGTCGCCCAGGTTCTGATGAGCTGCTGCTTGTCTGGTTTTTCAGCTTCAGAGCATCCTCACCTCAGACTGAAGGGAGCATCTTGGAGCTCCGCTATGGTCACACATTTCTCTGTTTTAATGACAGTAACTATGTAAGTAACTAAAATCTGAACGTGTTCTGCACCTTGTTTTTCTTCAGATGTGTGAAGATTGTGAAGATATCTGAAAGCTGCGTTTTCATTTCAACATTCAACACGAGTCAGATGCATTTAGGACCTTGAAACTGATTTTTTTTTTTTTTTTTGTCTAAACTCGTGTGCGGTCACCTAAAATTTTCTTGATCCGCTGTAAAACATCATTTTTCCGTCACACCGTCAGGGTTTCGTTCACGTCTGTGGAGTATGGAAATAAAATGTCAGGCCTTAAACATACATCGACCGGATTACCCCACAATGACGGGAGACGTGCAGCAAAGCTTAAATGGAAAAAAAACACACACACACACACTGCAGGCTTAAATGTATACAGTGACGCAATACACAACTCAACACTCCGTACAGGAATAGATGAAAATCAGCAACTAGCTGCAGGGGTGAAATAAGCCTGAATAGTTGAATTACTCGGCTTCGGGGAAGGGTTGAGCAATAATATTATGCTTTTTAGTCAGGGAAGTAAAACCTTCAAGTGAAAATGGTGGTGCCATCATTCATCCTCCTCTATTTCCTTCTCCCTCGGCATTTGCAGGAGATGTTTTCTTGCTTCATTTCAGTCATCCTGATCCTTTCGTTGAGATTTTTTGATGCTATTTTTGATCAGTGGTTTCAAGTTAGAAGAGGCAGCAGAACTAGTTGCCCATCATGGCTGATTACAGTCTATTGATTGAAAAGAGGAAAAGTTTGAAGTAGTTGTAGTGACACTATCAAACTTGGTCCTCATCAACAGTCAGGATGTAAAGCCAGTCTTGGTAATTGGCCCAATCAAACGACATCAAGCAGCTCATTTCCATTTTAGGGCCACATTTTGTTATTGGATTTTTAAAAAATCTTTTGTGCAGTTGAAGAAGGGCAGCCTCTATAAGTACCAAAGTATAGATCTGATTATATGCTGCAATGATAATTACCACAAGTGCTAGAATATAGCTGGAGATTGAAGAGTCTCTTTCTCTATTTCAGATATCCTCATTAAAGCAGATGCATTTTATGGACAGAAGGAAGTAAATTTAAGGAATATTTAGGATGTTTTCTTGTTTGCAGAGCATAAAATGACATCCTTTTATGTTACCGGTAGCAGAGGAAAAACAGGTGCTGTCAAATTAAAGGAGACTCGCATATCACAATCATTTTAATGGACTTTATTAAATGTTCCTGGTCATGTGGACGTTGAGGTCAACGTGCAGGCATCTCAAACTTTGTGTGCATTCAAAGTTTGCAGTGCCACACCCTGACGCCCACCCTTCTGTCAAAAATAAGGATGACAGCTGGAACCCCCCCCACCCCCCCACCCCCACCCACACCCTGTGGAGGACGGGGATTTCAGGACGTGTGTGTGTGGTCAAGCCGAAGCATTTTCTTCCTGTGCGTCTTGAATCAGCTGTTCCCGTGCCGGGAATGCCTTCCGTTTTTTCTGTAAGCCCCAGCTGACGCTAAAAAGAGTCGTCTAGACGATGAGGCCAGATGCAATAAGTCACTGTCTGGCTGTTTGTGTAGCTGATATGCAGCTATGTGCAATGGAAAAATTTGGCGTGTGCACATGTGACTGTCCCAAGTTGCGTTGCTCATTATTTGTGCCTGTTACCAGGAACAGAGGACCAGCTTCCTCCTGTCATGGTGGGGAGTGGGGGGGGACACAGCCGCATGCAGCTGTCTGTTTGTGTGGTAGCTGCTGCTTGTTTACATCACAAGCACCAGACCCACGCCTTTGTGTAAACCAATGACAAGATGCCATTTGAGGCCTTGTTTTTTTCATATCACGACGCTGTTGAGTCAACTGTCAAAAGCAAACATGAAACGGTAACGGTGGTGAAGCTGTGTGACTGAATATTCAGGAAGGTCCAGATGTAAACGCCAGCCGTTCATGGGTCAGAGATGTGATTGGTCACAGATCAACAGAGGTGGATTTTGTTGCTTCAGCTGCACCAGAAGGTTGTTGGGATTGGGATAAGAGTGAACCTTCATTCTGTGATGTGTCTTTACTCTTTGGGGCGTCGTGTGAATGTATTTAATAAATAACCTGCACATAAATGGAGGAAAGTCTCATATATTCACCATAAAGCAGTGGCTTTAGTGCTTATAGTAAATTACGGTTTCAGTCGGCTTAAAGACGTGAATATATTTGGTTTGTTTATAAGTAAATTTCTTACAGGATATCTTTGCTCCAGAGCAATGTTTCCTACTTTATATGAGGTCTAGAAAATTTTAGCTCTAGAAATTCAAGTCCAGGGACAAATGACCTTTCACATTTGATGATTTGCTCCTTAATTCAGAAGTTTTTTTTTTTTTTCAAATTAGTGTTTTCCGCACTATAAAGCGCACCTAAAGGCTTTCAATTTTCTCAAAAACTGTCAGTGCCCCTTATAATCCAGTGCACCTTATATTTGAAAACAGTTTTAAAATGGGCCATAAATTGAAGGTGCGCCTTATAGTCCAGTACGCCTTATAGTACAGAAAATACTGTACTGTGTTTTTGGGGAACATTTTTAAACCAAGATGTTCTCTCAGGTTTTTGTTGGGAGGAAACTCCTTCATTTGGATGCGTACACGCGTGACCTCTGGGTTAAAGATGGAGGTTACGGCATAGAGGAAGAAGTTTTCAGAATGGACTGGTAAACTTTAAGGTGACGTAATATTTTTCAGTTGGCTCGTCACATGGGTATTAATTACTTATTATTGTCTACTACTCGCAGCGCTTTTAATTACACTGTATTACAGGCTTCACAGTTCACAGGTTATCCGAAGGAATAAACAAGTTTTTCCTCTAATGGAACTTCAGAGATCAGGGGAAAAATCGAACGTTGAACTTCATCATCAGTAGAGCATTAAATGAAAATCCAAAGTTTGGTGTTGAGAATCGACGCTCCTCCTCCTCCTGTCTAGTGAGCAGCCACTGCCTCCCCCACCCCCAATTTCTTTTTTCTTTGAACAATGCCATCCCAAGCCCACCTCCTCTTCAGAGAACACTAATTACAACTTACCCTCAAAGCTGATATTTTCATCTTCCTCGGTGTGGAAGGAAGAATCTGTAGAGCAGCGTCTACTTGGGCCTATTTACCAGCACCCCCCCCCCTCGCCCCATGTTGAGTTAAAAGACCAACCCTGCCCCCCTCGCCTTGGGATTTGCTCTGCTCCTCCCCCCTCTGCTGTTGGTGTTGGTAGTGATGATGACTGGTCTTTACTCTACACGCACACACACACACACACACACACACACACACACACACACACACACACTCCCCCTACTCCAACCACCAATTTAGCAGATTCCACACCGGTGGGTTACGCACCAGGCGGTGTCACTATGGCGACCGGTCTTCACCTGCACACAACTGATTCTCATTTAGCGTCTTGGCGGCGTGCGCGTCTGAAGGTGTTGATGCGCAGAGATAAATGTCACAACGTGTGATACATTTTTTTAAATTTTTTTTTATAAAGATGCTCTTCCTCAGCGATGAAGAGCGCTTCACTCACTTCCCCATTATGTTCCCATCATGCATTTCTTTTCCGCTTCACACCTAAAAACCAGACGTGTGTGTGTGTGTGTGTGTGTGTGTGTGTGTGTGTGTGTGTGTGTGTGTGTTTGTGGCTAATTGCTTATACATAAATGCATGAATTTTAAAGCGTACGTCTTTACTGCCTGAAAGGCGAAATAGCCGACAATGGCAGGAAAAGTCTGTTTGAAGTCGACTAATTAATAGTTAATTAGTTTCCTTTCCGATCTACAGCGTAATGCACAAACATGGGAGCTGATAGCAGGCTGCCAGTCACACACAACCAACCGCTGTACAGGAAGTAGACGCAGCTGTGAGGCTTAATTGTGCACAGACACAAAACGGATAATGACCGAAGATAGCAGTTTTTATAGAGTTTTTATAGCCTCGCATTCTTACACAACAATTAACATTCAAACAATCAGTTGGATCTGCTTTAACAGTGTTTCATGACACTATAGAAAATTTAAGTGTGTGTGTGTGTGTCTGTGTGTGTACACATGACAGATTGTGGGGGATGGTGTGGAGCAGGTGTCCTATAGAGTTAATGGGTTTGAGCATGGGAGTAGATAGAGGCACTTACGTGTGTGTGTGTGTGTGTGTGTGTTTGCTGATTCACAGTTTGTCAACTTGCCTCTGTTCTCTAATGTTGTTCTTCTCTGAACGGGAGTGAACCATAAATGTGATGATGATTTATCCTTTTTGAAATGATGATTAACAAATATTACCTGCCCGTACGCTTTGAGGCGGCTCACAGACGCTCCCTCCTCTTCCTCCTCTTCCTCCTCTCATCGCTAACTGATGGCCTGTAACCATCTGTCACACTATAAACGTCCATCAGGCTCTCAGCAGAGTTGAGGATTGACTCTGCGGTATTGAAACTACATAAAAACTTTTCTCCATAATTGTTTTTCTTCTGCGTCATGACTCCCCAAATGTCGTTGAGAAGCGGAGACTGTCGGTAAGAAACGTTCCTTCAGTTCAGCCCCGTTTGATTTATGATCCGCTTACAGCATCTGATTTTATTTATGTGCGGTTGTTGTGTTGAATGAAGTATGAAACGAAGGCATTGGATTCGTATAGCAACGGAATCAAGCCTAATTCTGATGTGTGTGTGTGTGTGTGTGTGGATCTGACGTACAGTGTGTTGATCTGAAGCCATTTCTTTCAGCTGTTGTGTTTCCAGGCGAGGGAGACGTCTCGTTCCAGCTGCAGTTCCCAGCCATCTCTCTCTCACTGTCTTAGTCTTTGAATTATTTATCCGTAATGGGGATGGTGAGTAAATATTTTCAAAAACACAGAATTGGCAGACTTTGATTACATTTATATGTCAAGATGTCACTGTAGCTGTGCCACACTTGACTGTGTAACTGAGTTTTGGCGCTGCAAAGTCCCTCCCTCTTGGCTGTGCTGCTGCAGAGTCGTGTAATTATCCTCTAATAAAGTTCAAATGCTGTCGTTCCCTCACCTTCATGTTGAGGGACGGAGCCACATAGCATTAGAGGTTCAAGGGAGGAACTGCTGCTTCCTGATTGTGTGCTTTCTTTTGCTTTATTTAAACACTTAAGAGTGGAACAATCAAATAAAAAAAGCTGTTTTCCATTGTGGCGGTGGGAAAAAAAAGTAGAAGCAGCTGAGGGTGTAGGAGGGAGGATGAAGAGGCAGCTGTTTAACGAAGAGGGAGAGATTACGATCCACTCCATGCTGTTGACACTCGACAAATCCTGCATCAAAAACGGAGAGGAAAAAAAAAAATTAATCAGCCTGCATGCATTTCAGATAAGCAATCAGTAGTCCTTAGACTTATTTATGCTTACAATGTAATAACCAAACGCCATCCTGACCTCCCCGTGTTCTAAACTGGAAGCGGCCCCAGGGCGTCAGACCGGTTTGCATACCGAGATCAGGACGGCGCAACACAAACCAAATTCCGAGCTGTAGGCTCTGAGCCATAAAAATGATTGATTTTTTATAAAGACTCCTTTAAAACTAGAAAGAAAAGCGAGCAGAAATCTTATTAACATTGTCAAATCATTGTCAGAACAGGAGTTCAGCCAGATATCTTAAAGCAAGCGTAGCAAGAACAACTGGAAATTGAGAAAGATTGCTAGCCGGGCTGGTTCCAAAGCTAACAGAACCGTTTCTTGGCTGCTTCCCGAGGTCTTGTTGTTACTGTGAGGTTGCCAGGCAAACAGTAGAGACTTCAGACTTTTGGCTGCCAAAAAATACTCCAGCACACAACCCTTTTGGAGGCGCATTCTTTTTTTTCCTTTTTTTTCTGTTTGGGTAATGCCAAGATCGCCCCCTTTCCCCATTCTTCATGCTAGGCTAAGCTAACAAGATGGATTTGGCGCACATTCATGAAGGCGGCATCAATCTTCTCATCATCAAACTCTTCCCAAGAAAAATGACTTCCTCTCCGAAATGTCAAGCTGTCTCTTTAAAAACAGATCTCCCCTCATTGGGATTCAGAGAGAGAGAGACAGAAAGATAGAGAGACGGAGAGAAATGCAATATCCGAATTTGCAAGTCAACTCTTTGTACCCCGGCTAGCGGCTGGGGAGTCTCAGACCAAGCCCAAATAAATGTGTCTACCTTTTTTTATGTTCGCTTCTCTCTTCACCCTCTGGCTGTTTTTCCTGCTTTCCAGTGTTGTGATACACCTGGAAAAAAGGTGAAGTTTTTCCCTCCACACGAGGATAACGTCCTCATCTCTTTACCCTCACGTTCGCACCACCGGCGCCGCCTGACTTCGGTCTAATTGAGCCATGCAAAGATCAAATGGTGAAGTGGAGCCCATGTGCTTCATCCTCCCACTCACAGCGCTCGTATGCTCCGTTGTTCCTGCTGATTACAGCTGTGTTGGGTGAAATGGACAGTTAGCTGTTTTGTCAGCTGCTAGTGGCCGTCTGGACCGTCTGACCAGGTCTCTAACGGACGTTTGATCACTTTGTCTCCTTTTTCACAGGACACTGAGAAGGAATGAATTAAAAAAGATGCCTATATTCTCATCATAATTTGAGCTAGCTGCTATGATACATTGTGGTTAAGCGGCTGGATGAAGTAGAAATTCCCATTTCTCCATCATTTTTCATGGTTTGCCGTTTGACTTAAACTTCCTAATGACATCAAGTGGTATTTATTCCGCTGTGAGTGGAGTATTAAATTAGTGTCGATAACGGTCTCAGTTCAGGAGCTTCAGATTTCAGTGGGCATCTATTGACCTGAATGTTATGTTTTATTTCATATCGAGGCCAAACTTCACATATCTGCTCCGGGCACAGTTTGGTTTGTAGCCAAATAAAAACGGAGAGCCCAAAAACTTTGCGTTGGTTTGTTGAGTTTTCAGAAAAAAGGATGCGGCTATAACAACTAATAACATAAATCTAAAAAGACATTTACGGATCCACCGCCTCTTCAATTTACTGAGCTTGGACAGATGGCTACAGCCGCAGGTCCATCCAGGCAATTGGCTATTAGGGAACCTTTCAAACAAGAGTCTAAATATAGACGTGACAGAGCCAAGAAACGGCTCTTCTTCACAAGGTGCTTTTGTGCGATCAAAGTGTTGTTAGAGCTTCGCTGTCAATGAGTGATAAAATTAAATCGGTATTTGTAATTATTACGATGACAATAAAATGTCGCCATGGTGACAGGTGTGATAGATTTGTTCTATGTTTGCAGGGAGCCAGTTGTTAATGACAAAGCTGCAACACTGATTTCTACATTCATACCTGCAGATAATTATCAGAGCCAAAAGTTCAGAGGGGCCTGAATTGTATCTGATGCTATCTGGAGCCCATTGATCAAAAATCTAAGAATCTGCCAAAGATATGGGAGGAAATCTAAGCTGTTTTATGGTTCATATCCGGCTGCAGTCTGTGGTAATGTGAGTTTTCCCGCTGTATCGCCAGCATCAGCACCGCCACACATCCACTTGTGTCAAATTTGAATGGAGAAGATCAGAAGAGATGAAGGAGATCGTCACCGCCTAGGTTGAAGCGTGACGAAAGCGCGCAAGCCGGATTATTCTGTTGCGTGAATTCGGGACAGGATCCATTTGGAACGGCGGCTCGTATCGTCTCTAAATGTTAACGTTTTTCCCCCTCCGCTTGAAAAAAAAAAAACGTCTCCTCTTTCAACACTTTCATCTTCTTCCCTCCAGTTTTCCCTCATCGTGGAATCTCTCTGTCTCCCTCGCACTCGCGCTCTCTCTGGTAATGATGTTAACAGGGTCAAATGCTTTCAGGGGCCTAGAGGGAGAAGGGATCGGAGTGATTTTGGAGAATGGTTAAGCAGCGCTGAGAAGTGTGAAGAGGAAAATACTTTTATGCTCTTCATCTTTCTCCCGACGTTTATTTCTCTCTGTCACACTTTTGCGCAGCATATTAGTCAGTGGTATAGTTGTGTATTTCCCTCGTTCAGTCGGTGTCTGGTCTTCAGCACCCTGGAGGCAGTTGTCGTTTCCTCCTTCTACCTATTTTTCGTTTCCTCTTCTCTTTGCTGCTTTGCTCTGTGAGAATCTTCAGATCTGAAGGATCCTCCTTCTGAGCCTCCTTCTGTGAGTTAGGACATTGACTGGATCCATGCTTATTATTAATTCATATTTCACTGGCTGGAGTTACTTCAGTTCCTCCACTCTTCAACAAGTTTGAGGATGTGGATCATCAGGGATGGGCAGTACTGCAATTTCTTGTCGAGATTGAGGTCTACCAAAACAAAAACATTGTTAATAAAGTTATCCCTGTTTTTTTCTTTTGTTATCCACGCGCGACTCGTCTGCTAGCTTGCAAAATGAAACGGTATGTCGTGATTGACACACCGTGATGTTCTCCTTTTATTTAGTGAGCCTACCTGTGCGTGAGATTATCTTCTCTCAGCTGCGTGACCCTGCATCCAGGCAGAAATGTAGACTGTCTGAACGGCATAATGTCACACTATTGTTGGAGGAAGAAAAAGAAACATTTCTTTTCACATCTTTCATCATGTTCTACCTCCAGGACGTAGTTCTGATACTATATTATTCACTAGATGCCTTAATTGAGGAACAGATCTGATCGCTAGGGCTGAAAGGATTTTTTACATAGTTGAAATATGTCAATTTTTAAAAACTCCTCAAGGCCAATTATATTCTATTTGAGAACAGGTTATTATGGACTTTGTAGCCTGTGTGTGTGAGTGACTAATAAGAAAAAAGGAAAGTGAGAGAAGGTGATGGACATCTCAAATCTGCAAATTGGCCCATCTCCATACTGCTGTGACTGTATTGTCACACCCTGCAGGGTTTTTATTATACACCTTTCTAGGTGTATAATTATCCCGTGTCACAGAAAGCGGATGTGACTAGTATGCATATCTGCCAGTGGCCTCACTGCTGCTCCAATTGAGAATAAGACACTGGCCACAAATGATTGGATTAGTGTTTGACCCCACTTCCACTTAGCATAATCCTCTTTGCAGATTTGTGTGTTGTGTGTTGGAGTCATGTGCCCCTGCGCGTTCCGGCCGACAAACATCAAGGTCATTTGGAGCGCTTGTCTTTTGACTGGACACATCCTTCCTGTCTCTGTATATGGAAGCAACCAGCAGAAAAAAATTCAATAGATGGGATACAGGGGTCGGGAGCAGAAGGGAGGGATGATGTGAGGATGGTGGGGGGGGGGTGGGGGGTGGGGGAGCAGCCAGATATTTGAGGTATGCAAAGATGGAGATGAGCATCAATAATGGAAAATCCAAGGCCTTGTTGAGAAAATGCGGAGACGTGACGATCAATCTGTGTAGCCAGAGGTGAAGAAACAGGGGGAGGTTGCAGGCATAGGATTATTGTGGAAAGTTGGTGGAATAGAACGATCATTCGAAGGTCTGCAGGGTTTGGAATGTCATTGTCAGGCTTTCCAAACAGCCTGCAGAGCGATGGGCACTTTGAAGTTTCACAGAGCCGCTTAAATCCTGCCTGAAAGATGCAGAGAACCGCGAGGCAGGGAGAAAAGACAGGAATATATACAGAGAAAGACAGAAGGGGCAGGATGAAGGGAAGGATAGACGAGAGGAAGAAGGGGGTGAGGGTAATCGGGAGTAAGGAGGGAGCTGGTTTCAGGGGGATGACAGGAGATGGGCAGGAGGAGGAAGGCTTTAGTGCACTGGCACAGAAGGAGTCGTGCGCGTCTTTTGATGGATGACTAATATGTTTCCAGCAGCTTTTAGATGAGGAGCTGCAACATGAGAAGCGGTGATGCAGCAGTTCAGCTCTGACCCGATCTCACATGGATGTGGGGAGACTGGGTGCCGCCAGATTAGCACAGCGATGGAAAATAAGGAACTGGCTTTTCTGAAATCATCCCATTAAACATGATGCGTTCATGTTGTAATCGGTCAGTCTCGTCCAGGAGTGTTTGGTGTTTGCTCACCGTGGAAGTCCAAAGGAAGTAAATCACGTTTCACCTCTCATCCAAGATGCTTCTTCAGTTCAGAGCTGAAGAAGCCTTGAAGGAAAAATTCTCAACGTCCGGTTGATTCGATTTAATGCCTTTTGGGAAACCGCGTGCTGGATGAATGAGAACCTTCAGAAGTGTCTCGTGTTGGCTAAGCTAGCATTGTGGAAAGAAATGTAAGGTTCCATCATCAGTTCAGATGATGAATATTCACATTATTCATTTACAACACAAACACAAAATTCCTACATATAAGAATCTGTCATCGGCAAATTTTGACATGTAGGCATGATTAAAGTAATTCGGTTTTAAAGTAATTCAAACTCTAAGGTAAAATTGAACTGAACATTGGAAACACCTTTACAGAGAAAACCCACAAATACACACAAATGTTTAGCTGCCACATATTACCGGTTTTTCTATTTCTGTATGCTTATAGAAAATTCAGTCATAAAATTTTCTTTTTAAGATTATCATTCTTATTATATACTGTACTTTAAATCCGTGCAAGGAAATTCAAAATATAAATCAGTAATACTAGTTATAAAAAATATGAGCTGTGTTGGAAATGTTAGATGTGTAACCCCTAAAAAAGCATCACCAGTTGACTAATTTTATCTTCCAAGGTGCTCCAATAATATCACTGTGGAGACATCGTATTTCTGCTGGCAGTATAATATATAATGAAGTTTCCAGTTGTATCAATGAGTAGAGTCTCATAATAAACCTGATTAATTGTGGCGATCTGAAGAAGAATCCAATAACTAATCAATAGGAACTGATTTATCAATTGTCCATAAATTACATTCAGAGTAATATGTGGGTTTAAACTCACTCAATGATGTTTGAGGGACTGTTTGGAAAGTGTGGTGAGCTAAACACCAGGAACAAGTTGTTCTCCATCAGGGCTCCATTGAACCGTTACACTGAAGGTCAGTAGTATCACCACATGTCAGTGATAATACTGACATGTCAGTGACAAACAAGGGGGCGATAATGTAGTTCAAGCGCTGATTGAACAAGGAGCCGCCTTCTCTGCTCCAACCAGGCATTGTAGACATCAACTCAGCTGTTGGCTCTGATGTCATCGTTCTGGAATCGTCTTAGTCGGACACACAGTGTGTGTGTGTGTGTGTGTGTGTGTGTGTGTGTGTGTGTGTGTGTGTGTGACAGTGGTGTCATCCGACAATGCTGCGGAGTGTTGTGTCAGAAGGCTGGAAAAAGCCCCGGCGTTCTTTAGCTTCAGGAAGGCCTTGGCAGCGTGTGTGTGATCATCATGTGATCAATAAAACAAGCTGAGATACTGAATAGAAGCAGTGTGATTTGTAAAAACACCACCAGCAGCTAAACTACAGCCACAACTGTCCAACACTAGGGGGAGGGGTGTGTGTGTGTGTGTGTGTGTGGGAGAGGGGGAATGAAGTGTAAACGTAAGAGATAGTTACTGTGGAGCAGAGAGGATGTTGAAGTTAAAAAGCTGTTCTGGTGCATTATTAATGCCCAGCATTGTGCCCACAGACACAGCATCTTACAGAATTTCTCACACACATGCAACACACACACACACACACACACACACACGCACATACGAATGCAAACACTCACACACAGCTGCAATCCCCAGTTGCTTGTGCAGAGAGGAAACGTTGTGCTTGTAGCGCTGTCTAGATTTAGTGGTATGTGTTAGTGTTCTGTTGTCTCTGAATGCTGTGTGTGTGTGTGTGTGTGTGTGTGTGTGTGTGTGTGTGTGTGTGTGTGTGTGTGTGTGTGTGTGTGTGTGTGGGTTTTAGGGGTTGAGGTAACTTTCATATGTTGTCTGACTGACTGAATATTGGTAAAGAACACAGAATGTTCAACATTTATCCAAAAACAAAGTACCACTTCTAGTCAGGATGTGACTTCATGACTCTTCTCCTACCCTTCCACCCAGTTTCATGGTAATCCATCATGTAGTTTATGTTTAATGTTGTTTATGTTTAGAGGTCAAAAGGAATCCAAACAACCCCTTTTGACTCCGCCCCTTTATCCGAACCTTTCCATAATTCTTCCTCGCTGCACGTCCAACCCGTAGGTTTTGTGTAATCCTGCTGGCAGACACTCAGACTAACAAAGACAAACCACTGTTGGTGCAGGTTTTACCTACTCGGCGGAGGTGAAAAGAAAAACCGCTTAGAGCGAGTGAATGTTGTAACTGAATTGGTATTTCTTGCCTATTAGATGAATCAGTGTACTTTTTTTTTAAGGCAGGAGTTTTAGCCTTAGACATAGAGTACTCATTCTTCAATCTGACTGGCTGGTCTGTAGCTAGTGCATTTAATCTGTAGTCTGTGCCCATCGTCTCTCAGTAACAATGACGATGGATGTGTCAGTAAAACCAGTATTTACAGCTCATTTCAAAAGCACCTATGAAGCTGGACACGCTTAAAACACCCCGCTGACTCGTGTTTTACCAGCTCCCACTGACCTCCGACCTGAACACCCCCGTGGGTGCCTCTCACCTCGCTGTAGTGCCGTCCAGAGGTGAAGGGTGAGTGCGTGTAAAAGCAGTGAGCGTGATTTGGATCTGAGCTGTTCAAACGAGTCTCTGTGACTGTGTTTGGACGAGTGTCCGTGTGTGCGTACGCCAACCTCAGCAAGCACTCTCCAGGATACTCAGCCGCACATCACATTGTTTCCGAGCATGCTGGGAGATGTGTGCAGTACATAAAGTCTCTCACATTGTTAAATATTTAAATGGCAGTTTAGTAACCCATGTTCTCGCTTTCTCTTCTCCCTTCCTTCACCCCATCTGCACCCCCTTTCTGTCTGCAGTCGGTGTGGCCGTGGCCCAGAGAGTGGTAACGGTGCAAGACGGACCTCTGATTCGGACCGAGGGCTCTCATGTGACCATCTGGTGCAACGTGACGGGCTACAAAGAGGGATTGGAGCAGGACTTTGAGTGGTCCGTTTACCTACCGTCTGTGCCAGACAGGGAGATCCGCATCGTCAGCACGGCTCAGCCCAACTATGCCTACGCCATTTATGCCCAGCGGGTGAACAGCAAGGAGATCTATGTGGAGAGGCTGAGTCGTGACTCTGCTATGCTCCACATCACCAAAGCACAGGCCAAGGACCAGGGTCTGTTTGAGTGTTACACGCCCAACACCGACGGGCGCTACCTGGGATCCTACAGCGCACGCACTAACCTCACTGGTGAGTCTCTACACGCACTAAACATACACTGTTTACAGGCTCAACGCCTGTCGTCACAGAGAACCTGTTCTTACTACACAAGCCCATGTGCTGATGCTCCACATATGAGTGTTATTGTACCATGCGATCAACACGACCCTTCCATCTGTTGCTGTTGGATCAATATAATCACTATATATCAGCCAAGTCACCCTTTTAATAGTAACTACAAGCAAGAACTTCTACAACAGGAGGGGCTGTTTGTCATTTGTACTTCTTCAGAGGTCATTCAAGTTGCCACTGTCAGTAATTATTTGCCCTAAAGTAAAACTGACTGCTATACTTGCCTGACTGTTTACAGGCGTGGGTTTATGCTGCATTTTAATGGCATAATGACATTGTGCCGATTCTTACTTACGTCAGTTTCAGTATTTGGCCACAGGTGGTGCTGTGGAGCAATACTGGTACCACACACACATATTTAGTGACCTCTGGTAACAGATGCTGGGCATGAGTTTTATTCATTCATTTTCTTGAAGATGACACACTCTGTAATCGTCTTGTCTTCAGCCGCTTATCCAGATCCAGGTCAGGGGTTAACTGACTACTGACTGACTACTACTTGGCTGGGTACACACTGGTTAAGTCACCAGTTTATTGCAGTGCCACATAGAAAGACAAACACACACTCATAGCTGCAGTCAGTTTAAATTGGTCGGTTTAATACTATTGCATGTTTGGTTTGGTGGGAGGAAGCCTTAGAATCTGCAGAGAACCCCAATAGAATCCACAGAGACACAAGCATAACATGTAAAGTCCACACAGAAAGGCCTCAAGAGGAGTCAAACCAAGAACCTTCTTTCCGTGAGGCAGCAGCGCTACCCACTGCATCACCGTGCTGCCCACATAATTGCTTATTATTAGAAAAATACTAATTAACATAAAAAATAACAGCTAACAACACTTTAATTAGCACAATGTAATAAAATCCAAGATTGGGCATACACACAATGAAATGTGTGACTCACACAACTATTTGTGTGATGCATTATATACATCATTAAGGATGAATTTGCATCCAACAAAGTGTGTTTATTTGTGTACTGGAGCATCTTTCCAAGGAAATTTGAAGTGACAGCATTTATATATAAATATTTTGCAGGGATTAGCTCACAATAATAACCAAGATATTAATCATCACACTATTATTATTATTACTATTAATAAATGTTATTTTTATTATTATTTTCATGAATAGAGATTAATTATTGCAAAAAATAAGTGATTCTGTTCTGGAATACTAGTGCCACCCATTTTTATTTTTTATTTTTGACAATGATTTGTTCCAGGTTGTGTCAAGCTCCAGTCTTTGGTGCTGATTGGGGTCTGGGGCCCCGTGAAGCTGCCTTATCTAAAGCTGCTATCAATCTGAATGACAAATTGCTGTCAGAGTTGTGAAGTAAAACCCAGACAGTATGATGTCAAATAAAATAAAATGAGATGATAACCTGAGTCTACGCAAACACTGGATGTGGTCCATGCCCTCCTGGAGGTAGTGCGAGAGGAAATATGTTTCTAGTGTCACAGTGATCCCCTCTGAAAATTACTGTGGGAAGCCAAGCAGTCCACCATGTCACACAGACACACCCAAACCATCCCTCACCTTGAACCATTTTAATAACACACCTGGTGTGTTTGAGTGATGTTGAGTTGTTTCAGACAGGAACACTAGTTTCTGTTCTCCTTATCTGTGTCACACATGCAGAAAAAGAGCCCAGGCTGCTGAAGACATAAATGTAACGGCTGGGTATTCCATCCATTTCTTAAGTTTGACCCCGAGAGGAAGATCAGCAGCACCAGAGATGAAGACTCAAAGTGCAAACCAAATTGGTATTGACAGAAAGTTTGAGTTGCACTTAATTTGCCCCTCAGTGTGTCACTGGAAACATAACTTTTAGGTCTTTTCAGTCCAGACTGCAGAAATAGAAGTCTACTGGACAGATCAATAGGCTGAATAAGTATTGCCCGGACCTCAGGAGTTGCATTTCCTCCTATGAACAGCATGATTTGATTGTGGCTCAGGGCGCTGGAGTAGGGCTCTTAAAGCCAGCCCTGCTGATAGCATGCAGTATTTATAGAAATGTGTGTGAGACTCCCTGCCTGTCTGTGTGTGTGTGTGTGTGTGTGTGTGTGTGTGTGTGTGTGTGTGTGTGTGTGTGTGTGCGCACGCGTGCAGAGGTGTTGAGGCACTATTGTTATCTGAGCCATCCTGTGTCTTTGACCTCTTACCCCACTTCCAGGGGTCACGCTGTGGGCTTCTTCCGACCGTCAGCCCCTCCACGATACGCCAGCAGCTGCACGCCATCTCAGACAAACAACACCTTGTCTTCCATCCCCTCCCCCCCTCCTATTCCTCCTCTCCCCCCCCTGCTCTCCTGTCTTTCATTCTGTCATCTGTTTCCATTCATTAGCCTTGACTCCTTTTTATATTTTTTTCTTGCCCTGCGCAAAAAAAAAAAAAAAAAAAATGCTGATAGCACCTTTGAGAATGTGTGTTTCAAGGGTAACGCTAAAGGACGACCGCAGCATGAGAGCGGTGTAGGAGAAATATGGGAAGAGAGGACATGAAATAGAAGGCCAGACCAGGAGGTGTGTGTGTGAGTTCGTGCTTCTGGTAAAGGGTTGTTTGGTTTAATAAAAGGGTGAGGAGGCCACACAGTTATCTGTGCCCTGAGTGTTGTATTAAGGCTGACTCGCCAGATTGTTTTCATCCACTGTCACCTGTGTGAAGAATAGAGGAGGGTTTTATGTGGAACGTAATACCTGTTGCCTAAGGAGGAGAACAGTTTCTGCAGTGTGTGTGTGTGTGTGAGTGTGTGTGTGTGTGTGTGTGTGTGTGTGTGTGTGTAGATACTGTTCCTTCTGATACTGAGACGCTGTGTTCTCCTGTCTTGTGTGTCACATGACCTTAGCGGTGCGTGTGCGCTTGATTGTCTTGAAAAGGGTGATCCTCCTGCGGGAGTGTTTTCTGAATAAGAGCAGCAGATGGAAAGCGTGTTTGTTTAGTGATAGTAATACTAGTGATACTAATCTCAGATAAATCCCAGTCTAGCTCTCTTCAACCACAATAAAAGCTCCAAACATTATGTAGCATTTAACACTGAACGAGATAGACATTTCCCAGAGCAGCAGGTATCCTAAAAATAACCTGAAAATATGTGTATTCATATTTATGTCTGCTAGATCATAAAACGTGTGTTTTGAGTTGGTTTCTGTTGCTTCAACGCTCTCCAATTTATTATCTTGTTTTCCATCTTTAGCATAAACTTCACCGAAAAACTTCAATAGAATCGACTCTTTTGTTTTGGACCTGTTTTTCTTTTCATCCGTGAACATAAAGAAGAGAGGGATATAGAAAAGGTTCCGTCTGCCCGTCACATTTCGTTTCCAGGGCACCATTTAAAAACTGCATAATGTTCAAAACAATACAATCAGCATCTAAAATGTCCTTTGTTAGTTAGGGAGTTTTATTGTTTCTGTTTTAAATGTTCTGTTTCCATGGTTACATGTTGAATTTACTTTCTTTCTCTGAGTAGGATTTGTCTCGGTTGGCAGTTTATGGGGCATAACTCAAAAACTTTTTAATACCTCCACACAAAAAGTTTGTTCACACATCTCCCATGTACCATAGAGGAACTTTAAAACCTTCCTCATATATACAATTAAGAAGAACTGCAATAACAGGAACACTGTAGATAATTACTTCCTATCTGTGAATTGTCTGTGGAGTGGGTTTGCTTCTCCTGGAAACGGGCTTGACAGAAACCAGGTCTCTGTTAGAAAGAGTGACAAGTTCAGACAGGACATCTTTATACAGAGGCTGAATTACATACAAGGAAGTCTGTTGTCAAGTTCGTGACACACAGACGCTCTTAAGTATTTAACACACAGTAGCCTGGAGTCATGTTTGCGTCATACGGGCAGAGTTGCTGACGAGACGACTCGTGTTTGTACCAGATGTGTCTTTATGTCCCAAAGTACCTGTAAGTGCAGTTAAATCATCGTCATACCTGCAACAAAGGCCGGAACACGACATGAACATTGCTGATGACTAACTTTCCTTTAGTCTTCTAATAGTAAATTATACTTGTGTTGGAGGATCCTGAGTATTTATTCTTGTATTAGATTGTAGAGGGGAGCTTTTATCTAATTTGTCCTTGCAGTTGTAAAGAATCGAGCTTTGAAATTCAGCAGTGGCTTTTAGTCTGGTGTTCAGCCTTATGGAGGGTGCCCCAATGAAAAGAGAAATTTTCATTGGCCTGTTTTACTATAAATATGTAACACAATGGCGTGATGTGTGATTCTTCTCTTGGGCTTCATTCAATTCATACAATAAAAAAAAATTAGATTAAATTTTATCATCAGATTGAAGATCCTGTGGAAAAATCTAATGAGCCTGTGCGATATTTTAAGGATGCTGATGTGAAAAGTTTGGAAGGTACAACCCGTCTTGGTTAATGAATAACATTACAATGGGGGGGGGGCTTAATTTGTCTTTATTTTTCTCAGTCATGGACTCAGTTGCCTTTTTTTTTTTTTTTTTTTCAGCGGGGGTTGTTGGCTCCCTGCTCTGTTGGTGGTCAAACGTTATACAATCATGTGTTTAACCTGAATGTTGCAAAGTTCTCTGAGGTTAAAGGTCACATGTGGATCCTCTCAGCCATCCCCCATGCTCTGATCTTTGAGGTTGTCGTAGCTCGATGCGTTTCGTTTGAGTGTGTGTGTGCTTTTGTGCGTCCGAGTGCTCGTGTACATGTGTACCGGTTTGACTTCCGCCTACACATCAGATTGCGGAAGAAAAGGACAACAGCCTGATATGGCCATCATGTTTGTCCTTATCCTACGCACCATCCTGCCAGTGAGCGAGTCCAGCACCCAGCAGAACAACAAGCCTCGCTGAGACAAGTACCACGCTGCTCTTACTTATGAAGCTCCATACCCCCAGTGTCCTAGAACGAACACAGGAGTCACCATCCTGGCAGATACACAGATTCTAGCCTCCGCGTTTGGCAGCAGTCATCCATTCCCAGCGCTGCTGTAACGTAGTAATGGAGCCAGAGAATGAAAGCCTGGGTGAATTTCAAATGGAAGCATTCTCGGTTCTTTCCGTTGTTCACTCCCACCACACAAGAGAAAGGAATAAGAGGTTCATCTTCAGATGTGTGACACCAGAAAAAATCAAGTTTGGCACTGAGTGGTTCTGAAGAAAGGAAAGTGAAGATGGATGGTAAAAAAAAATGCAGAGACAAGCAAATAGAAAAAGAAAGGATTGGGACAGAAGTGACAATTTTGGAAATGGGCAGTGGGGCAATGCTGAATAGTGTGTGTGACCAATAAATGATGAGTTCTTCCTTGTGACTTCAGTGTGATTGGTTACACCTCCCTGAGGCATTACCCACACTATGGCTGGCTCTATAGGGCTATGTTTTAAATAGTGCCTGCCTGTTACTGATTTGATTCCCGAAGTTATTGCATCCACCGACTGATGTACAAACTCTAAATGTAATCAGCCTGCACCAATTGAGGAGAAAGAGGAAAGAGAAAGAAGACAAAAGGCTAGAGATGAGACACAGGAAATTGAGATAGAAAACTGCTGGGTGAATAATGAACCAAGGCAAAATATGACATTTAAGCTGTCTCACTTCTTTTAAGTTACTGAAGTTTCAGCCTTTGCAATAATACCTTGCGCATTCTCGCATCAAGACGTGCGACTTCATCGCATTGCGGATTTTTAGTAGGTAGTCACGTGATACCGTACGTGCATTCTATTGGCTGACAGCATCCGGAAGTGTGCTGCGTTCCAAGACTCACGAAACACAGCGCGCTTCGGTGTATTACAGAAACTCTTAAAAGCGCTTTAAACAGTCTGTAAGAGTGTGGAAAAAGGTGATACAGAAATAAGGTGGTTTAATATCAGTATGGGTAGGGTTCATAAACGTTTAAATTACTGTAAATAATATCGCAACATCGCAACCACCTACAACTTACGGTATGTCATAATTTCTAGGTGGTTCCTGGAACGCATTAATCGCGAGGAACGAGGGATCACTGTATAGTTTCCCATCGTCAGTGAAGGACTCTTATCGTGACAAAGCTGTGACCCAACTGGAAGTTAGGAATCTATAAATGAACACACAGCCAAGCTTAACCTGGTTGTGTTTGCCTACACAGGAGTGTTGGTTTTTCTCTTTATAGCTGAACTTGTACACGGCTAAACATACATAGACGCTGAATCATGCTTCAGCTGAGCTCAGCAGTGTGTGTGTGTTTGTGTGTGTGCATGTGATTTTCTTTCCACAAGAGAGTTGGCGCTGCCAAGTTGCACTCCTCCACTTCACTTAATGAGATCCTCCGAATGTGGAGATGTCATCCCACATTCTATATTCCACCGGGTGACGCAGAGACCACGCCTCCCATGTCGCCCTTGCCTCTCTCTCTCTCTCGGTCTTTGTCTCCTCATGTGTTTCCTGCTCCTACCATCAATCTAGAGGTCCAGAGGAGATTCAATCTGGGTCACCACTTCATCCTCCCGCTGGCATCGGTCTTGCAGGTGTATGGTTTTGTCAATACAGATGTTCATTGACTCAAAAATGAGAAAGACGTGAGCGTGATTGAAGAACACAGCAAGACAGGAGGGAGCTGATGGTTGGGTAAAGACAGGATGGCAGAGGCTGTAATAGAAAAAGGAAATGAGACTGTGTGTTTAGAAAGGAAGCCGAACTGGAGGAAAAGTGTAAATGAATAGACTAGAAATGTCGTTTCTCTGTCTGCTTGCATCGATTGGGATCAGCGGCCTGACTGGAGCTTTTTGTCCTCATCCGTCCTCACGGTGACACGTTTAGCTCTCTGCCCCTCTGTTTCCTCCTTTGCCTGAGAATCACCTCTGTTTTTACCACAAATAATTTCCCACTCAGTCTGCTGTGCGCATATGTGTATGTGTAAGCACATTTTCTGGCTTACCGTTTCCTTGCATATCTTATCGTCTTTGGCGAGCAGGACTTCCTGCCAATCCAACCCCTCATGCACAAACACAAACAAGCTGTCAGTCAGGACAGATGTTGCACCCATAATTGAGTCTGAGAGAGAATGTGCTTTAGCACTCGCATCGTAAAACATCTTTTCCACTGAACATCAGTGAGAAGCGCTGCAACAACTCTTTGAATGTATGTGGTAGACATCACAACGGCAGAACATATAGCCTTCTTAGGTTGTGAAAGGCAGACACCTGCATCAGTAGTGTGGCAGTAGTTGTATCAGGCTTTGGATTCAATGAGTTTAGAAGTAAATAAAGTCAATTTAGGGTGGTAAATCAAATGAAGACTAATCTGTCAAAATTTTCCTCTGACACTAGATACTCTGAAGTGGGTCTTGCCAACTGCCTTCTTGCACAGACTTGGAAGTAAAAAGCAGTTTTTGGATATTAGAGTTTTCACTGTGCACATTGCCACATTCAAACAAGACCATGAAAGCTCAAGTGTTTTACTTATTTTGTCTGTGCTCTGCAATGACTGTCCAGCAATGCATATCCTCTTGTTAGATAAGAGGGACCTATTCCCTCAGGTCTGCAGACCCTGCCCTCCCTGCCTACCTGGCCTTGAATACTGGAGACCCAGTGGACTGTTGAAGACCTTGGATTAGGATAGTGCTTCAGCAAAATAATGCTTGCTGAGTAGAATGTGGGGCAAATTTAGATGTGGCTGCTATTAAAGATGAATATAAATGCTCTAGTAGTCACAGGCAGACTTTCAAGCAAACAGGATGATGAGAATTGCTCAGCCAAATTCAAGGAAAGTACAACTCCAAAGTTTTTAGAGACCTATGTCTTCCACACTCCGCATTTCACACTTATGCATTTTAGTCCTGTCATGATGGGAGGCGTCTTGCTCTTGTAATCACCCAGGTGTCAGAGAAACACTCCCTACACACACCCTACCCTTTCTGCTTACCCTCTCTTGAATACTACGTGCCCAGTGGACCGTTGAAGACCTTGGGTGAGGATAGCGCCGAAGGACTGCATCTAATGCAAAATATTACTTACTGAAGTCGTACGTGAGATCAGTTAAGAAGCAGTCGGAAGCTGCTTACCACTACAGACTAGTTAGATTCAAGTGTAATGGCTTTGAAGCATACACTGCCTTGTATATTTTATGAAAATATAAATAACACCAGAGACGCTCTTCATTTAGCCTTTCACCCACTCTACCGAGCTAAGCTAATGAGAGAGAATTTAATATGTTAACAAATATATATGTGTGTGTGTGTGTGTGTGTGTGTGTGTGTGTGTGTGTGTGAGAACTCACTAATGTTGTGTTTGTATATATGTTTATTAACATTTGTATAATGAGCTAAAGATGTGCTAGCGTAGTTGAATTGATTAGCTTAGCTAAGCGCCAACCCTCAGGGGCCCGGCTGCCTCTCCTCTGTGAGATTAACAGAACACAGTCACAGCTTTAATATGAATTCAGCATTAATATGTATGTGAATGGATATGCTAACGAGTGTTTGTGCCCATGTCGTAATGTGTGTAAGTAAGAAGGGGTACAGCAATCGCCTGCAGGATCCGAGAGTATGGTCCAGGGCCATGCTGCATTGTTTGATGTTGGAGGTGGCTTTGAAGCTTTATCTGAGGAGGTGTGTGTTCCTGGTTCAAGTCACACATCTGATAACCCCCCCACCACACACACACAGTTACCAAAATACATTTGCATATGTTCATACTATATGTGCATGAGCATGCATGGATATTTGGAAGGGTAATAACTGTTCAGAGTTGCTGTAACCGAGTCAAGTATCTGCCCAAGATAATTAATAAATCTGAGTTTCTTTCTTCTCTACAGATTTTTTTATTTGGGCTGATTTACCCACTTGACAGTATTATTGATACGGTGTGTTTAGTGTCAATTATAAAAGCCAAATTGTACCACAAATGCTACACCCACCCATCTCCATTCAAATCAATGCAGGGTTGGTGTTGGAGCGCACCAATGCCCGAACCTCCAGGTATGGCTCAAGTCACAACAGATCCTCCTTTCAAACCTTTCTCAGGTTGGTTGCTAAGCGCAGCATTCGTCTCCGTCGTGGGATCCCCATCGCCATGCTGTCAGAGAGGATTGCTGATTCCCGTTTAAAGATTAGCATTGCATCCAGCTCATTAACATGCTAATCGCAGCCTCATTATTTGCAATGGGGAAACAGAGGTTTAGCTAAAATGTTTGATGGCATGGATTTAAGTGTGGGCCGTTGAGCCAGCCACGGGCTTGTTTAGAGGAGCGGTGAGAAGTGAAAACTAAGAGGAGTCAAAGGTTAAACTCATTTGAGGCAGCACCAACTTATGCAAAGTGAAGGTCCTCTTCCTCTATCTCAGGGACACGCTGAGATTTGACATCTGCAGTGCGGAATCTAATGAGTGCACACACTTACCAAAGTGTGTAGTGCAAAGCTTTAGGTGAGATATTTGAGTGTGTGCAGCCCACACCCGTTCACCCACAGACAGACATGTCTGATCCGTCCATCTCTGAGTGGAAGGCAGCCAACAGCATGTCGCCACCTGTGCCCCCCCTACATATACAGAGCTGGGTGTGGGGTATGGCTGATGGGAAGCAGGGTGGGGTCAGCGTATGTCAGCTCAGACAGTTGCTCCCTCATCTGCTGCCTTGCTGGACGTGTGCCTGCCTGGTGATTTTACCGCTGCCCACTTTCCATAATCCCCCCTCTCCCTCAAAGAAACTCCGTCAAACACCAAAAAAACAAAACAAAACATGCACATCTGCTATTACACACTTCTGGCCAGCTCCCACATTCTGAAGAAAGCCTCCAGATTCTGTCGTTTCATTTTTTATTCACGGTACAAAAAGATACGACTGGATTCCTGGACTCATTTGCAGGTGCACCTTTTTTTTTTTTTTTTTTAGAGGAGAAGGGATGTGGAACCGGCCCAAAGACGGGGCTTTGTACACAGATTAAAACACAGTGATATGTTTTATAAGTCTTAGTTACACACACACACACACACACACAGAAATGGTCAGATGGCTGGGGCTGTAACTGGTTCTATCCTCGGGGAGGTCTTTAATTGGTCACAGTGCTTTACCATCTGGGGCTGTAGCGATGGATGGAGGGATGAAGGGGGACCGGGGGGGGGGGGGGGCTCCTCTAAGGGTTACCGAAGGGGAAGAGGAGCTGGGATAGACGGTAAGTGCAGCACAGGGATGCAGTTTATTAGTTTTAATGCTGGCACCTCCAGCAATAGAATCATAATATACTTGATAAATGCTGTGTGTAGTGCACAAGTGGGATTGTGGGTAAACTTGGATGCAGGTTGTGTGTTTGCGTGCCTGTGTGTGGTCAAGCCTGGCTGCAGACCAGTTATTGCATGGCACCGTGTGTGTGTGTTTTAAGGTGGTAATGGTGGTTATGACTCTGGGGTGATGTGTGTTGGGGCTGAAACCAGCACCAAAACTACACACACACACACACACACACACACACATACACACATACACACGGTAACAACCTCTAGGAGGGCAGAGATGAAGAAGACAAACACTGGTGGCGTTTGTGATGCGAGTCTCCCGTCTGGAGCTTTGTGTGTTTGCTGTAATTGGATGCATGAGCAGAGCGAAAATGCCCCCCCCTCCCTTTTTTTTTTTTTTTTTTTTTTTTAAAAGTGACAAATGAGGCAATGGAGAAAGTGGGTCTGCAGATGAGAAGAAGGATGGAGCGGGAAAGCGGACTGAAGGGCTATGTTTTTTTTTTATTTTTTTGGGTGGGGTATTTCATGTGTTTAGGCATGATGAGTAAATCTTTGATGTTATAAAGGATTTCAGTCAACGATAGCTTTGCACACAGCTCTTCTCAAATGCTCTTAGGAAGATTTGTCTTTCATACTCCCACCTCTCCTCAGACTACCCCTCCTCTCACGCCTTGCCTTTTAATCTCCCGCTTACTCTCCATCTTCCCAACACACTCACTCAGGCTCATTTCCTGGCGGGGCCTCAGTGAGAGGTTGTGTCATATTGTGTGTGTATATATATGTGTGTGTGTGTGTGTGTGTGTGTCTGGGTGTGTGTCCATGTGTGGTTTACGTGTGTATTAGTTGGTGTTAAATCCTCTTCTTCTCCCTTTATGTAAACAGCATCTCATATTTGAAAGCTACTCTTCACCGCGGATTCCTCTCTTATCGCAACATTCAGCTTTTAAACGCCGTGCCACCATTCTTCAGCAACAATAATGGAAGCCCACTTCTTCGCTCATTGCCCACCTTTCGTTTCCTTTCTTCTCCTACTTTCTCCTTTTGTGTGTTGGAGCGGTCCGCATAGAAAGCTACAAACATTAATGGTGACCAGAATAAAAGACTTGTATTTTTTCAGGGTTACTCTTATCCATCCAACCAGGAAAGATGAGAGTAACTGTGTTTGACTAGAGGAATATTTCATCTAAGCTTCCTCAAAATCCATTATTTAGTCTCGCAGGGACTCGAAAGGTGTGCATCTGATAATGGTGTCTTCATTTTGATTATTTTGTACACTTTTAGCCATGTTTTAAAATGTCATGTCATTTGCTATTTTATTGTGATATGTTCTATCCACGTGAGCACAAATGAACTTATTTTCAGTGCTGTAGGTATCTGTGGCCTTGGACACAAATTTTCTTGTCTTTTTATTGGAAATTCATTCTGTGTATCATAGCTTAATGTTCTATTTTGAGCTTTTGCTCACATCTTACTTATTAACCTTGTGAGTTTCTGGAAAATAGCTCATATTGCTATTAACTCTAAAGACATATTCTAAAATTTACTAATGTATGTATTCCTGATAAGACAAACTGAGAAAGTGTTTAATTGACTCTTGAAGAGGTAGAAAAACCTCCACTCGTTGTTTTATTTAGTCTTTTCTTGGCATGCTGAGATGTAAATGCATCACTCACGATCAGTATTTGCGTTTTAAGGTTCACAAACTTGCTGCAGATCGTAACTACAGTTTCCTGTTTTCACATCCAGCAGATATTTCATATTTGCCGACCTTGAGTTATGTTTTTGGTCAACTGGCAAATAACTGTCTTTTATCTGTTATTTATGCCTACCAGTTCTTAAGGGTAGTATTTGACTCTTTTTTAGCTGCTTAAATCTCCGCATAGATGTAAGCTGTGTCTAACTGCTGCTCGGGGCTCAACAGGAAGCCCTCGGTCAACCTGCTGCAGGCTTCCTGCCAGACAGACGTGTTCGCGAGTCATTTTTTTGTTCAAGTCATTCCTTGAGTCTTCTATGGTTCTAATGAGCTTTCATCCACTCCATGCCATCCACTCTGTTTAGACCACTGCATTAAGGAGTCCAGTAAGACTGTATTGTTGGTCATTAATCTATCGCACCCTTATTGATTAGTTGTTTGCCGCAGGATCATTTTAAACAGGATATTACAAAGCAATTTGAAAAGAGTCACTGTTTATGAGGTCAGTGTTGCTGGAGTCCGCAGCACAGCTGGTAGGAATAGTTTAGGCCTACCTGTTGGAGGTGAGCAGAGGTGCAGCAAACGCCTCCCATCTGCAGCTCTTCATCACATGTCCGACTCTTCCTCTGTGCAGTATTGAAAAATGGCTGATCTGGTGATAAAGCTTCACTGTATTTTCTGCACTATAAGGCACATCTAAAAGCCCTTAATTTTCTCAAAAACCAAAAGTGCGCCATATAGTCCAGTGCGTCTGATATATGAAAATGTTTTTTAGATTGGCCATTCGTGGAAGGTGCGCCTTCTAGTCCAGTGCGCCTTATGGTTCGGAAAATACTGTAATTATCTATTATCACTTGAAAATCCCACCCTTTTTTTTCCCCCAATTTTAAATGGCTTTTACAGTAAAGCAGCAAAAGTGGGAACATTTCATCAGCAGTATCTTCACACAGTTTCTATAAAGCTGAAGGGAATATGATGAAACACTGAAAAGAGAGAGCGAGCAGATATCTGAAAGTACAAACAGCGACGCAGGAGAGATACTGAACTTCAAACCTTAGAGATTCAGCTACATGTAGGAGCTCAACACTCTCAGACTTTATACTCCTGTTTCTCTGGGGTCTCCAAGCACAGACACGCGTCTTAAACTCTGTACCCGACACATCTAAAGCGGTAATGGAAATGCAAATCTAGACATCCAAAGGTACCGATGGGAAAGACCCATTAGATGATAGCTGTAAAACCAAAACAATGAACGAAAAATGATGAATGTGTGCTGGAGTGCAGAATCGTTCGATCAATTTCTACGAACTTGTCAACCCGACTGACACTTTTCACATCATTCATGATTTAATCTGTTATTAATGTGAAAAAAAAAGTGTATCTTGACAACTTTTAGATTCAACCTGACACGTTGATCCTGCATAATTTTAAACGCTATCATAGGAAAAAATACAGTGCGTGCCTTCTTGTTGTAACTGCACATATCCAGTCATTTGTATTCTAGATGCAACGAGACTCCGTCTGAAATATACTGTTAATAAGCTGCACCCCTCAGGACTGTGATTCTGGCGGAGTACAGCTGAGTCACGGCTCTGGAGGACATGTTTGGACGGGCAGAGGGGGTGTACCTCGCTCCTTGTTCTACTTTGTGTGTCAGAAAGCAGCTGTCCCTTCAGGCGCGACGATCTGCGTGTGTTTCGGTGTGTGTGTGTGTGTGTGTGTGTGTGTGTGTGTGAGTGAGAGAGACGGTCAGGTTTTGATGCGTCTCTGATTCTGCCTGTAGGTATAATGAGCTTTAATAGCCGCAAGGCCTCGCTGTATTTCTCTCTTTCTCTCACACACAACCGATGTTACTCCTTTTACTAGTTCCACGGCCCTCCAGGATTAGGAAAGTTTGACTGACGTGTAGAGTAAAAGCTGGTAAGGGATCAGCGCTCAGCAAAAAAGAGCTGGGGGAGGAAGGATGATGAGAAAAACAGAGAAAGTGATAATTGGGTGGTGACAAACAACCAGACAGACAGAAAGGAACGGCGCTAGATTATTTGGTAGTGAGGGGTGGGGGGGGGGGGTGAGGATGTAGGGGGTGCATAAATGGAGAAAATTGTGAGGAGAAAAATGGGACAGAGCCTGAGGAAGGAAAAACAGTGTAAAGACAAAGTAAAGAATGCATCATAGATCTCTTTATTAAATGAAGAGTCCATTTTCTCTCATTGTGACCCTCGTCTTATAGTACAGGACACACACACACACACACACACACACACACACACACACACACACACACACACACACACACACACACACACACACACACACACACACACACACACACACACTCAGACTGATATTCCATTAGCTGGAGACCTAGCTGAAAATCTCATAAGAGCAACTGGAAGATCTCTCATATCCTCTCACCCAGTTCCTCTATCCCCCTTATTCCGATTTGATCTCTTCACATTTCCAGAAGATTGGATCTCTGTGTAGGAGCCTCTTTGATTGTATGAGATAGACGCCCAATCAGCGCAGAAGTCAATGAGACTCATAATTGTATAAGTTTTCTATAAAACCTCTTAAAGAAGTAGCTCCAGCTGATGAGGTATCGGGTATGAGACTGGGTCTTTTATTTGGGCTGTAGTCTCGTTTGTGCGTGTCTCAAATGGAATAACATTTGTGAAAATGTTTAATTTTAGTGATTCTTCTGACTGTTGATGCATTTAAAATCCGTTTAATCAAAAGTCCTGCATTCTGCAGATTCACTAATATATGCAAGACAAAAAAAACTTAGGATGTGTTGCTTCTGTCACGCAGATGAACGTGTTAATGGAAAAATTGCGACTTCTGCCAAAATATATTCCGCACTGCAAGATCATTTATGACTCTGATTAAAATTTTGCTGAGTTAATGTGAAACCTCTGACAGTTTTGCAAAATGACAGCTGTCTGCTAGCATCAGTGAGGCCTTAGTCACCTACAATCAGACTAATGAATGAACGCGCTGTAATGATTCTCATTAAGGAGGCATATCCCAGGGCTCCATCAACACCCCACCATCAGACTAAATGTGTGCCACTTAATTACATTTAGTTATTGTGATGCATTTGCATTTGATTAGAATTCTTCAATGGTTTGTATTTATTTAGTTTATTACAAATGGAAGAACTTTGGATTTAACACAATAACCGCATCTAAGAGGTTGCGCAAACTTTTCCTTGAAAAACAGTGGTCATAATGGTTTTCCTCCACCTGCCAAAACACGACGTCAGCAATGCCCTTTTTAAAGGGAGAAGTCTGAGCAAGACCATAAAACAGAAGACAATAAGTATAAAGAGGAATAGTGATGCTGGCAGGTATTTACACCTTTGTCATGTTGAATATTGGAATTTCAGTTCAAGCTTAACTGTAAAATATTGTGTGATACATAGCCTTGGATCTAACTGTATAAATAGCCAACTAGAGCAAATTCAACATCATCTTCACAAAACACTTGAGCTTGATTATCTAGCCTGGTCCGATAAAGGTACCGATATTTGAAAGTTGCTAGTTAGTACATCCTTTTGTCCTTTTATTACTTATCTCTACATTTTTTGTCTTTAAATCTTACATTGTTATCACAAAATTCATTTTGCTGCAATGCAATAGTTACTGAGAAATGGTTGTTACCACATGTTGATCGCCCCCTGGTGGCTGAGCGGAATAGCGACTTTACGTCAAAGTTCTTTATCCCCTTAGGGATTAGCACACAGGTCAAACTGAAACTTTAACATCCAGTAATGTTTTCTCTCATTTCAGATGGTATCACAAAGTTATGTGATGCCGTATATTGATTTTTTTGATTATTATTATTTGATGCCCTACTGGTGTCATCAGTTATTAGCGAATTGTTGATCCATTTTTACCAGGTAGAATGTGACGATGTGTTGTCCAACTTTAAATGTGTCAATAAGCTACAGGAATCACAGGTCCTATTGAATTACAATGGCCTCTGGCCAGATCATCCTTCAGCACACAGAATAGCATCACTGAGTAAATTGAAATATAAAATCCCTTTATATTGTGGAGTGTACAAAGAAATAACAGGCTTTGCTCTATGCTGGAACAACACATTGTTAGGAATTCACAGGAGGATGTCGTTTTAACAAACATAGCATTCTGACATTAGAACTTAATGAAGGCGTAATTGTTTCCCAGGGTCCACACGATGCACAATATCTTTTATGCCTGTGTTCCAAAAGCCATAAATAATGTGAAGACACCGAAACACAGAGACGACAGAGTGGTGTTCTGTGCCTCACACTCACGAAAAGGTGTCGGCTCATCTCGTCCTGTGTGTGTTGTATTATGAATGTACCCCCTGCCGTAGAGCCACATCCCACAACACAGCCTTCATCTCCAGCTTCACCCCCCCACCACCCCCATTTTTTTTTTTTTTGTTAAAGAGGGCACCCACGCACCTTTGTTCTGGCTCTGAGGAGTGAGCTTGACTCTGCTCCTCTCCTCTTTCTGTATCTTGTCCTTATTATCTGCACGTACTTTTAAGGACAGAGTGAAGGCCTCCGTTTGTCACAGTTTGCTTTACTGGTTGCTCGTCGTATCTGCTTGATTTCTTTTTTTCCCCAGTCTCCTGAGAACATTTTCCCTCTGTCTGCCAAATTTTTGTCACCATGCACAAAATCTATATATAGGCTATAAGAAGAATAATGATCTGAACTACTTCCTGCACATCCTGCACAAGTAGAGGCCGTTGCATGTGTGTCATGGGTCAAGATTGCTGCGTTTCTGTTCTTCTGTGTTCATCCTCACTTTTAAAAAAAATTCTTTTACTTTACATCTGTCTTTTCACCTGATTTTACATTTGAGCCTCCCCATCACTCGGCCTGAGTCATCAGCAGTTCTCATTGAGAAGAACAATGCTGTGAAGGATGTGAATGAACAGAGTAATGGGAAGGACATGTGGGCATACCTCCTTGATTTATTCTATTATTTTCTGACCCTAGTACACCTGCATATGTTGTAAGCACCCTGGGTAAAGGACATGTGTGTAGTGGTGATGATGAGGCTGGACTCGTATGAACTGGAGCTGAAGATCGCCCACTCGCTCCGTCTCCCTCTCAGCAGGCCTCTAATTTTCACAAAGTAATTAACAATAATTACCCTGCTGGCTTTGCCAAATGGCCATTTGCTGTGCTACATTCAAACACCTACTTCAGGCCAGAACACACCAAAAACGCCACATCCTGTTCAGATCATACACTGAGTGACCAAAACCATGCGGACACCATCTCCATGCACCTCAGCGGCGTATTTTTGAGGACGGGGAAATCTGATTCAGGAAATCCAGTTTGCCCTAAAAGATGAATGTGTTCAGTTTATGAGACACCAGAATGGTGCTCGCCGATTTTCAGAATTAACAAGACATTTTACAACTGATTTTACAACTCTAGAAATTGGCAATTATTGTACCTGGTTACCACAAAGCAAACAGTCGCATTAACAGTTCACATCATCATCACATCCTTCAGGAATACGCTCTTGCAAAAGGAATACATGCTTGCACCAGATGGTGTTGCACTGCCAGAACGGTGTTTTTCTTCCACCACTCACCCCTTGATCCGAGTTACGAATTCTGAGTCGTATGCTGAAAAAAAAAAAACCTGACCCAGCCTGCATAGATGCCTGACCTCAACCCCACCGGGTCTTGGGGATGAATCGTAAGCTCGGTCTTATTACCAAACACCGTAGCTGCTCCTCAGTCGCACTCGTTTGGTACCTGAAGTGGAGCAAATCCTTTCAGCCACTTTGCAAAATCTTGTGAAATAGCTTCCCAGCAGAGCAGGGGTTTACGGGAGCAGAGGAGTACCCATAGTTGTGAAGTAAAATGTATTATTTTTAAATGGATGTCTTTGCATCCATGTTCAAGTTTCCCGTAAGCTTGCTTGCGCGTAGCTGTAAAGGTTAGGCCGTGGGCTCTTGCAAGGTGGTTATAGTAACGCTGCGTCACGCTGCCAGCATTTGTCATAGATGATTTCAAATATATGTGAGAGAAAAAGCTCCATCATTGTGATTCACTGTAGCAAACCTTTGGATATTTACTCCAGTAGCGATAACAAAAGTTTGATATTTCCAAGCTGAGGCAGCGCTGACACCAGACGCTCGCTGAAGAAAGAAACCAGCCAGAGCTCTGCCGCTCATACTCGACACCTAAAAATAACACATAAAAACATATATATGCCCCTGCAAGTGAAGCAAAGCGCAATCAGTGACATCTGCATGGATGCACACACACACACGTTTGTGCGTCAGTAAGGTTTACACCAACTAGTGCTTGTGTATCCGCGGTAACATCAAGCGGTTGCGGTGACTCCAGTTTGTCCTGTTGTTGTTTTCACCAGGAGGACAAACATCGTGATCTTATTTCTAGCTGTTCTTTTTTTTTTTTTTTTTTTGTCTGCTCTGCTTGCATCTTAAAGTGCCTTCGCCCACGTCACAGACGGATGTTAAGACACAGCATGGAAAATGTACAGACAGATCAGGCTTCATAAATTATCATTATCTTCTGTTATAGTCTGTGTGAAAGCTCCTCTCCTTCATTTTTGTCCTCATGTCCCCTTTCACTTCCATCCCTGTGTGACTGGACTTAAAAGGCCATCTTGAGGTATGACAACCATCAGTCACTTCAGAGGGCTGAGAGTGTCAGGAAAGATCTGGAATGGAGGTAGATGAAAGCGGAAAATGCAGATGAGATAGAGCAGGAAGAGAGTACTTTTAAAGATTTATAAAGGATTGACGGCTTCTGTGTCAGTCAAAAACGCAGAATGACACGGGAATGCTTTTTCTTCACGAGAAGCCGGATCTCAGAATCAGACTGGCGGATTCATCTGTGGAAACGTTTTAATTGGCGCACTCTGAGACTCCTGTCTCTACAAATGGGATCCAAAAAAAAGGAAAATTAACCATTAAGCCCTCAAGTCCTGGATTGGTTATTAGTTTCATTCAGTTTCATTGATTTATTTTGCAGCCTTGACTTGACAAGGCTGCAAACGCTTCAAATACTAGTGTGCTGAATTGATCCATCAAAACCAACAGTTTTTTGGAAGCTAGTTTGGGGGGAGGAGGGATACGGGGGGGGTAAAAAGGATATGAAGTATCTGTTATTTGCTATTAGTAACACATTTAAATGTCAGTAACACTCCTTTCATCCAGCTGGATTTCATTGCATTGCCATTGGAAAACAACCTTGTGGACTCTGTAGTAGTTTTGCTGCCATGTATTTGTGTTGATCAGAATATTTTGTGTTTGCCGTGCATCAGTGATGCAGCAACTCACAATCCATGTCACCTTTTAGGACCTGCTAGCTATTTTAGAACCTCAACACAAAAAATATAATGGACATGGATACCAAGTGGGGTTGAGCCAGCAACACGTAGTGGAAATATGGTTAAAGGCCGTTTTAAATATGGTCTCCAACCTTTTTTTGCACCGCGGACCCGTTTAACGTCAGACAATGTTTTCGCGGACCGGCCTCTAAGGTGTGGCAGATAAATACAACAAAATAAAATGAAACGAAAAGCATAAAAACTGTTGTTGTTTTTTTCTAAACATAATATTAAACGTGAATCCAGTGTGGATCAACTTTATTGCCAACATCCCCGTCACATTTTAACAATGTTTGTTTTTTGTTGGTTTTGGTAGCTTAGCGGTAATGTATTGTGTGTTAGCGGCGGGAGCGGCCCCTTGAGAAAGGTCGTCATGTGATCGAAGCAAGCATCTCGACAGGTGTCAAGAGTAAATATAGACATAGACAGATGTGGAGGAGATAATCCAATCTTTTTCCAAAAGAAAACATTTTTCAGCATCAGATGATAAATAAAAAGGAAATGATATAAGTCGTGTATTCTTACTGTGTGGCCCTGTACCAAGTGACCCACGGATCAGTATCGGTCCACGGCCCAGGGGTTGGGGAACACCAGTTTAAGGTAAAACAAATATCAAATTCGTCAGTCTCAAGTGGTCAGGTATTAATAAAAATCAGAATCAATAAACCTCTATGCCCTAAATCCCACCCACACTGGACCTGGCTTTGGTAATTGTTACAATCACATGTCAATACTTCACCCTCACAAGTGATGAACCCTAGTGTGTGTTCTCGTGTGCCCAAGAACAGCATCGCTGCCGTCCCTAATCCTTTTCAGATTGAAGCTAGTGGGGGTCATTGAGGCCTGCCGGCCTGTGGATCGTCTGGAGCCGTCTGATTGGTTCCCTTCTCCCCACATGTCTCAGCGTAGACATCTGATTGGGTCCCCCTAAGTCCTCCATACCAATCTTTTTCTGAATTGGGTTTGTGTTGGGGTGGGTTTTACTATCCTCCAAAGCCTTCAGTATCTTGTGGGAGGGTTGCTATGGAAATGGCGAGTTGTAGCGTAGGTGTGTTGTTGTGGCAACAGTGTGTCTAGGCAAGGCTGCCGCTCTCTGTGTTGAATGGAAGGCTGGAGTGAGAAGGGGTTGGCAGAACCAAGTTCATTAGGCAGCAGGAGCAGATTTTTATGATGATGACAATGATAGCTGCGTTATCTGTCATAGATCTGTGGAATACAACACAGCATTGTGTGCTGAAGACCACAGCGACTGATCAAACTCATTACCTCCTCCACTGATCCTCACATCTGTTCAGCTTTACTTCACTTACCAATATTCATTCATCATAATCACTAAATGAGCCACTTATAATATTGGGGAGTTATCATTGAGTAGTCGCTGCAATCATCACTAATGCTGGACTGGTACCAGTACATGTTAGACATTTCATCACACACCCAACAAACAACATCTATCAGCAGGATAGCTTTATCGCTGCCAGTCACAGCCGTTTGCATCCCGGGCTACGAGGCTATTTATCCAGTACTTTGGGTAATGCAGAATGCAACGGATGTGGGGATGTATTTCAGTTAGACTTTCACAGTATTTTTCAGATTGTTTGACATTTTCTCGGTTAACAGGCAATTTTTTTTCCGCTATATTCCGCGTATATCGTCTCACCAGAGTGCCGCCACGTCTGACCCACCTGATTAATCCCTCTTTTTGCTGCCACTTCTGTGCAATCATTGTTTTCTTTCATGGTGAATCTTGTTAAACGTCAGGGACCAAATGTCAAGCCTCTTTCCTCTTCTTTCTCTCTTTTTTTTCTATTATCTCTGCCTTTTGTTTCCCACATTTGCTTCATTTCACTAACTGTCTTTTTCTTCTATTTTCCCAGAACCTCATCATTTCACTCATTTTTTCACGCACAGACAAAGAACACAGACACTGTATTAACTGTAAACAGTGTGTGTGTGTGTGTGTGTTGCACTACCTAAACACAGCAGTCAAAACTTTGGATCCATTTTCCCAAAATCTGTCTGAAACTGTACATCAAATAATTCCTGGAATGCATCTCCTTGAATAAAATCGTGTCTACAAAAGCAACTTATTCTAACAATTCTGAATATTCATCATAAATGTGTGTTTACAGGCTGGAGTCTCTGCTGTAGTTTGGTAGCAATTACCTTAACATTTTATCATCTGCCAACAATTTCTGCTGATGGAGCGCTGAGCAGGCATTTTGTAAATGGTATACAATGAAAGACTACTTCACGTAACTCAATGTGGCTTATATAGATGTCCGCCATTGGCTTCATTCTCTTGGTAAAACTAGTTCTGCTAACTGACATGGTTGCAAAGGCAGAACTGAGGTGCTGATCAAATCTCTCCAAATAAATCAAATGCATTAACTGTGTCGTTATTATTGTGTGGCTAGAAAGATGAGACAGTTATTAGCGTCGTCATCTCAACTAGAGGAGGCTCGGGTTCTGGATCCAAGTAGAACCCTGTTTGGGCCCTTCCTGTCTGGAGTTATGTTCTCCATGTGTCGCTAAGGGTTCCCTTTGGCGTTCTATCCTCCTACCACAGTCCAGTATGAGCGACTTGATGACACTGAATTTCCTGTAGGTGTGAATTTGTGTGTGGACGGTTGTGTGTGAGTCAGCTGGCAGCCTGTCCAGGTTGTACTCAGCCTCCAGGATGAGCAGTTTTAAGAAACTGTCTAATATTAATCTCCGCAGTGAATCTGAACAGACGTACAGTATCCTGCAACTAGCTTCAACGTTAAGCCAGAATATTATGATGAAAATGCTAACATGACTGTGAAAGTGATCATGGGCATTGGCTTTAATTAGAAAATGTAAGACAATCAAACTGTCATTCTTTATTCGCTCGTCCATCCGGTGCGTCAGGTTAGAGTTTGACCTCCTGTACAGACGCAGCACCAAGAAATGGACCGGTCTGTATTTTACTGCAGTGTGTGTGGCGTGTCGGACCTTGGCTTATTTTAGCAAACAATCGATAAGCATGCCATGATTTTATTTATGAAATTTCTTTCATTCCCTTCCTGCTTTTCCTGGTGTTTTTCTTTATTTGGGATTACAGGGAATTTTAAATCCTTCTCAGAGGTGATCAGGCACACCTAAAGGTCCTCTCAGCGCATAATCATGCTGATAGCATTTAAATTAATAATTGGCATTATTCAATTAATAATTGGCATTATTAAATACCGGCATTCAACGCTTGGAAGCCATATCTGTGTCTCATTCTCATTATGGATTGACCCCCATCCTAAAGCGCTCCTGTTAGGGACCTGCCTTCAACCTTTGGGCCAATTACAGCAGCAGGTCAGAGCTCCATAAGAGGAGCGACCGTGTTGCTTCCTCTATCTCTTTCTCCTCATCTCTGTTCTTTATAAAGAGCTGCTGATCTGTGCAGCAGGTAAGACTAGCTAAAATTCTATTCCAATGAATCAGAAGAGATAATCAGGAGGTTTGATGAGAAGTTTTAGGCTTTTGTTTGTTGGTTCTTTAGAACATAAACGCTGTGAAACCAAAAATTAATGTTCTATTTCTTTTTGTTCTTGTGAATGCTGTCCTTCCTCTTCTTTCAATCCGGCTTCCGTGACCTCCACTCCTGCTTTTACGGTTGAACAAAACGCTGCATAAACGAATAAATCATGCAATGTTTGCATTGGAAATATTACATTGGGGTCCTTAATAATTTGCAGGTATTATAAAGTGTAGAGATACAGTGCGCCCTCTCGCATATCGCGACTTCACCTCATTGCCGATTTTTGGTAAGTAGTCATGTGATACCGTACGTGTATTCTATTGGCTGCCAGCATCAGGAAATGCGCTATGTTCCATGAGTCTCGGACTTAGGTGAGACACAAAAGCTTTAAACAGTCTACAAGATTGTGGGCAAAGGTAATACAGATAGAAAGTGGTTCAATGTCAGTATGAGGAGGGTTCATAAATGTTTAATTTACCGTACATCATAAGATAAATAGTTTGTTGCTGTATCGCGGAATTCGTTATTCGCGTGTTGTTCCTGGAACGTATTAACCATGAGGAACGAGGGCGCACTGTAATGCCAAAATCATTCAAATGGGTTTATATTTTCTGTGAAATCTAAGAGGTCCTAAGGTGGGTCAAGAATCTTGGACCCACCTTTGAGATAAATCCTATTTTTGTTCATAAATTACATGCTATTGATAATAATTAATTATTCCAGATGCTAAGAGTAGGTTTCCATGATCAGTGAAATAGGTGGTGTTAAGTTGGCATGTGTGCACCATTCCCACGGTGTAATATTACAACAATGGACTGCTGACAATGACAGAGGTGTGTGCTCTGAGTACTTTCTGGTCGTCGATCTGTCTTTCAGTCCAGAACAATTACTAGACTTGGACTAAGCCTCGCCAGCCTCTCCGTTCTGGTACCCCTGCATCATGTTTAGTCAGAGCAGGTGATTACAGGAGAAGATCATACCTCGAACACACTAATAGTAGCCTTTATAATGAAAAATCCCATAGGAGCCTGAATAGCCAAACACGGTGACAAAGCGCTCCAGCAGCGTTAAGACACACAAAGCACCTCCGTCTCCAGGATTCTAAGAGGGTTTAGTCTCCAGATCATAAAACTGAGAGATCTATTTCATATTGTCTTTTATAGTCTCAATTTCTTGCATGGTGTATTCATAAATGTGTTTGAGTGTGTGGCTTCACCATTTACATGCTTGCAACGCTGAGTGCTGAAGTCATGAAATAAATGGTAGGAGCACAAGATAGCATCCATGTAGCCGCGCTCACCAAGAGAGCGCTGAAAGGACTAATGGTTTGATTTGTAGACTGTTTTCATCAGTTTTTTTTTTTTTATTATTATCATAAATGCACTTCTTTTATGGGATATTACATCCAATACTTTTTTTTTTTTAATCGGTCTCTTTTCCGTCTGTGGTGCACCTCCCTGATGAGTATCCAAAAATACTCCTTTTAAAAGCTATCTATACATGTTTGTTTCCATTGAAGTGTTTTGCGCTTTTCGCTCGCCTTCTCAAATGATCACATCTTGATGTCTGTGTTGTGTCCTTGCACTCGGGTGTCCCCCCCCCCCCTCTCTCTCTCATCTCCGCTAGTCTCAACCATCTGGCTTGAAGTCCTTCCTGTGTTCACGGTTGCACCGTACACGGAAAGAAGATGGAATTAATTATAGCAATTTTTAGTTACTGTTTGTGTATTTAGTTTGTGATCAAAACAGGGTCGGAGCGCAGCCGTGATGTGTGTGTGTGTGTGTGTGTGTGTGTGTGTGTTATGGAGCTGTTTGCTTCAGTCTGAAAGAAGCGCCTGGAGAGGTTTGTGGGTTTGGGAGGTAACTGGCTGAGATTGAGAAAATGCCACCGAGGCATGGTGACATGTGAAAGTCATGGAGGGAGGAGGAAATAGAGGGCAGTCACCTGCATTAACCCTTTCTCTTCACACTGGGGACTAAATCAGATTTGGACCCATTTTCTGCAGAGCCTGTTTGTTTCACCACAGTAGTCAGCATAAACAAAAAGAGTCTGCTTTACCGTGCAAAGTCCTCCATATTTAACAGTAAACAGGGTGCAGTTGTTTCCTAAAAAAAGTTATAATTTTGTATAATATTCTGCAACGAGTCCTCCTAGACTGGCCTTAAACAGCCTCTTCATGCTGGGGTTCTAATTCTCTCTCTTCCTCTTGTGTTTTTATTTCTGCAGTCATCGCCGACTCCTTGACGGTCACAGCTCCGGCCCAGACTCTGTCCAAGGTGGAGGGCGACACGCTGCAGCTGACCTGCGAGGTGTCCCGGACCACCATGCAGCACACTCACCTGTCGGTGGGCTGGTACCTTCGCTCTCCTGAAGACGCATCCGCCTCGCCTCAGGAACTGGTCACCCTGTCCAGGGACTTCGTCCTGCGCTCCGGGGGGCCGTACCGGCAGAGGATGGCAGCGGGGGACCTGAGGCTGGATAAAACCAGCGCGACGGCCTACAGGCTGACCATCCACAAGCTGCAGCCGGTGGACCAGGGGCTGCTGTACTGCCAGGCTGCTGAATGGATTCAGGACGCTGATGGCAGCTGGTTCGCTATGACCCGCAAGCAGAGCGACAAGACCCAGCTCCGCATTCAGCCTACTGGTGAGTGAGGACGGGGGTGGGGGGTGGGGTTGATGCGGGGTGAGTAAAAATGCAAGTTGAGGTGCACAAGAATGTGCTCCAGCTTTCTGGAATTGCTGATCAGTATCTCGGACTAAGCTCATTAGCTGACTAAAAAGGGCTCCACCAGACCTCCACAGGCTCGCCACTTTTTGTCCTGGTGTCTATTTGATGGCCAACATTACAAACACACTAAAGAATGATTTAACCAAACACACTGGGTGTTTAAGGATTCCATGTTTTGTTTTGGTTTTACCCAAGAAACTAGTGGCCCCCTGAGATCAGAAGCCAAAAATGTTTCCTGTGCTCGTCTAGTTTGTGCATTAGCGGGAGAAGACGTGCTGCTTTAGTGTGGCTGCCAACTCAAAGGAGGACAGTGTCTAATCCAAGGAAGGAAGGGAGATTCCAACTGGGGAAAAAAGGAGACAAGGGGGTGTGGAAGTAGAAAAAAGGCTTCTTGACTGAAGTGTGTGAGAAACAAAGAGTGCATTGGGACGGTTGATGGAGCAGTCGGCCTCGTATGATAATGATCGAATAAGCTGTCAAAGGTGATGGAGCAGACACAAAGACCGCTTCACTGCTCATCACATGTACGTCTAACCCTTCCATCCGACCCCAGCCCGTCACACGCTGAGCCGCGTCCCCACATCTATGAAGAAACTCTTTTGTACGCGTCCTAAAATTTTTTACCGCAGAATCGGTCAATGAGCTGCTTTGACACAAGATCATTTTCTCAGGCAGACAAAGCGGTGAGTGTGTCACGTCAGAAAAATGGTTTCAAAGTGGAGTTGATTCACAGTTTCCCCATTACGCATCAGATCTGATCTGACCAAATACAGCTTGATAGCGCCCCGGATAGCGCTCTGTGGAAGAGGAGGATGTGAAGCGACCTTGTCAGACGAGCTGGTGCTACTTCAGGGACGAGACAATAGATGGAGAGAGCGCTCCTCCTCACAGTCTCCTCTTTTGTCATTTATAACGGATGGAGGTGTTGTTTCGTGACAAGTAGAATACAAGTAGAGTTGTTTGTGGCCCTTGGAAGGAAGTTCTATACTTCAGCATAAATGTGCATTAAATTTGATGTCTTATGTATGTGTTTAACTCACAGCGAGCACACCATTTGTATACCTTCAGGATGACTCCTGCAGACAATGTTTGCATCTGTTCAGGTTCACGTTTGACAGAGATTTTTCAGAAAGGAGCAGCTCCTTCCTCCATTAGGACGCTTATTATAAAAGATGGAGTGGATCTCAAGATAGACCCCATCATAAGCTAATCACAGCTCCAGCAACACAGAGAGAGAAGAGATGGACAGAATCCTAATGTAGCTTTCACTCTCGCTTTTTATCATTTCTCTCTTTCTGTCACTTTGTCACTCGTCCTCCTTGCTCTCAAATCAGCCCGGTTCTTTCCAGTTACTTCCCATTACTGTTTTTTTTTTTTTTTTCTTCACCTCCTTTCACCCCCCTGCTACTCTCATATAATACTCTTTTCTTTCTTAATTAACTCTAAACATGACCATATACCCGACCTGTGAGATTTTTTTTACCCAGAATTCTGTTTCCTTACAGCGCGTCTCTTCCAGAGCTTCTTGCTGATTTGTGGAAATCCGTTTCTTCCGATTTTTCACTATTAATCACATTCAGATGTCATACAGCAACATAATCAGCATTTAGACTGCAACATGTTGCATGTTGAACGTCACGTACCAGACCGCTTACCTTTAACTTAGCAAAGTTCTGTGGAAATGAGTTTCAATATTTTTCTGCCCTTCAAGGGGAAAAAAAATCAGGATTCTTTTGAATTGTTTTAAAATCTTATATGCAGATTGCAGTAATTTTTCCTAGTCCTGACCGATCCTTCATCTCCATTTTATTTCTTCTTCCACTTTTTGCAAAATCCTGCCAACTAACCAACCACTGGATATGAGTAAAAAACATAACCAGAGGTAAAGAGACACACGATCTACAATGCAAAGATGTTGGTTTCATGGGACATTATAGGAGTAAACTCCACCATCGCTCGTTCAAACACATGGAGCTCCAAACTGACTGCAAGCTTTGAACTTTTCCGTATGAGTGGGTTTCCCAGGAAGTCTGTTTAGAGTCTTTGTAATTACGGCTCGGGGCGACCACCTCTCGGCGAGTCACAGCGCTCGTCTTTGATACATACCACGCTCATCATCTGGAAATAAATACAGCGAATAAAACAGTACAAACAGCTGGACGCATACATGCAAACACAGCTGCACATGCACAGATTACATGCATAATGTGGCCAGCGTTAGCAGTGTGTATCCTGTCTGTTGTGGCTCAGACTGTGCAGGAGGCAGAGGAGGACCGACTCCGTTTCAGACTGCAGAAGAGAATTTTAATTAGATGTTTGTTTGGGGTTTTTTTTTTTTTTATTGCAGAGGTGAAACCTGGAGGGGGAGTGTCCTTTTTTGAAAGATCAGCATTTAACTGAAATGATGCACGACGTGACCTCGAGCTATTTTTTTTTTTTCCTTCACTTTTCTCTTGGGCTCTAATTGATGCAATTTTATTGCTCCATTCTTCCTTATCTACCTCAAACACCATCTGTATCCACTCTCCTGTCTTCTCTCTCTTGTTTTAACATTCAGGCTCAGCATCCCATAATTTGGATATAACCAAAACATGTCATATATATTTAGACACGTACAGTATATACGTGAAGAAAAGATTTACAGATCATGTAATAAATGTCTCTTTTTCCAAGAAGACTGAGCTCAGCTGCAGCTTTAAATAAAACCCAAAGGTTTGAACTTTTACCTGTGACTTTAACCATTATTTTTCCCTCCTCCCCCACCCTTTTTTTGCTCAGATCGGGACTTCAGCATCCAGGTGAGCACGGAGCGACGGTCCTTCACGGCCGGTGAGTCGCTGGAGCTTCGCTGCACCATCGAGGCCCAGAATGTGCCGGAGCGTTTTTTCTCGGTGTCGTGGGTCTTCAGCAGCTCACCGGTGGCCGTGGTGGGCCCTAGTGCTGTGCCTCTCCTGGGCCCCGATTACGTTGCCCGCGAGGCAGCCGGTCAGATGACCGTACGTAAGGAGAGCCCCAACGTCCACCTGCTCAAGCTGCAGCACCTCCATCCCGAAGACGCTGGGAAATACATCTGCCGCGTGACGGAGCGGGAGAAAACGCCAACCGGAGACTTCATCGATCGCAGCAAGAGGTCGCGCAACGTCCAGATCACCGTCCAGTCGCTCAGTGAGTAATAATCTGATCAGGAGGCTGCTGGCTCACTCGTCCTTGGTTGTCAATTACCGAACGATTGATGAGCTTTTCATAATAGCAGTTTTATCTTCATACAGGCAGTATTGGATATCATGCAGGGCTCCACTCCAGCTTCTTTCTACCTTTCCTCCTTTCCTCCATCTCCCTCCGTCTCTCTTCGAGACGTCCTATTAAAGATCGCTGTGCAGCATCTATTGTTTACTTTGAATAAGAGGAGAAAGGTTAATTCCACCCTCATTCCTGATGCGTTTTCTATTTGAGTGGATTGCTAAGGATCGGTAATGCAGCATTATGGTCCTGCCCATTTTCTTGGCTTAGCTGGGGAGGGAGGGTAATACTATACCATACTATAGCGGGATAATGGAGAGCATAAGAGACCAGACTCAGGACGGCTGAGCTAACAGCCATGAAATTAAAGAACGGATAAAGAAAAGAAGCAGGGAAAGGCCCCTGGCTCTCAGTGGCCCTCTAAGTGGTCCCTTAGGTTAAATGAATGGGTACTGCAGGGGGGATGGACTCCCTTCAGGTGGGTTAAGCAGGGCTGTCTGGTAGGGTGGTGTCAGGTTTGCAGATGATAAATTTCAGTCAAACTTTTAAAACCCTTATCGAAATCCTCATCAGTCACTGATTTTTCCTCTTCATCTTGGCGGTAGCAGTAAAACACTCATCTGCCTGTGCGGTCATGTGTTCATCACTACTCCCTGTACCTCTATTTCCAAATAGAAGAGTGTGTAGAGGCAACGGTTTCCAGCATTATGAAGCATAAAACCCACAGAGCAATATCTCCTCTCCGCTGACGTTACCTTATCCTGACCGCGCTGCACCCCGCGCTAAATAAGCCCCAAACAAAGGTTTCCAGCCTGAAGCGGTCTCCAGGGAGCATCTCTGTAAAGGAGGTTTTGTTTTTCTAACAAAAGACCTTAATGCCCATAAATAATTTTTATAGGGTTTACACAGGATAATGGCCACGGTTATTGGAGGAGAACGCACATGAAACACAGCGGTTATGGTCAGGTGGACACGTTCTTCATTAACAAACTGGCCTCATATGCCCGCTGTCTCTAACTTGCAAATATACACAACGTTTCAGACGTGCTTCATCACTATAATTGGGGGATTTTGGTGGGAGGTGCTAATAGGGGTTAAAGTCGATCAGTCCGAGGCAAGCAGAGGTGACAGCAAAGGAAAACTAAAGCTAAACACGTCTGACAAATCAAAGGTGATGGATGAGTTTAGCGTTCCAATGACGAAAGGAGACAGAGATATACGGCAAAATGAATTCCTGTCAGGCAGACAGAAAGGACAAGTACACAGGTAGGAAGAAGAGGTCTGAGGTAATGGAGATAAAATGCATTCTGGATCTGAAATAATGAAGAAGGAGGAGCTGCTGGACAAAATGAAGAAGAGGCTCAATCAAAAGGGTGAAGGAAAGTTATCCAGGAAATAAATACATTTATGGGAAGGAGGGTGAGATCAGCTCATGTTAGATTACTGTCAATTAGTGGATACATGAGACGTTCTTAGAATTAATCTGTATTATTTAATATAATTGACTTTTTGTCACACATTTTAAATATCCAACTTTTAGAATACAAATTTTTCAGTGCAATAAAATGCATATTGCATATTTAACATTACATTGGGTCATCAAATTGCACTTAAGACACGATTGACAAGAACTTTTGATCGGTGAGCCGCTGTTTCCTCAGCAAAAGTGAAGATGGTAAAAATGTTTTTTCTCCCGTTTTCTTTTTCATAATAATTTTAGAATATTTTTTTTTATAGATAGTGACACAAAAGGGAGAGAAGAGACATGGTGGGAAGCAACTGCTCCAGATTGAGTTTGAACCCATATCATCAGTGTAAGAAGTGCACACTGCCACAAGAGAGTCACCAGGAAGCGCCTTACATTTATTTTTCCACGTCTTTTTCAATCTGTGATAAATAACCTATATATACAGCAGAACAAAGTTTGCATATTAACATTCACGTAATCACTGACAATATAACTGTGATTTAATTACACACAATTTAATATAGTTTGCACACAACTGTCTAATAATCCTCTCTTCATGTCTCTCTGAAAGTGATAGACTTCAATAAACCCTTGGCTCTAGGAAAAAAAACAAACTTTGAAGCCTTTACAATGAAATACAGTGAGGAAGAGGAAAGGGATGAAGGGTTTACCCTTTGTTCATTTGAGTGTGATGGAAGTGAGCAGCCAGTTTATTCCATATTCACAGAGAGCTTGTCCTCATTAGGAGGGCTGGCGAGCTGAGGGAGACGCGGCGAAGCCTGGCCTGAGGGAAGATCAGAAAAAAAGTGAGAAACCTTAAGCCACGACCCCAAGAGACGTCAGCCCTGGCCCTCGCGGAGCTAAGAGAGCCTTTTGGGTCAACCACAGCTCCATGATGTTTGATGCACGGTGAAGCAATGAGTGGAGTCAAAGTAGAAAAACAGGGCAGAAGAGCCAGTAAAGACTTTTCATCCTCCTGTGCTTCTGAAGTGCCGCTGAGTCCTGTGATCTCAGTCCTCTTTCGTGTTCCCATGTGGACTTGGTCAAAAAGCCACACAGGGTTCAGAAAGAATCTGATACCACGTTCACAATATCACTGGGGCCGCCTGCACCGGTCGCACCACTGATGTGCCCGAGGCCAGTTACCAAATCACTCCATTGCCCTCTTGCATTCTCACACTCGCATACCACTGCTTCTACTCCTGGGAGAAGACTCAGCGATTTGTTTTATTGCCGCCAGCCTCCTGTTCTGCACTCTGAAAGTCAGACTCTTGTCCCCAGGATAAGGAGTTAAGATTTTGAGTAACTTTTTTTCGCCACTCCTTTTGTGTTTCATCTCTTCTTTGCCTCTCCCTCTATCTCCTCTTAGAGAGCAACATCACCGTGACATTGTCCACCAACTCCTCCGAGGTCCTAGAGGGTGATGCGATCCAGCTGACCTGCTCGGTCCACGCAGCCACCGGCCCACTGTCCGTTGTGTGGCTGTGGACAGACAAGCAGGCGACCGGACCGGCGCAGGAAGTGGCTTCCGTGGATCGGGATGGCACCGTTTGGCACAGTCCGAGCTACAAAGAGCGCGCCAGCTATGGGGAGATTCGTGTAGAGAAAGTGCGGAGCGACTCGTTCACGCTGTCCGTATACAACGCCTTACCTGGGGATGAGGGCCAGTACCGCTGCACGGTCACCGAGTGGCTTCAAACCGGCACCGGACTGGAACTGAACTGGGAGAAGATAGGAGAGAAGTCAGCCACCAAGACGGCTACCGTCAAGACTGTCGGTAAGATTCAGTCTAATAAGAAGGGCATTTGGCAGCTGCAGCTCCCCCTGCTGGATGGAGTGAAAAACAGAGAATGCATCTCTTTTAAAATCATCTGATGACAAAAATCCATTTTGACAGTTTTTGTTCACGTGTGTTGATGCATTATTCAACTGTCCCCAAGAATGAACAATCTAGAACATGTGAAAGATAGATTAACCTGCACACGGGGTGATTTTCTAAAAAAAGAAAGCTGCATTCAACCTAAAGTTTCAAAGGACAAAGGCACATTATTTCTTTCAAAAAAAACAAACATCCTAATTTATGTATTTTTATTGCAAAATATACATAAATTGGGATGTATTTTGTTTATTACTTTTGGTCAGATGAATGTAGATATAACTAGAGAGCACTCAGAGGACACCGTCACTACGGCCAGAACAAAATCCTGTAACAGTCCCGAGCGAACCGAGATGCATCGACCGGCGATCAATTGGACAAAGGACAACATCGCCATGGTGATGTTGCTTTACTCATGCCTGCCTTGTGCCAAATGATAATACATCATGTGTTTTCTATTCCTAGGTGTTTATTTTCCATGATATTTGCTAAATATCAAAAGCCAGTGTATCCCACTATGTTAAAGAGGGAGAGAAAAGGTGATTCAGAATCTGCATACATCTGCACCTGGATCTGCTTCTAAATAAATCAGTGGATTGTGATTAAATTCTGACAACTTGCTCAAGATGCAGGTGCAAAAGGGAAAAGCCAGTGAGACATATGGTTTGTGATTTGCTAAAGTCTAGTGAGCGGGGCAGGCAGGCAGGACATGGAGACTACATAGTAGAATACACCATGGTTTATTCATGCACCGCTCAGGAGAAAGAGCTATTATGACACACACACTCTCACTCTCACACACACTTTCACACCACCCAGCAGCAATCACGTTCAGTGCTGCCATGACACCCATTATGGAGGGACACACACACACACACACACACACACACTAAGACAACCATATGGATTAGGCAGAATTATTAGAATGGAAATGCAGCAGCAGTAATTCACAGAAAAGTGTGGGTCTCCTCTGTCAGTGCTGAGTTAAGCTGAACATCCTCAGTGCAGGCAGAGGAAACCAGTGGAGCGGAGCAGTGAGGAGCTGGCAGACCGGGAGCACTGTGCAAAACACACACACACACACACACACACACACACACACACACACACACACAGGCAGCCTTTGGATTAGACCCATGCGTGGCGCTGCAGAGAGGAAATGTCAGTCTTTTAAGTGGCCATTTGTTCGGGCAACAACAGAAACATTAGTTTCAGGAACCAGGAACGTTTTATGCAAATCAGGAGGAAATTCTGAATCTGCTCGTCTGTCTTTGGTCTCTCTCCTCGCCATCCTCTGGTCCCCCCCCCTCGTCCTCCACCCCCCGAGTGTGTTGATCAAAGGATGTTCTGAATGTGTGCTGTTGTGCAATGTTCAATTTATGTATTCCTCATCTCAGATTTATTTTTTATCCTCTGACTTTGCTTTTATTAAGTCAAAACTTGCCACACAGATAGAAAACTGGAAGCCTTCTCTTGCACCACTGTCGTATCTCCCATTGGGTAATTACATCGAAAACATTTTGAAGGAAAACTCTGAGCCATGATTGGGCTTCATACCTCTATGGCGAACAAGGCAGTCAACATCCTGCGACACCTCTGAATTTAACATTTTACCCTGACCTACACATTTTTTGTGCCTCTGGCCTCCTGAAAATGCTGCTTTTTGTTTTGTGATTATATCTCATCAGGTTTCAGAGATGTGTACCTAAAAAGGTAACAAATTCTGCGATAGTGACAAACTATTTGTTATTATTCACGGCAATTTAAACGTTTGTGAACCCTTCCGAGACTCACAGAACGTAGCACACTTCTGGATGCCGTCAGCCAATAGGTATCAGTAGGTACCAATAGGTACGGTATGACGTGACTGCCTACCAAAAATCTGCGATGAGTACAAAAGGTGAAATTTGACCTTGACCTAGTTTTCTCAAGATCAAGGTCATCATCTCATTTTTACACCCTTTGCTGCCCGAGTAATGTGCTTTTTGTTTCATCTTTCTATCTGCAGAAGATATTTGGTGGACGGATGGATGGACGAACACACAAACACTGACAATTATAATACATCACCGATTCGCGGGATGTAACTAGTCTAGAGACTGAAGCAATAAATATTTTCAATTCACCTCAAGTCTAGTCCTTTATGGACCTCCAGGTCAGAACTGGAGGGGATGGTGCAGTGATGCTGGGTGGAGAGATTTCATTCCAGCTGATTGGTTTATGTGGCTCTAAGGGGGGGTTCTGAGGTGGCAAGTGATTACAAATGAGAATCCTAAATATCCCAACACACATTTACACAAAGTCTACCATTCAACCACATGCATCTTGTACAGTGAATGAAAACAAGTCATTCATGTTAATTCACACGAACAATAAGACAGAGTTGTATGGGTAAATAGATCAGCGTGAAATCCTCTTTTCTGTCACTGACAGCCAACGAGGAGAATGGATGGATGAATGGAGGGAGGGGCTCAGATAAGAGATGGAGCGAGAGAGGAGAGTTATTGTCTGTTGGAGAATTATGGCCTTGGGCGGATGTCCCAGCTGTAGCCAAGTCTGGACAGAAAGTCATCGATTACACACCATGAAGGACACCGGGGGCAATGGCTGTCGGAGGAAGACGGAGTCTGAAGGACGGGGAGAAAGTGGCATGCCTGTTGAAAATAACATGGAGAAATCTACAAAGTCTCAAGAAAATTATCCGATCTTGCAAAAATCAGACTTCATCGGCACCCCACCATTCCACTTCGCTTTTTCTTTGTGTCTTTCTAATATTGGAACTCAATCATTCAAATTCATTTAAATGCTCTGAAATAGGCACAGAAGGGCCATTTTATTTAAGGGACTTTTTAATCTCTTTCCATCTCTCTCTGACTCCCAGCTCCACATTCTCTCCAATGTAGACGTATCTTGGCAATAATATGTGGAGTTGGGTGAACGTTTTCAGCCTAATGAGGATAGTTTAGATTTGGCAAGGAGTTGAGCGTGGATCGAACATCCCTGCTTAGTGGAAATCTGTCCCTTGGGTTTGCTTTGTTGCATCATCAAGTGCATTTTCAGTCAAGCACACAAGCCTGTGCTTACACACAGGCATAAGGTGGTGCATACATACAAATGCACATCCATCAGCTAAGATGCAGTCTTTTGGCTGAGGAAGAGTGTTGCAGAAATGAACTTTTTTTTAAAAAGCAAGGTCATTTGCATTGAAACAATTATAAATTGATTACATTTAAAGTTGCCTGACATACGCCCCGACAATGACGACCTGTCCTTTTCCCATGAGGTGGGTGACAGTAGAAGAGCCAATCATTTTGAGGGGGAGATTTTAATCAAGATCAGGATGGAGTGCTGGATAAGAATGAATGCATGGGCGTCCTTAATACCAGGGATAGAGCTGCTATTCATGGAAGATAATGACGTGATTGACGCCGGGTTCTTAATCAATCCAAGAAAAATAGAATTTACCTTCCATTCTCTTTATTCAAGGCTTTGTATTATTTTAATATCTCAGGGTTTACTGAGTGATATCATGTCAAGTGATATTAACCTTGCTTCTTTGTCAGACCATGTGTCTATCAAACGGCGTGAATGTAATTGCAGGCAAACATAGACGAGGTAGGCGGAGGATGACTACTGTTTTGCTGCAGGATGAAGCGTTTGCTAAAGACCTCTGAGCAGACCTGTCATTTTCTAAAGACCAAAAGGAAAGTAACACAAAAAAAAGGGTTTGTTTGATAGGAATCCAAAGCTGTTATTAGAGGTAAAATTACTACACAAATATTGTGAGGGGGGAAAAAGAGAAAATATTGAAAAGAAAATTAAATTGGTAATAGATGGAATAGAATAGAGCTTTTCCTTTTAGCCCGAAAAGTCAGTGCACCTAAAGTGTGTGTGATATTGCATGCAGTCTGTAGTTTTGTGTTCATTAGTCAGATTAAAGGTCATCCGACAATCTAATGTCCTGTCCTTTTTTTCTCTCCTGCCTAGAATCCTCCTTCATGGTGTCTGCTTCGTCACGGACGCCATCCATTAACTTCGGCGACTCTTTTGACCTCCTTTGCCTGGTCAAGCCCCGCCACAACCCTCGCGTTCCCACCTCCGTCACCTGGCGCTTCATGCCGGCCGGCTCCGACGCCGACGGCACGGAAGAGGTCGAATTCAAGGAACTGGTGACTTTCACCCGAGAGGGCACGCTGCAGTGGGGGGAGCAGCTTCTGGGGCTGGGAACTCGCACCACCGTGGATCGATCTCACTCCAACACCAACTTCAGGCTGTCGGTGACCCGGGCGGGGCGTCGCGAGGCTGGTAAATACCAATGCACCGCCATCCTGTGGAGGAAGAACTACGACAGCAGCTGGAGCAGAGTCGCCAACCGCACCTCCAACCTGCTCGGCATCAGCGTCCTGCAACCAGGTGAGGTTTTCACGGCCCTGTGCCTCAGGCCTCACTGGAATGGACACACACCAGTACACAAATGGGGATAGACACACACTGACGCACACAAAGCAAAGCACACTCCCCGCTGTAATTGCTTTTAGTCACTGCTTTAGCCTTTAATTGGTGTGTGTGTGCATGTGTGTGTGTGTGTGTGCAGGGCAGAGTGAGGTCTCCTAATAGAGCACGTAGGATGGATTTCTAAATATCCCACAGAAAAACAAAATGAAAAAAAGTTGAAGGTAGGGAAGCAAAGGATGGAGACAAAAGACGAGAAAGAACGTTAAAGACGGCGAGTGATCCGTCCTTGAACCTTTTCCCTCAGCGGAGGCATTAAACCGTCTACCCGCCTCTCATTGGCCGTCTGAGCAGACACAGCCCAATTAGTGGCTGAGCAGAAACGACAAGCAGTGATGCACAAAAACACAGACACACACCCAATTTAGCTCCACACCCCCACCCCACCCCCCCTACGTTACGACTTCATGCCAGGTGAAGGTGCCAAAGGTAAATATTCATCCCATCTAATAGAAAAAAATAGTCCACCAAAACATTCTGACACAACACAGCGGTCCAGAGTTGGCTGAAAGAAAATTACCAGGATGAGAAACAGGTTTGTATTTCTTCAATTTATTTCTATTATTTTATAGTCTAATGTATGGATAAATATGTGCGAGTCTGTGTTGCTGCTTTTGCTTGCGGGTCTCTTCAGTCTTCAGGTGAGGATAAGTAAGTTGCCGCTTTTGGTTTAGAAGCAGACTTTACAGATCAATAACACTTTTAAAGTTTGCCAGTTTAAAAAAATAAATAAATATACACACACATACACACACACACACACACACACACACACACACACACACACACACACACACACATATATATATATATATATATATATATATATTAATGTCTTACTCCCTGATATTGATTCAGATACCTGTACCGATGCCAACCATGAACACACTCTTTTAGCCGCACACACACACACACACACACACACACACACACACACACACACACACACAAAAGCACCGCAGCTCAGTGGCGGAGCTTCTCTTGCTTGACTGAATGTGTTCTGACCTTAACCATTCAGGCAGAACGCAGCATCCCCGGGCCCTTCAGCGCCGATTTGGAAATCCACTCATCTTCCTGAATGCTCGTTTACCTCCTCCCTGATGTTCAGTTTACAATTGTTTATCCTTAACTAGAAAAGTGTCAACCGCACAGACTGACATTTTAGCAGGAGAATTAATACCGGACGCTCCTCCCACTCCATTTACTGGCAGCATCAGTTACCGTGGTGATGCCATCAGCCGAAAAAAAAGCCAATCAGTGGCCAAAACAATGTAATCACTCTGTGTGAGGGGCGCTCTGACCGGGAGGGGGGGGGGGGGGGGGGAAGAGGCCATTCCTTTATCTAATTGGAAGCTGAAGTCTGGCTCAGGAGCTTCTCATGCTGCGTTCGTTTCCTCCACATCCTGTCCTTTTTTTTTTTTTTTTTTTTTTTTTTTTTTTTTACGAGAGGGTTTTAAAAGTTGACTCCAACCTTCATTAGACTGATGATTCATTTGTCAAAATGTAGAACATCTGTTCCTACCTCACACCTCCCTCTCTGATTCCCCCCTCTCTCTGATTTCCTAAATGTTAACCACTGCTGGCTAAAGGTGAGGCCAGCATTCTCACATCCTCTCAGAGATCGACGAATTGGGGGAAGGGGCTGGGGGGGTTGTGGGTAATGAGGTATGAGCAAACACAGCATCTTACCAGGTTCATAATTGAGGGACTTTCAATCATGCTTCTATAGGTAGCTGCTCAATATGTATGAGCTCCCTCACCAGCACAGACCAATACATTCAGAAGTTCTTGCATGAATGCAGCCGCCGAGGGTTTCCTCATGCCTACGACGCACAAATAGCCTCAGCCCTGATCACCAGTGACACAACAGCAGAATGGTTTCTCTCAGCCTGGTGATGGTTCATTTCACCATCATCTCCTATTCAGACGGAAGACACACGTGTCTGTCCTAACATAAGGCGCTTTTAGCAAATGCAGAATGGCGTTCCTCATTTGAACTTCAAAAAAGCAGAGAGTGAAAAGTAGCATCAGAAATTATCCCCTTCATCCAACCGCCACGCATCTTAGATCAGTTGAATGCTTTTGATGTAAATAAAACTGAACCGTACCCTCCACGGAAGCAGCCGGTTGGATGATTTCAATCAGCGAACCAGTAAGCGCCCAAGTAGCCCAGTCCAGGCTCACTTCCTGTTCCAGAAACGCATTAGCAGCTCGATGCCTGCGCGAGTCCCACGGGTCGTAACGGAGGAGTTCACAACCGCGTCTGCACCCACGTGTAATGTTTTTACGCCCCATGTCGGGGCAACTTTGTGCAACAGCAGGGCTATAATGATCCACCACAGGCTCCATGCACACACACACACACACACACACACACACACGAGTACACAAACCATTACGCCCATGCACACACAAGCACGCCATGCGCAGACACACATTCGCAGAGCAAAAGTATACATTTTCATGGTGTAACGCAATTCAATACCAGTCCTCGCTGCAGACAAACACACCCCAAAAAACATAAACAGGTGAACATCGCCACAAACTGTCATATTAGATTTCACCTGATTAACTTTTCTCTTTGTCTCTGTCTAAAATGCAATAATGGGAAACACATGTTCAGCATGGCGGATCACCAGGGAAGCCTTCGTCTCTACCACACAATCTAATATCTAGTCATAACTCAAGCTACACATACACACACACACACACACACACACACCATTCATCCTTCCAACACACGTACAGAGAAAACACACAAAACTAATTATAGTGAATCTTCCCTAATGGAACCAGAGTTTAGATTAATGATGGTTTGGGGATAATATGTTTTCTCATCATTTCGGTGTGTGTATGTGTGTGTGTGTGTGTGTTCTGTGTGTGTGCGTCTGACATGAGAAGTGGGATATTAAGACCATCTGGTTATTGGCTGAGCTGGGATGATGATGATGCTGATGATGTGGGGGGGAGGAGAGGAAGGGGAGATTTTTCCCACTTAGTTTCTCCTCATCTCTTCTCGCACACCTACGCCTTCCTGGCTACCTTTTTTTTTTTTTTTTTTTTTTTTTTTTTTTTGCTCACATGATCAAACATCACGTCGAAGGAATGGATCCTCTTTTTTTTTTTTTTTTTGCTTGTTCTTTTCTTGTTTTGCTCTCTTGTGGTTTTGCTTTGAGTTAGAGGATATATGCCTCCTACTTTATCATGCCTGCCTCATCTCTCCCCCTTATTCTCTTCTTCCTGAGGGTGTATTCCCATTTAATATGGGCTGGCACTAGCAGATGCTGCTACTCGCGCTCTCCTTTCATGCCAGTGAAGTGCTTGCCACCCAGCCTTTATTGATAGCGGTGGCACCGCTGTGGTGATTGGAAACTCCTGCTTATCAGGACATGGATAGGAGCTGCCTGTCTTCATTAGGGCCCTGCTTATCACACTCATGTCCTCCTTCCTCTTGCTCTTCCACAATTTGTTCGCGCTCTTCCCATAAGTCTCTTTTAATGTCTGCTTTCCCCCCTGACTCGCACTTAGTTGCATGTTTCCCTCTCCACGCACGCCCCCAGTTTTCTTTCTTACTCTTGTGATTTCTCAATATTTTATAATTCCCTGCTTCCCTCTTCCTCCTCGTAATTCTTTCTATTATGTTTACATTTCTCTTCAAATAGCTCCTTCACCATTGTTGGTATTTCATAAATAATAAAAAAAAAAAAAAAAACGACAACGTGGCAGCCAATCTGTCTGTCACACACACTGTGTGTCTCTCCTACAGCTCGTACAGTGTATTGATGAATAATATTCAGAGTTGCTGTTGGTTCTCTTGCAGACGCGTGTGAACACACCGGGTCACAGTCGATGATGGATGGAGAGGCTTTGAGAGGTGCAGCGGAACAGAAAATAATTTCATAAAAGACTTTTTGATTAATCATGCTTGTTTGAGACATTCAAGGTCAGGTTTCCTCCCTGTATCATCATCCTCCTCCTCAAGAGCACATCCTTATTCTCTCCTAAGAAAAAAGAAAGGTGGTGTTGGTGGTGGTGGTGGGGGGACGACATTTTTCTGTCAAACCTAATCCAATCTAGGTCTCAATTTCTTGTTCGAGCCAAAATCTGCAGACACAATGAGATTTTCTGTGTTGTGTCCTTCAATCTCTCTTAAGTACCTGTGCGTGCACTTGTGTGTGTGTGTGTGTGTGTGTGTGTGTGTGCACATGCGTGTCTGTACGTGTGTGTGTGTGCTGTAATTGAAGTCGTAACTCAGAGCTAGCTACAGTGCCGCTGCTCCCCATGTAAATCAGAAGCTAATAGTAGAGGAGCAGAGAGGAGAGGATCAGCAGTTCTGCCTCCTGAATGCAGACGCAGGAGCCTCCAGCGTGTAATATCTGAACGGCCAATGTTCTCTGTGGCTTAATGAGCATAATGTGTTTTATGCTTATTGGAAGATCATTTTGAACACACACACACATACACACACATGTTTTGGTCTGGTATGTCTTAATGTTCTCCACTCTGTTCCAGTTTCTTTCGGGCCGTTCATCTCCCAGAGTTCTCGTCTCTTGATTCGCCGGCCGGCTCGCGTCATCACCGTCAGGAAGGCAGGAAGAAGGGAAATGCATGTTTGTGTGCAGCGAAGGAGAAACGGAATATGTATAGAGGGACGTTACTCTGTTTGGATGTGTTCAGGGCTGCCGCTGTGAGCGCAGCTCCTCGTAATTAGCCCAGTCTTAATGATATTATAGGGAGAGTTGGAAAAAAAAGGGGATGAATGAGGAGTTGTAATATCCCTCTGACACAATGGGATCATAGATGCATGGCAGTCATTAGCATAGAAATTAGGCTCCCCAGTTTGGCAGGGGGAGCCACTTTTCACTCAGGGGAGCCCCATCCCTCATTGCCTCCGACTCGCAGCGCGCTCTGATCTGTGTGCCCCTCCTGTGATGGTGGTCCAGACGGGGGGGAGTATGTGTGTGTGTGTGTGTGTGTCTGTGTGTTTTGTGCAGTCAGAGCTAAAAAAGCCAGAGTAAGTTGTTCTGCAGGGGATCGGGGCCCTCGCTGTGGACATGCTCGGGGATGTGGCCGCTGCTGCGCTAATGCTAATGCGAAGGCGGAGCAGGCAGCCATTAAGACTAAGCCCTCTGCTGCGGCGCTGGAGAAGCCGCTTTCTGAAATTCCCCCAGGAGCATGTTCACACTTTTCTGTCTTTTTACACTCCTCTCATCTGCACCAGGTTCTCTTCCTCCTTCTGCAAACTCATTCTCACTCCTCCGCTTTCTTTTTTTTTTTTTTTTTTTTTTTAATCTGGTAGGTGTTTGCGAATATCTGTTCAGTTTGCTGATATAGCCCTAAAATATCCTATTTTACTCTCATCTTGTATTCTTTAAAAAAAAAAAAAAAAACATCCTTCTTTCTGACTCTAATTTTCTACTTATATTCATTCCACTCGTCTCTTTTTGTCTGAGTCTCTTGCCCACTCTGGTGTGACATCTGGACACTCAGTGGTGTTTCGGTACATATTCCACTAGACTTTAAAAGAGCCCAGAGAAATATCAGAGAACCCACCAGCAACCACCTCGTGTTCCCGTTTCACTTAGGCGTCATTAATATTCATGAGCTCCCAGGTGAGGCTGCTAAATATTCAGCTTCGTGTTAGGGTGATTAGGAAGAGTGTGATCAGGAGAGACAAAATACGGGCAACGACGACGGAGGTGAAGAGGTGACGACCGATCAAAACACAAGACGGCGACGGAAGGGAAATGAGAGGGATCAGGCAGACATTTTGACCCCCCCCCCAGTATTTAGAGTCTGTCTTGTTTTAAAAAGCTTCACCTGGAGAAGTAAAGAGGGGAAAATGATTTGGATTTCCTCCAGATCCTAAAGAATAAAGGACCCCTCTCTTTGATGACAATTTTAGTCGTCCTAAAATTTTTCTAAAAAGTCTTCGTGTTGGTGTGTAGTGTGGTGTAGTGTGGTTTAGTATGGTGTGGTGTAGTATGGTGTAGTATGGTGTGGTGTGGTGTAGTATGGTGTGGTGTAGTGTGGTATGGTGTAGTATGGTTTAGTATGGTGTGGTGTGGTGTAGTATGGTGTAGTGTAGTATGGTGTGGTGTAGTGTGGTGTGGTGTAGTGTGGTGTGGTGTAGTATGGTGTCGTGTGGTATGGTGTAGTATGGTTTAGTATGGTGTGATGTGGTGTAGTATGGTGTGGTGTGGTGTAGTGTGGTATGGTGTAGTATGGTTTCGTCTGGTGTGGTGTGGTGTAGTATGGTGTGGTGTCGTGTGGTGTGGTGTGGTGTCGTGTGGTGTGGTGTGGTGTGGTGTGGTGTGGTGTAGTGTGGTGTGGTGTAGTATGGTGTAGTGTGGTATGGTGTAGTATGGTTTAGTATGGTGTGGTGTGGTGTAGTATGGTTTAGTATGGTGTGGTGTGGTGTAGTATGGTGTGGTGTAGTATGGTGTAGTGTGGTATGGTATAGTATGGTTTAGTATGGTGTGGTGTGGTGTAGTATGGTTTAGTATGGTGTGGTGTGGTGGTAGTATGGTGTGGTGTAGTATGTGTAGTGTGGTATGGTATAGTATGGTTTAGTATGGTGTAGTGTGGTATGGTGTAGTATGGTTTAGTATGGTGTAGTATGGTATGGTGTAGTATGGTTTAGTGTGGTGTGGTGTAGTGTGGTGTAGTATGGTGTGGTGTGGTGTAGTGTGGTGTGGTGTAGTGTGGTGTGGTGTAGTGTAGTGTGGTGTGGTGTAGTGTGGTGTAGTATGGTGTGGTGTAGTGTGGTGTAGTGTGGTGTGGTGTAGTGTGTGTCGACTTGTCTCTGTATCGTCTTCAGCTGGTTTTGTATGGAGACTTCTGGGGTTTGAGCTCCACTTTCCCGTCTCCTCTCCTTATCACAACTGGGCTGCTGTTTACTGCCTTTGTGTACTTACCTCCACTGATAAATAAGTGGGGTGGGGGGGATACCGCTTTGTCTCAACTCTGGTGTTCCTGTATAACTATTAAACGAGGCAAATTCGGCACACTCGGGTGGGGAGACGTGAATTCAATGAGCCAATTAGCAGCTGTGGTGTGTGTGTGTGTGTTTGTGTGTGTGTGTGTGTGTGTGTGTGTGTGTGTGTGTGTGTGTGTGTGTGTGTGTGTGTGTGTACTGTAATGTTGTTACATGCCCAGCACACTGCTGAAACACAAGTATGCCAAGTTGTTTAAGAGACATTCGGTGTGGATGCAGCTCATATCATTCTGCCTCATAAATTTTTTTTTTTTCCACACACACTTTGCAGAGAAAGAATTAGGCTTTTAATTAAAGGTAATTTAATCGTGCCACCAAAAGCATCTGGTCTTGTTTAATTGAGTCTGCTCTTTGTTTTTACTGCAAGATAAGACAAGTGAGGTCTTTAAATTAATCTCTCCCACACCATATTGTTATCGGAGGCTTTTGTGGGGTGGGGTGGGGGGAGACAGGCTGGTGGAGGCTAACATTAATTCTTAAACGCACGGTATGTCATTCCTGCCTCTGGGGCTTTTTTTCAAATCGATACCAAACAAAAGATGTAAGCAGCATGGAATCATGGGAGTTGTTGTCTTCGTTGCTGAACAACCGCTCGAGCTGACAATCGATCTGACGCGACACAAAATTGAGAGGATGTTTCAACATTTTCATTCTCAGGTTATTCTCACCGTCCACCGGCTTCAGTCGCCCTAACCTTTTAGGGAGGCCACGAGAAACGCATCAATGCGTCGACTAAACAGATTTATTTCAGTTTCGAATGTAGTTAAAAATAATTTGGATAAAATACAAACACATCTAAGCAAAATATGGAATACAGTCGGTAAGAAGAAGGGATTCCGGTTATGGATTGGTCTTACTTTGTGGATGCACCCTTGGGGCTCATTAAAGAAACGCAGCGATAAAGAACATGTGATCACGCTACAGATGCACTATAGCACTCCTCACTCCTGAAGAAATGCACACACACACACACACACACACACACACACAGTACCAGGTTAACGACATATGATCGAACTGGATCTCTCTCCTCCTCCATACTGTGCACACGATGCATCTCATGGACGTCGTATAGAATTTTTAGCTTTTCCTGCTGCCTGTGTCAGCAGACGTGATGAGATGGTCACGCCAAGGGAGGGGGGAGATGCCTCATTCTCAGAGGGAACAGACACACGTCTGAGGCTGTGACAAGCTGCTGATCCCTCAGACATTTCACAGCAGGATGATCCTGAAGGGGAGAAGAGAGTTTTAGAGGGATTTCTGTTCAGGAAAACTCAGCATTCCTTCCCACTTTTCTGTCCAAATCTCTCCATTTTTTGTCCATTTTGTCTGTCCTCGAGTACTCGTCATAGCTAATGATGCTACCAAATAAGGCTCGGATAATTACGATCCTTTATCTATGAAAAGGAATTTCCGTTAACTCTGATATACAGTAACATGCCCGGCTCGCTGTTTTTCCCCTCCTGGCTGCTGATTCCATCTTCAAATGGAAACGGTTGAGAATTGCTTTGTCCTGTGCCAATCCAATCCTGCATGGTTCCACTTCAGGAGGTTCAGAGGTAATTCTCCTACATGAAAAAAAAAAAAAAAAATGATTGCCAGGATTTTACTGGGCTCTGCTGTAATTCCAGATGGGGGAGATTGTCAGGCGTCCTTGTAAGTCTCTTGTGGGCGCTGAGGCAATGATGGAGACTAATTTCAGATGCTTGTTCAAAACACAGTTGGGTGTTCTGGCGCTGCCTAGCAGCCAGCCATCTTTTTGACATCAAACATGTGCGCACAGTAGGTACAGTACAAATATGCAGATTCATAAATGGTGAATATATTTCGGCTCCACGCAGCAATCTGTGGATAATGGTGAGATTTTCTGGGAGGATGACTGTGACCCTTATGAAGGCAAACAGCCAGTTGGTTGCAAAAAAGGCTTTTCTTGGCTTTTTTCAACGAACAAATAAAACTTTCAGAAACATGCGTCCAGCATCTATTTTCTGTAACAGATATTATTCTGTGCAGGGATGCAGGAGGCTGAAGCCAGTTCATCACACAAACAGCCGGTCTTTCATTCACATACACACCAAGTCACCTACATTGCATGTAAACAGGAGAGGAATTAGCCGCAATGTGTTCTCAATGGGAACAGATAGGGAGAAAATTCATCTCTAGATATCCACCTGGATTCAGATCCAGAACCTTCTCAAGGCAGCGGCGCTAGTCACTACTAATCCAGGTCCGCTGCTGGGATCTATTTAGGTGATTTGTTTCCCCAAATTGGGCTCAGCCAAGGAACAACTTTTGGCTTATTGTCAGCGTTTGAACACTAGAAAACATAACCAATTAAATTCCCTTAGATAGAGACTCTTAAAGTAGCTGATAGAGATGTTGTTGTTTTTTTTGCTAGATCTGCCAGGTTTTGCGGTTTTTTTTCGTTCTTTTTTTTTTAAAAAGAGGCCTTAAACTGCAATTAATAAATAAACATACGGGGGAATTAAATTTCCCAAGCTGTGTGGCATTGCTGAGTCCAGATTATGATTGTTTCAGGCAAATCTTAACTATCCAATATTAATTTCAATTATTTCTAGATGTCCTAGCGGAGCTGCGGCGGAACAGTCCAAATCGTGTCATATAATGTTGAGTGTTAAGACTACAGCTGGTCCCGGCGTGAAAGAAAGACGCTCACACTCCTTCAAGCGTGTGACAGCGGGGCCCCGGTAGCAGTCACACCTGATGTACCTGCAGCTAATCCTGTCCCACAACCCAAGTCTCTGTAACCAATCCTGTCAGAGCTCCTTCTGACATCTCAGTCACACCTCTAGATCATCTCCACCCCCTCCTATCTGCTTGTCTTCCTACCCCCTTTTGCTTGACTTTATAAATGCATTTCTTCTCCTCCTCTGTTTGCTTTTCTTGCTGGCAGACTGACAGACCCCCTGCTCCGCTTTTGTCTCGTCTCTTACCTAATTATATCCATATACCCGCGCTTTTCGATCCGCCCCCATCTTCTTCACCCCTTGTCTCTTCAACTGTTCTGCATCGTACCATATTTTTTTTAACGTGATACCAACAGGCCCTGCATTCCCCTCAGCTTTGATTTGTCTGACATTTCCTCCCTCCTTTTCTCTTTATCGTCTCCCTTAAACACCCACCCACCCACCCACAGTCTTTTCCTGCCCCGCTGCCACCAGAAATAAAACCATCTGCAGTTTATCTGTCACAAAACAGAAATGGCATTGTGTACCTGTCGCCCATGCTCACATTTTCTGACGCCCAAAGGAATGACTGACGTCCCTCTCCTTCCTTTCCTCCTTCCCTCCTACCTCCTAATTCTTTCCAGAGAGCAAGCTGCGAGTTCACAAGACCAACCAGTCTCAGGTTTACCTGGAGGACAGCCGAGTGAGGATCAACTGCTCCATTTCCTCCCAGACCAGCCAGTACTCCCAGCATGCCGTGCTGTGGTACGTAAGGCGCGCGACCGGGTCAGAGTCGGACGAGCTCCTGCTGAGGATCGAACGCTCGGGGGCTTTTGAATACGGCGCGTATGCGGACGAGGAGCGGCTGCGACGCCGGGTGCAGGCGGAGAGGCTGTCGCCCCGTCTCTTTGTGCTGACGCTGAACAAGGCAGAGAACAGCGATTCGGGGACGTACTACTGCTTGGTGGAGGAGTGGCTGCGTGACCCGGAAGGAGCCTGGTATCAACTCGCCCAAGACTCCTCAGGGTTCACACAAGTTCTGGTCAGACAGCCAGGTGAGAAAGTCTAAATTCTTATTCTTGTTGTCTTTAACATTTATCTACAGTGTTTTCCGGACTATAAGACGCACTGGATTATAAGGCATACTCTCGGTTTTTGAGTAAATTAAAGGCTTTTAGGTGCGCCTTATAATGCGGAAAATACTGTATTCCCTCAGGATCGACTGAAGGCACAAGGGGCGTCTCAATCCCATGACCTCACACCTACAACCAGCAGAAGTCATAAAGGCATGCATCATGCAGGAAACTCTGAATCTAATCCTTAGTGCATCGTCAAAGGTCGTCATGGGGTCATGATATGCATATTGCCACCCATGCACTGACCTTTCATTTCTCTGATTTTAAGGAGAAACTTTTCTGTTTTGCATCCAGCTTTTTATCACTGCAGTGTGGGCAGTATGTGCAAATGAACAACGTTAATTAAACTCGCTACGCCCAGAGCTCTCTGCTCATTTGCTGACAGAAGTCCTCCAGGTGATTTGTTTTGCAGGCACTAGGATTGCTGTCAGAATTTCATTTTCTTATGCCCACCTCTGCGGACACAAAGAGCACAAGAGTCAGGTGGAAGTGAGAGAGCCGCCTTTCTCTAGACCTCTGGTTCAACCTGTGCAGCGTTTCATCGAACATCAGTCTGAAATCTGTCTGCATCTCTCACACATAGTTTTCAGAAGTTACTTGAAATGTACTTTATAGGTATATACAGAGAGATTGTGAAACCGGCCATGTCTGAAAATGGTGGCTGGGAAAAAAAAAAAATCTGAGACCAAAATGAAAAGTAGATGAACCTCGATCCTGCTGCTTGCATATTTTGTGTTTGAAAAATTTCTGAAACATGATGATTTTAGCTGCATTTGAGATTGTTTAGCAGCTGGCCGCCAACCAGTCCTGTCAAATAAACACCAGCTTTTTTTCCTCTGGTCATATTACTACTAATTTCAGAAATATTTGACAGTTTATGACAAGAACATTTTCCTACAGTAAAAAATACTTTTAGTGTAAATTCCAACACATCTCTGCATCTACAGTCAAACCCCACGCCCCCAAATTCAGATAAATAACAGCCATCCATCCTTGAGATAACCTTTCTGTATGAATCTAGTCAGACACCAGCTGAAGGTCACTTTTCCCAGACTACTATGAGCGCAGTGTTCTTCTGCCAGCTGTCCTCTTTATAATGCAGAGTAAAACCCCTGATGTGGCGTCTGTCCAGCCAGAATGGTAAGGTTTGAAAACGCCGCTCATGAATCAAAAGGGGCGAGGAAAACGTGTGCCCGTCCTATGTAGACGGTGAAGCCGACATGGCTCCAAAATCACTGAACGTATATGAAAATGCAAATATGTGTGAATGTGTGCATGTTATGCTGTTCTTTGTGTAGCGCGGCATTGATTTCACCTTTGACTGTGAGGAAAAAAACAGGTTGTGTGTGGAAACTCATCTGCATGATGATTTCATGTTTCATCAGAAAAATAATGTATGTTATTTACAGAGCTATTTACCTTTAATCAATCATAAACATCTATATATAATGACTAGAATATGCTGACTAAATACCCTGGATATTGAATAAAGGATGAAAACATGCATTCATACAGGAAGTCGTCCAGAAATCTGTTTGTCTGGAAGAACGAGGGGAGGTGTGTGCCAACGCTGGCCGCTTTTTTTTTGTCTCTCCTGCTGTCCTTCCTTGCTCTCATTTCCTGTTAACTACAAAACCATTCTGAAATGTGTGTGACAGGAGCCCAAACAAGCCATATCTTTATTACATTTTTTTTTTTTTTTTAAACTGGAGTGGAAGTGGGTCGTCATGCCGGCCCTGAAGGGGTTGCAGCATACCAATAGAGACATGCTAGCCTTGGGGCAGGATCTGACCAGCTGGAAAGCTAAAAGACTGGGGGGTAGCTCTGGGCAGCACTGTGGGACTCATTTATTCGGTCTTTTCTTTTTATTTGCACATTTTAAAAATGTATTCTCCTTGTTTGCAGTTATTTCCTTCCTGTGACATAAAGTTGAAATTAAATTAAACATATCTGGGAAAACTTTAAGAGGTTACATCTGTGGAACCGATTTAAACGGATTGACAGTTAAACATATGGTAACACCCATCTATCTATCCAATCAGGTAATCTGCACATTTTAGATGCTTGAAGAACAAATGTTTTGTTTTTTTTCAAATCAATTAATTCGGTAATGATCTCAATTGTTGCTCAAGTAGCTTCTAGAAGTCTAATAAAAAAGAAAGACAGGAAAGTTTGAATGTTTCTTAGATTTTATGAGTCCTAATTGCTTTCCCGTATAATATATTTAAAATTCATGGATGTGAAAGAATATAAAAGACAAGAGGTTTAGAAAAGGGGGTGTTCAGGTAAAACGGTCATCAGTGTTTTTGCTGTAGCTCGACAGGAAACTCCCAGGAGGAACAGGGAACGTGACTTTATGTTGGGTCAGCTGTTTGTAAAACAATTTCATTATTGAGTTAAATCACGTCATCCGATTAATAGCGCATTTGTAAGTTTCATTGGCTGAATCCAGTTTACATCTCAATGGATTCATCCACCACCCAGTCAAGTACTTTGTTTCTTTACCTCCACCTACCAGTTTTTTATTGCTGCTTATCTTTTTTGGATGCTGGCAGAAACTGGAGTTGATCAAAACTGGCATTGCATGAGAAACCTGGATCCAGTGTGTCTCCAAATAACTATTTTATATATTTATTCAACATGTTATTTGGATGTCCCTTGAAGTCATGGGAAACATAAGTAATAACAAACTACATATTTGCTGGAATATCTGGAAATCTGTTGCATTTCAATGCATCTCCACTCTTTCTGCTCCTCTTTCTTCTCCTCGGACCTCAGAGGTGCGACTTCAGGTGGAGGAAATGGATTCGAACGTGACGGTGGAGGAGTCCGACGCCATTCGGTTAGGCTGCAGCATTCCCTCTCAGTCGTCCCGAGATTCCCGCTTCTCCGTGTCCTGGTATGTGGAGCGCGAGGACGAGGATGACGACGAGGACCAGCCGGGCGGGGAAGGGAGGAAGCGGGAGTGTGTGTTTTCCATCGGCCATGATGCCGTTTTTGGAAATGGAAATTGCAGCCCCAGAGAAGGGGTGGGGCCTAATTCCCGCCTCCAGTTTGGGAGGATGACCTCTGACCAGTACAGCCTGACCATTCAGGAAGCGCGGCCGACGGATGCAGGTCGATACTACTGCCATGTGGAGGAGTGGCTGCTCAACCCCCGCAATGCATGGTACCGCCTGACCACCAACAACTCTGGGTTCACCACCGTTAACGTGGTGCAACAAGGTAGGTCCGTTAAACATGAGTGTGTTATAATCTCATCTGTGAAAAACTCATCTTCCCGTTCTTTTGCCGACAGAATCCACCATCCAGTCAGTGGTCTGCTCCAACACCTCTCTCTTCTACTTCATCTTCTTTTACCCATTCCCCATCTTCGGCATCCTCCTCATCGCCGTGCTGCTTGTGCGCTACAAGAGCCGCAACAACAGCAAGAGCCAAGAAGGCAAGAACGGCGCCCCCCTCCTGTGGATTAAAGAACCTCACCTCAGTTACTCCCCCACCTGTCTGGACCCACCTGCCCTCAGCCTACACCCCGGTTCCGTCGACTAAGCAGGGGGTCCCTTCTCCATTCCCCCTGCCGCCGCCTCACGTGAAACGCGGATCCAGCCAACACAGTTCCAGGGAGCAGATCTGGACTCCACCTTTCAGACCTTACTGTCATTCACTGCTGTCTTGAATTAGTCAATCAGTTGATCAGTTTAAAGTTTCCTACCCTGGTGGCTGCCTGTTTTATGTTACAACAGTGTGTGTTTTGCTGTGTGCACCAGAATGGGTGTGCCGTTTTAGCACGACTGATGTTTGAGTGCGATATTGACGTTTCAAGAGTGTCACATGCATTTCCTTTGTCTTTGGTTTAATGTGAATCTTTAGTCCCATAGCTACATTTTTTTTTCATTTCCTTCCTTTGACTACTTGTTTATTTTTCAAAACAGGAAAGAAAAACTGCACATATAGAGATCACTGGACAATCCAGGAAGGACATTTAAGAGAAGGAACTTAATAATCGACTCTGGCGCTGAGTGGATGCCAAAAAAGAAAGTCTCTGCACTGATCCAAGAGCAGCCACAGCCTGGGCCACTATATTGGTTGCCATAGTGATTCTCTGCACCCACTGACTCTGTAGCTGATGACTTGGTTGCCAGTCCGCATAGAGACGGACAGAACACACAAGTCTGTGTCCTAAGTGAGGATGGCTACCTCCACAATGAATTCGCCTTGGCGGAAAGAAACGAGGCCTCATGCCCCACTTAAATACTGCCAGACACTTCGGCCTCAGAGAGACTGCTCCACTCTTCTGTAGAAAGAGACGGCAAGAGAAATGGTGGGGGGAGAACTGTCAGAAATGATGGAGAATGAATGATCAGTCCTTTTCTGTAAAGATACTTTTTTTTTTTTTCTCAGTGCCAACACATCCTTATTTCCAGTCTGTCCTCTGCAGCTAATGTTTGAAGTTTTAAAGACGAGGGAGACGAGGCGCATCGTAAATATGTCTACTCATCTCCTTCGTGGGTTTATGGGCCTTGTGGGCAAAAGGGCAATTTTTACATTCATGTGAAATCAGTTGAATTGTCCTGTTTAAATTATGTAGTGGAGGTTGACTGAAATTAAATTCTTGCACATTTCTTTTATGTTGCCCAATGTGTGTACCCCCCATCCTGTTTTTAAATATCAAAGCTCAAAAAGATGCATTAATAGCCACAGCGAAAACGCAAAGCGTGTAGTCAACCACTCTAAAAAAAAAATGTGTGAGAAAACAAGTTTGTAGGCGTGTGTGAGTCTTTTGACATTTGTTTTTATTTTCAAGATTTTTATATTTATTGTTTTATACTACTTTCCATAGCTTTGTCAAGACTTTTTCCCCCTTCCCATTTCGCCTTGAAATCCTCTAAGAACCATGCTGTTTGTGTTGCCAGGCAACTGCACCAAGCAAATTATGTCAATAGCCTGTGTGTTGGCAATGTGGTAGATGTAGAAATGCTAGACTTGTCCTGCGCATTGCAGTCTGTAGCATTTCATACAAGACTGTCAAGTTTGATCAATGTCAAAACACTGTATACCTAGAATGAAAACTACTGTGGCTATATGTACAATAGTGGAACAGACGAGTCACGAAAACAAAACTCACTTAATGCTTTTTGCTTGAGTCGCATTTATTTAGTGAAATGTGATGTAACACTTAGGTAGGTTATTTGATCAAAGAACTGTTGAACAGTCCTCTTAATCACGGATCCGAGCGTCGGGCCCCAGGCCCGGTTCCCCTCGTGCAGGATGAAGGCTGGAATATCTGTCACCCTCCCTGAAAACAAACCACCGGGAGAGGAACCCATTCCCTCCACCTGACACAGTCCTAACCCTTTCACTGCCAGACTGGACATGAAAACTTGTGAAACACTTGACATTGTTGTCTCAATCATGTCGACATGTATATTGCATGACAATAGCCTACCGCAGGGAGGAATTTCAGTGTTTTGTAAATTTTTGAACTGAGCATTGTGTTTGTGTGACAGAGCAGTGCCCAGATCCTCACCCCTGACTTCCTGAGCCAAGAGTCGACACAAAGCCCCCCCCCCTCCCTCATCATCTTCGTAGATCCGACTGCTAATTCCAGATGCCCCATGATCCTGTGAAGTACTATATTTTAAGAATGGGTGTTGTGGAGATTGTGTTTGATATTATTGCTCATATTTGTCTTTTTAATGCTATTACAAAGCACTCCATTAACAGACTTATGTGAAAAATCAAAATAAAAAAAAGTACATAGGTGATACAAACATATCTGACACAAACACAAGCAACCATGTTCTGAGATTCCATCCTTCACTACATTTCAAGGTAACCGATCCATTTCTTGTGGACTTCATTATTGCTGGTGAAGTAAGGCCGGTGCTGTTGAACCAAGGCAGTTGGAAATTCAGCTACAACCAAATGTCTTCCAAAAAAAAAAGTCCCACTGATATGCAGTCTGCTGATCTTGTATTTGAACACTGGATAAACAGATTTAAAATAATGGGATAATCCAGTCTCAATTGGGTGCAAGACACTAATGTCTTAAGAACAATAGTACACACTGAATTTTGCAAATTCCCAAATAATTAATGAGGCAATATTTGGCCGTCAACGTCTATCAGGAAAACATCCACAATAAAAACAAAATACAATTGAATTAGTGAAATTTAAAAAATGACCATAAGCCCAAACAATCCTGAATGTAATATGATATTACACGTTTTTGACCAATGTACAATATTGTGATTTTGCATTAGACAAATTAATCTGGGAGACATCTATGGATGGTATTGTGAGGTCTTCATAGTTTTGTTCTTTATTTTCAGGCCCTGTTTTCCTCACACAGGTGGTTGCACAACACAAACTCTGGTGGTTGGCGTGTTTCGTCATTAGGTTGCAATTTTCAGTGTGTGGACAATTTCACTTCTTTTCCTTTGCAAGCATCCGTCAGCATCCCGTCGCTTAGTGGAGGAACTCGACTGTGGTAGTCAAAGCAGGTTCATCATAACTGCAGGGATTCCTGCTGCAGTTTTTAGGCCCCATATATCTGCAAGAATAATGATGCCAATGAAAATGTCATGCTATTTCACAGTAGTGGTTCTATATCTAATTAACATGCATAGGTGGTAAATGTTAAAAGGGATGCGACTGAAGATTTTCTTACATAAAAACCCTCAAAACCTTGTTTGTTTGTTCAATAACTGCCTTTAATAGATCTTTCCCAGAGATGCAGGTTGTGTAAACGGTTTCAGTGAACAGCCGCCGCAGACGTAATCCCACGTTTAATTCACGTCAAATTGATTAGCTATACAGATTTGAGCCAGGAAGTGCAGAGTGTGGCCGTGGTAGGTCATGTGACGCCACAGCTTTCAGCCCTTTTTTTTTTTTTTTTCCTGTATGGATGCCATCCATAGTTGCCTCCCTAGATTCCAAGATTTATGAATGTCCTGACAGTGTTGTAGCTGCGTTTTTGAGGGCTGCATGTATTGGCTGTGTGCTGACTCCAGAATTTAGGTGTAAAATAGTTTGTGGTGATGTTTTTATTTCAGCCAGTGACGCGCTTTATTTTCAGTGATGTATTTTTATATGCCCATGGTTTGTTCATTTCTTTTTTGTTACTCTATCAAATAGTTGCCATCGTGACCATTAAAAAGGCACTTTGCTATTGTCTTTTATTGCAATAAAATATATTCAGTGCATTGATCTGCTTTTCTTTCAACCATATATTTGATAGTATTATAAATAAGTTACTGAAACAACATGGCGGTACAGATTTTTTTTTTACCCAGAATAACTCCACCAGCAACCATCCCAACCATCTAGCTGTGCTTTAACCACACATGAGGTCAATGCCCTGAAGGCAACCGGGTCTCGGTGAGTCGGTTGTGTTTTTGACCTCAGAGCCTACATGAGGGTTTGTTTCGTGCGTTCACTTGTGTGTTTGCATTTGGCAGAGAGAGTGAGTGGGTCAGTGTGGCAGAGGTTAAATGAATCTTCGAGGTCCTCATGTAAGTTTACAGGGCACTTTATTTGGCAGCCTCATCATCGCATCTCACATTCATAGATCATAAAATGTATTGCCCTGCTCAATCCTTCTCTCTCACACACACATACAACTCCAACAGTAAACTATAGCCTTCCACTACTCCATGTGAATCATTAACGTATCTCAAATATACCCAATGAAATGGAAAAGTACAAACCCATCCCATAAATCACAGCAGTACAAAAAGAAAACAGAATTTGCTCCAAGGAAAATCAGTTTGGTGTTAGCTGGTGGCGTCTTTGGATCGTTTTGTGGGTGCTGTGATGCATGTGGGTTCCCATGCAAGAGAACTCCCTGACAAAATCGTCTTGCCTGAAATACCCCCCCCCCATTGCTCAGTGGACTATTGATGCTGCTGGCACTGATAGCAGGCACACTGATACTGCTGATTTTATTGTCAGCCAGCTCTGTCAGAACTTCACAGAAGGCAAACACTGAATCCTGCCCCTTTGAGCACCGGATCCTCCTGTCCCACTTTCTGTTTTTGGTTTTATTTTCTCAAGCGCACACACATCCTGTGAGGAAGAGCTTTTTTTTTTTCTTTTTCTTTTTTTTTTTTTGCATAAGCATAAGCAACCGGCAAAAAAAATCTATAGTCCTCGCTGAGGATTCAGACACCAGAGGGCACAAATGGCCAGACAGTGCTAACGATCCAGAGAAGGAGGGCAGCACTCAGGCAAATAGATTAGGATTTATTGGCAATGAGAAAGGAAGCACTGGAGAGAAAGAGAAAGGACACATCTTCTTCTTTCATGGCGGTGAGCTTGGATGCATCATAACAAGGACAAAGAAAAAAATCAATGATGACTGGTAGAGAAGAACCTGCTATATCTTAAAAATACCTTTTTCTCTTCATCCTTTATTTGGAGGACAAATGCTGCGAGTTCTAGGTGCTGACGACAAAAAGAGAGACGACATTGACAACTTGCAGAGTGCAATCGGTCTGTGACACATACTTCTCACCTTTGTAAAACACATGCTGCTTTAGTGTTGTACACTATGACTCACAGGGATGTACGTGTGAATCAGTGAGAACAGTGTGAAATCTTGTTATAGGAACTGTATCTTTAAGATCTCCAGTGGTGCACCAGTTTAAACAATGAGGAAATGTAGGTGAGTTGGAACAGTGGGGGGGGGGGCAGATGCATCACCTGTACTGCTATATAAAGCAACACAAGTTGTTATTGATGAGTGCAAAGTGATCTCTGCTCTGCTGGGAGAAAAAGAGCTAAATACTTGCTTTAAGGCCGGTTATTTCAGGAAACCTGATGACTGTCATGGAAACTGCAGAAATCAGCTAAGGTGTGATTAGACAGGTCTGTTTCATGTTATATTTGCTCACAGTGAATTTTTCATGTGCCTATAAATTTCAGACTTCTGGATAACAAAATATTTATCAAATTTCGATGTGTAGTTGGATGCATGTGGATGCGGTTTATATTTTCTTCAACAATTATATACCTGATCATGTTAGATGGAAAAGCTTGGTGTAACTTGTTCAGACTAATGAAGAATCCTGGATCCAAAGAGGGATGTGACTGAGCCAATACCCTACATATCTTAATCAAAATCTCTTCATAGCTTTACAGACAAACAAACAAATCAAGGCTAGTAAAAAAACATTCCCTCCCTGGCGGACGTAATGAGCACAAAATACAAGGAGCCTACCGACATCCAAGCAACAAAAACACAGAGTCCCACATCATTCATTATGTATTTAAAACATGCAAAAAAACTCACAAACGCACCAACTGACACGCGCTCTGGAATATTCTCATCCTATCCATAATTGATAAACACTAAAATCGTGTGTGTACCTCTGGATCTGCCAAAGATAGTAGGGTAAACCGATGCTAAGGTTGCATCTCGACAGCTTTCCCCAGAGAATGCTGCATTTACTGTCTCCGTTCTCCCAGGCCGTGAAAGCCTGGAGAGTCAGAGCTAATTAAGTGTTCCAGTCACTCTGTGTTCTATTTGTTTTATTCAGAATTTTAATGAATGTTTAAATACCTGATAACCTAACTAATATTTCATAATATTTTACAAGAAAAGAAATTTGCCAGGTTCAAATTCTTGACCTTTCCTGTCTTGCTTGCAGTGAATATTAAGCTTGAAGGATGCTTGCAAGATTTTTATATTAACTATGCAGATCATTCATTAAACCAGGGGTGCCAAACTCATTTTCACCGAGGGCCACATCAGCATAATGGCTGTCCTCAAAGGGCCAGATGTAACTTATAAATGTAACGCAATGTAATGTAAAATAAATGTAACTACTCCCTAATGTTTAGTAACTCTGAATTTATTACTTATTCCAGTTAAAATATTACACTTACACAAAAAAAATGTGGGTTTTTTTTTTATAACTTTAATTCTTTTGATTTGTCAGGTTATGAAACCCACAGAACTCCATCAATCAAGGATCAAACTATCCAAGTAATTAAAGAAAAATAACATCAAACACAAGTTAGAACATTAACTTTGTTCAAAACGTTTTAGTCAAAGTTAAAATGGGCCGAATTACTGCAGAGTGGGAAATGTTGTTTCTGGTCAAAGCACACTTTTGACCTATTGCTTCTTAGACACTCTGACCCTATATGCTCTCGCGGGCCACATAAAATTATGTAGGGGGTCACATTTGGCCCCCAGGCCTTGAGTTTGACACATTAAACATTATTGGTCCTAACTGACACACCATCGCATTTCTGAAATTCATTCTCGACAGTGCTTTAAGCTAAATGCTAACAGTGGTACTCTGACACTTTATCATACTAACATGCTGACGTTTTAAATTACGGTCCATCATCAAACAGTCCACCATGCTTCATGGTAATTTATCCAATAGCTTTAGAAATATTTACATCACTATCCCAAATATCAACCTCATAGTGGCAGAGGAAAGGTCAGGGGAACAGCTAGTATCTATCTATCCAGTAGTTTTTGATATATTTCCGTCTGGACAAAGGCAGCGACTTGACAGTACATCCAGCAAGAGGAAGTATTTCCTTCCTTGACTCAATCGCAAACCCGGTAAGCAGAGTCACGGCTCCAAAAAAGACATACAAGTAAACACTATTCATCGGAAAGAAAAGATATGGTCATGATAAAACCACCGCAGATACTCCATCTGACATCTCAAATAGCGCTATATTGAAGGGGGGCTGAGGAGCAGAAAAGGGCACAGCTGCCTCACGACCCCCGCGACCCCACACTGAATCAGAGCTCTGTTATCCATCACAGGTATGAGGCAAAACCGCACAGCATCCACCATTGCTTCAGGGCAAAGGGATCCTTTGGAATTCTATTTTGAAGCAAATTGATTTTTAATTGTTCATAAGCTTATACACATTCAAACAGATGAGTCCTTTCTGTATAAGTAACGACAACAAGCTAAACGGCAAAACGCATCTTGTTTTCCTCGGGGTGCCAAGTAATTATGAATGAGCAGGAGCAGGCGAAGCAAGTAACACGCCTTTACTGCGAAAGATGAGGAGATGAGAAGAAAGATAGAATTCTACTAAACCATGATCCCTAAAAGGGTGGAGTGTGTGTGTGGGGTGGGGTGGGGTGGGGTGGGGGTGGGAACGAAGCAGATGTGAAGGCACCAGGGAGAAGATGGAACATTTCAAATGGTGAAGAGTGTAAGAGGAAAATGGAGGAGGATTCAGAAAAACACATTCCCTCAGGACAAACAGCTACTTCAAACAGCGTCTTTGGGTGAGCCGGTTCAATATCTGACAGCATAATATAATATAATGTATGTTGGCTTCTCAGTAACTCATCGCTCGTGATCATGAATATAGAAACGCTGGTAACAGAATGCTGCAGAGCCTGTTGTGACACGTCCACATGTGTATCTTACACCTACTGAAAAGGGATGTATCTGCTCCCCATAGCTGCACTGTGTTCCTGTGATTGTGAATCATGAGGTGGCTATCACACTTATTTTGTGGTGTGAATGTCTTGACTATCTACCTCCCCACCCCCCCCCTCCATCTACTGAAACCCCTGTCTTCATCGATCATGGGATGTTGTGTGGAACGTAGTCAGTTCATTTGTGATAAGTATTAAAGGTCAGGTGCTAATGCACGTCTCTTTGTCATTGCAACGCCCCCCCCCCCTCCCCTCACCTGCTAATGCTTTTAACTACAAATGTGGTTGCCATGGCACCAGAGTAAGAATTCTCTTGACTTTGATGCATAAGTTAAGGTCAAACATGTGATTTATGAAATATATGCATCTCTCCTGCTGTACACTTTCTCTATCTCCACACATAATCCTCACTTATGAACAGGGAATCAGTTAAATTATGAGGCTGTAGCGTAACGTTTGGAGTGAAAAGCGTGTGTTGGTGCTATCTACTCCCTCAGATTGAACTTTGTCCCTCCCTGTTCAGTAGTAACAGCAGCATACAAAACATCTGTCAACATCCCACCGAACAGAAATTGGTCACAGGAGACTCCCTGACTTTGTGCAAAAGCATGCATTAACTCTTTTCACATGCACAGTCAATGTGAACCTCTACGGACATATACACAAAGAGCTAATGAGTAAAACTGATGACATTATCTTCTATTATAGGAGATGAAAATACAGATTTTAGACATCAATATTTCAACAGGTCTGTGGATTGCCTCCAAGACGTAGTGCATTATTGAGCACAAGCTGCTTGAAGTTTGAAGTATGTCACGGGTGATTCTCATTGACAAGAGCAATTCTTTCAGCATACAAAAATAAAATAGTGTCGACATGTCTTTAGTCGTCCTAGGTGTCCTCAGGATCTATATTACAGCACTAAAATGTGACAAATGTAACATGAGGCATTCTTTAAAACATAGCCTGCGGTGCTATTCGCTACTCAGCAGCACTATTGCATACGATTTTATTCAACTAAGAGTAGCACATCTTTATTCAACACTTAACTTCTTCAAATTAATTGGATTGAGTTTATGAGAAATCGAACAAATAAGATGCTGACACTATATATGCACATTCAGAGACAGCAGATAATTTGACATAAAGGCGTTTTCCCAGCAGAAGGCCATTATTACATTTTAGTGTTTCACACACTATAGAAGTGTTACAGATCAGCAGACGCCTGTCATCCAAGTCTGAAGAGCTCCTTCTGCGTCACAACCTGCTAAAAAGTATGTGACAAATAATGTAAACCAGACCACAAATAGTCAACAGTTAGTTAAATATATACTTTAGTTGAGGCAGTTAAATAGGAAGTGTTTAACCAAAGGTCTGGTTCCTCACCTCCAGAGCCCCAGCTAATCAGGTGTTGAAGGTCTCTTATTAGGACTCAGCTCCACCCATCAAATGCCATTTAAAACAGGCGACACTATTTCTCATCTACACATGCATCCATCTACAGATGCAAGTAAGTCATAAATTATATAATACAGTATTTTCTGCACTACAAGGCGCACCTTCAATGAGCGACCCATTCTAAAACTTTTTTCCCATATATAAGATGCACTGGATTATATGGCGCATCTGATTATAAGGTGCACCTTTAATGAATGGCCTATTTTAAAAATGTTTTCATATATAAGGCCCACTGGATTATAAGGCGCGCTGTCGGTTTGAGAAAATTAAAAGATTTTAGGTGCACCTTATCGTGCGGAAAATACTGGATTTATAATTTATGACTTTTGATGAGTTGCGATTACATTGTGAAGGACTTCTGTTCAGCTGCCTTGATCTGAAGTCCACAGGATGTTCCGCATTCGCCTACTCGTTGAAAACTGATTGGTTTAGGTCAGGATTGATCAGCAGCCATTTCGATACTTGGTGTAGTCATGTTCCCAAAGCCGTGCCATTCATGCATGTCTTTTTATAAGGGTGGATTAGTTTAACAAGGGAGCAGTCACTCGGTGTTAGTTAGACAAAGGTATCACAGATATTTTGACGAAGTTTTTTTAAAACTTTTTATCAGCTGTAATTTCATTTATGCAACGGAAGAGAGATAAGCTTTTCTAGAATGTGTTGTATGCTTTTTAATGCAATGAGTTTGAACCACAATCAAGATCAAAAGATCAAAGAATCCACACTTCACTCAACAGTTTTTAAAACTGTAAAACTATCTCATTTAATTTAGAAATACACATGATTTTTTTTTTTTGGCATCACATTTAGGACAGTAGCCGACAATCACCCAAATAGCAGAAACACACAAAACTGATTGGAAGAGAAATGAAACATGGGTTCAGATGGAAGCAGATCCATCCACAGTGCTCCTTTGGTCATTTTATTTCTATAATTAATATCTAATTAAGACTTACAGTGTGAATCAAATAATATTAAGGAATGTTTACCATCATCTCAGCTCCAACCAGGAAATAAAACTCACTTTGTGTTATCTGTTCAGAGATGTGTGTCTACACGCTACACACTCATGTCTAAACTGTTCTGTATTTGACAGCTCATGCCTCCACAGAAGGCAATGCTCTGACCGTGACCCCCTGACCCCCATCCTAGGAATGTCTGTTCCACTGGACGCTGTGTTTCTGGGACAGGCGGGCAGAGCATCAACATATCCGACGTTTCAGCGGTCCAGCGAACGTTTCTGGATCGCGTCGGCCACCGCCGTGCGTAGAAGAGCGATGACGGAGCGAGGGTCGTCGCTGCCAATCACAGCGCTGCCCGACACAATCATGTTGGCTCCCGCCTGAGGCAAACAGGATCACACTCTTACTAAAGGGAGAACTCACTAAATCAAACAAACCGATGCCTGCATTTGTTTTCCTTACCTCCGCGCACTTGTGAATGGTGTTAGGGCCGACTCCTCCATCTACCTCGATGTCTAATGAAGGAAACTGAGTTCTCAGCCACCTCACCTGGGGGCAGAGGACAGAAATAAAAGAGCTTCAAATCAGCATGACACCATTTCTATTTTCAGTTTGGAGGACTTCACAACAAGGCAAACCATTGTGGGTGAAATTTATTTGAAAAAAAAAAATCTTTGAAGCCAATTTGAATCTTAGACAAAACTGCAGTGCTTCGGTGAACAAGAGCTTCTATCTGGGCTGTGAACTGTAACATTTAAAGAGGAGAGAAGAAACCCACCTTAATTTAAGATTGATGGAATGCAAGTGGCTAGAGTTCTATAGTATAACAGAGACCTGGGCAGCTTGAATCTCACATCACAATGAAAGACACTTTAACTTGCACTTGTCTGTATTTTTACTAAGCAGAAGTTTGAAAGGGTCTTTCTTTTCAAACCCATCTAATTCCATAGGTGTGTACTTTAGCTTTTTTAATAAATCTGCAAAAAGTCTTAAGTTAATGACATGTGAGGGATTTCTGCTTCAGGTACTTGGAAATTTCAAGTTAGCTTTGGACACGACGACAACATTGGGGCAAGACATCATTTCATGAAACGCTAGGGAACAAAATGTGAGCAACGCTTCAAGGAAATTTATTAAATATCTGGAAAAAAAAAGTATAATAACTGTGACATGAAGTCAAAACGACAGCTTGTGACCTGAAAACATTTTCAGTTAGCACACAATTTTTATTCATGCCAAGTTTGACAAACGTCAACACGGATGATCAACAAATTATAGTGGCAAAATTTCACATGTAAAATGTGGGTGACCAACTTGACTACGATATTATATCCTGAAAAAACATACTTCTGCACATTATTCAATGCCATAGCTCAGAAAAAGAAGGAGTTACCATGTTTCACAATTTGTTGGATGCTAAATTGGTGGTACTAATCTTGGGTGTCCACCTTGAAGTGGTGATTTTTTTTATACATCTTCCTTGCAGCATGCTGTTTACGATTTGTGTGAAGCATCAGCATTTTAAAGCTTGCAGCTTCGTTGCGGCAACATCCATATTTTAAGCAGAGCAGTATGCCACAAGCTGACTGGTTTTGCTGACACTGACCTTTGCATGACTGCTGTTGCATGATAAATTGCTCCATGAATTATACAAGTGTAGACACACATTAATCACAACTGAAACATTGACACATTCAAAGTAGTAATTTTGGTTTTCTGTCCTCACCTTGGGCATCATGTCTTCCAAGAACTTCTGTCCTCCAAAGCCAGGTTCAACAGTCATAACCAGAGCCATGTCGATCTCCTGAGCCCAAGGCGCTAGCTCTTCTACAGTAGTACCAGGCTTTATGGCCAAACCTACCTGCAAAACACACACGACGTTAATATAAAGTTAATAATGAAATCACCTCAGCAATAACTTGTTTGTGGTTGCATCCATCGTTTCACGTTTTCATTTCATCATCCGTTGTTACAAAAAATGTTACGAAACTGCTTCAGTCTTTTCAGGCAAACCAAAACAATAGGTGATTTAATTAAAAAAGAAAGTTTAAAGACGAATTACATGATTAAATTCTGTCTTCTTCTTTTTTTTCACTCAAACTGTAAGGCTTTTCTCATTTCATGACTGCAGCATTGTCTTCCTACCTTCATGCCACTCTCCCTTATTTCCTTGATGAGGTTTCCGGGGTTGCTGGTGGCCTCTAAATGGAATGTGTACTGGTTGGCTCCTGCTGCAGCCATTGGCTTCACCCACTGCTCTGGTCTGGACACCATCATGTGCATATCTGCAAAGGTGATTTCATCACAAGGCTGCATTTTACCAGACAGCAAAAGTATTGATAGCTTAATTCAACTGGATCATTGTTTTTAAACCAAGTAAAATGTGTTTTGGTTTTTTTTCTTACCAAAGAAAGGGTCCTGGCCAACCGTGTCCCTTAAGCATTTTACCATGGGGTGACCGAATGTGATGTTTGGGACAAAATGCCTTCAAAATGGAATAAAAAAGGGCATTTAAGCTTCAACCGCGATACCTTTCTCTCATCCTGATGCTAAGAAACGTCTTATGTTAAAATTCTTCTTCATAACATTCATAAGTCAGATATTTACAGCTGTACAAATCTTAGTTTCCTCATCCCAACTTGTGAAATACTAGCTTAGCTTGCTGTCATTAGCCGTCCATTCAGCCTGCTAGCCGTTAGCATGTTAGCTTAACTACTAAACTGACCCGTCCATAACGTCCAGGTGCAGATAGTCAGCCCCGCACTCCATCATCCGCGTACACTCTCTGCCCAGACGGGACAGGTCGCTGCTCAGGATGGACGGTCCGATTTTAGCGAAAGCCATGCTGCTTCTGTCTGGACGTAGGCTGAGGATGGGACAGGTAATAACTATACACGAAGCACTAGTGGTGCTCTTCCGCTGAGAACTGTCAAAATAAAACACGGAAGTGGTGGCATGCCACCCGTTCCCTATCAAAATAAAGGCGATGTGTGTCACCACGAAAAAGTGAGTGACTGAAAGACGGGTTCACCGAGTTTACTGAAATTAATGTCTTTTTGTCTACCACTACTTGTTTTGGGGTCAATTTGAGAAAAAAAGACACGTTTTCTCATTTTTTTGAATTATTTGCACATGATGCCAATAGCATCATCTCGACAAGGTGATGCTATTGGCATACTGGAGGTGGTCGTAGAGTTTGGCAGCCTTAAGCCTCATTATTATTGATGTTGATGATGATGATGATGATGATGATGATGATGATGGTAATAATAATAATAATAATAATAATAATAATAATAATAATAAGGTAGCACTGTGGCACAGTGGGTCACGCTGTTTCCTCACAGCTAGAAGATTCTGGGTTTGAATCCTTTCTTCGTGGAGTTTGAATTATTCATGTGGCTTTGTAGTGCACGAGCGTCACGCTCGGAGTATCCCCCACCTTTGTCCATAAGTCAGCTGGGATGGGCTCCAGCAACCCTCGTGACCCGCAAAATGGAAGAAGCAGACAAAGAAGATGAATGAATGAATGAATGAATGAATGAATGAATGAATGAATGGATGGATGGATGGATGGATGAATGAATGAATGATAATAATAAAAAACAGTAATTCACTCAAATATTTGTAGGAATATTTTTAAATATATTTGTATCACTAATTGTTTAGGTCAAGATGATTTCTTTGAAAATGTAATTTACAAAAGTCAAAGTTGTTTATATTTTATTCATCTATATAGTTTATTCACCGTTGGGGTTTGTCTGCACACATAACACAAGATAGTTTTATTTTGAAGGTTGGGTCTCACATCTTCTCCCAGTTGAACCAAAGGTTCATCTTGAACTCTTCCGCCTCAAATTGGTGCAGTTCCTCCGTTCTGACACTAGATGGCGCAAATCTCTCGTTGGTTTTGAACTATCGCCCGATCGCCGACGTGTTCAGGTCAACGTTCAGGAATAAAAACTGACAGCAGGGCGTAAAATCCTTGTCAATATGTGCTTCTTTTATTCGATAACGTTTTCCACCTCAGCATTAATAAATAAAATACTCCTGAAATCATATTCTTATGTGTCTCTACTGCACAAAAGAAAGATAGCGAACTCTGAAAAACTAAGGTTTCATTTCTCTTGCTTAGATGTGGGCTGTTGCACAGATGATGTGTTTTTTTAATCAGTGTAGTGTATTTAGTAGGACACACTCCAATAAGAAATAAGACACAGGTCACTAATGTAAAATAAACAAATTACAAATCCTCTCGCAGCACAAGTGATTCAGGATCCTCCCTGTTTCAAATCTCTCTCCATATTCAGTCCAAAGCCTTCATGTTGTAAGTTCTCTCTGAGATTTCACAGACTTATTCTTGTTAACCATTATGCACCATTTACCTCTGTCAATCAGCTTTACCGGAATATTTTTACGTATGGGGATGATACATGCATTTAATTATATCAAATTGTCATATTTCATAATAATAATGCAGGTTGTATTGATTCAGGCAGCTGGCTGGATGAAGAACAGAAAAGTCAACCTTCAGTGAAACAACAGTCCGTCATGAATCCAATATTCTAAAGAAAAGCAATACACAACCACTCTAAGAAGCTTTAAAGATCTGACACTACTTAAAAAATTAGCAAATTAAAAGAAAAGCAAGCTAGAAGTCTTGCTTTAGCTTGTTTTAAGTGTCAAGCATTAAGTGATCATAGTACCTGGATCTAGGAATGTCTAAGTTTATGCTTTATAGCATTAACAGACATGATCTTTAATAAAACTGAGTCAAATTGAGTATGGCAATACCTAGGACTTATTAAACTCTGCACATATATTTGGCAAAAAACCCCATATACAATATATACTGTAAGGTTTTTTTTGTTTGTTTGTTAAATGACTTAAATACCTGCATCATCTTATTGATTTACCTCCCGTCCTCTGAAATGTTATGTTTTCAGATGGCTGTGCGTTGTGATTTATAAGAAGCAGATGGCTGAGTGTTTAAAAAGCCTCTGCAGATTTCTGCTGAAGCTCAATTCACAAAGAGCCACACTCAGACCTGCTAAACAGAATGTGACATTTATGAGTTTCACTGACGTTTAACGTTACGCCACCCGTGATGGAAACTTTGGTGGCACGGCCCTCTCTGTCAGACAGGAAAATCATATAATGATATGTGATATCTGAGCAGGGTCAAGGCAGAGTAAGTTGATGTCACATTAAATAACCGGGGCCCTCAGGAGTCCGAGGTAGTAAAAAGCTTCACGCTTTGACAGTCATTTTGTAGTTGCAAGGGGCTGAATATTCCCTCCTAAAAACCTTTATGCTGCTTTTCTTATTCTTGAGACAAAGGTTGATGTGGAAGATTCATTGGAACTCATTAGGGAACAATTATCTTCCAAAATAAGATTATTGAAACCAGTTTCCAGTAACATTATAATTTGGGAATGGTTAACCAGCTTATCTTGTCAGAGCTCACCCTTAAGGTTGGTGCATTGGTGCGACCTGGTTGGTGCGTTGGTGTTTTGTCTTTAAGAGGAGTCGTTCTTTTACTTGCAGCTGCCATCGAGACACATTCTTCACCCTCACTGTAAACAACTCCAACGCCAAGTACATCATTCCAGTCAAGCAGACGTGTGTTTACTGGAGGCCCCCCATTACAGACACATTATAGACACCTTTTTCTGCTTAAGTGGAGGAAGCTTGGGAATGTGACTTGCAGTCATTTTCAAGATGCTGTCAAGCTGTTTTCTCTTGCTTTCTCGTGTTAAAACACACCAGTGCTCAAACACACACGCTGAGAAAGAGCAGGAATTAATATTAATATACTAAAAATAAACTCAATGCTCATGTTGTCAAGCACTGCAAGGTTAATTCTCAGTTATATCCTTTTAATAAAGACTGTGAATCATGTCTGTTACATAAATAAAGTCATTATTGTGACTTTGAGTCTAGCCATGTCTTTGAAAACATTTTATTTAGTTCCTCATTTAACAATGAAGGTTAACAACAGATTGGAATTACAGCCGTCTATATTACAATTGCTAATCTTCAGGGGAAATGATGTTTTGATTAGACATAGAAAGGGATTCCTGTGTGTGCGTTAACTGCTCCTCAAGATGTGTACATCAGCATTCAGCAGTACATAAGGTGTACACTTGGATATAATGGGTTTTTGTGACCTTTAACCCCTGTAGGAGAAAGCAGGAACTGGAATGGAAAATGCTCTAGTTTTTTTTTTTTTTCCAATGAAGTGGCTGATTTGGCACACACTCAAACTTTTCATGATTTATGTTGATTGAAACCTTCCTCCTGCTTCCCTCCACCAGTTGATTCTAGCCTCCTGAGCAAACAGATAGCAGAGAACACTTTCTTCTGATGGTCAGAAGGCGAGTGTGGAACATGTGACGTTGCAGCCTTTCCCTTCCTGGACTTTATGTCATAGTGGTCAGGGTCCGCAAGTGGAAACAGAATGGTGGGGAGAGTCCTGCCTCCCCCCTGATAGGTTCCCAATCAAAGATGTTTTCCCTACGCAGGCGGGATGTTCGCCAAGGTCCAGTTTGGACGCTCAGCACGCACATTTTTAATTGAGTATTTGATGGCAGGATATCCAAAAGAATGAGGAGGCAGATTAGAAGAAAACAAACAAGAATTGTCTTTACATCCTGTGGACTGCTGCTTGAACTCATACATTTAGGATCTCATTTCAGTTTTAAACTGTGATGATTTCTTTGTAGAAATCCATAATGGACAATCAAGTGTTTGCTTTTTTTTTTTCCCATAACTAGGATGAAACATCCAAAATTAAAAGACATGACAGCAAAGTTGGTTACAATTCTAAATGTTGGCTGAAATGTATCATTATTTTTAAAAAAGACAGTATGTTGTGAACTGTGTTTTTCTGTTTAGTTGTTGTTTTTTTGTTGATTTTTTTAACTACATATATATTTTTTCTGGGATCCAATGTATCACCAATTGAAGCTTAATGATGGTGATTTGTGCAGGTTTGTTGGTGGTCTGACGAAGGACCAATCAGTCTGGTTGCCGATTCTGTCCATAATTTCTCCTGGGATGGGTGAAGCTCAGAGTTTCACAGTTTAATCTGGTGAAACTGATGATTAGAGGTTTTTTCGGGGTCGCAAAGAACTCAACTTATTCTCAAACTTTAAATTGGCAAGAGGCTCGGCTCGTGAAATTGGAGGTGGACATGAAACTAATGTAAAAAATGGTATTTTATATGTATATATGTATATGTATATACATATATATATATATTTATTTTATTAATTTATTTATTTTTTAAACCAACTGGCAGCTGGTTTAAAAACAGAATTTAGTTTACGGAAACACTGGCCATGTGATGCAGGTCTAAGACTTAACATAGATTTGAAAAAAAAAAAAAAAGCTCACAAAATTAACACTAATTTGTATTTTTGAAAGACTACACTTTCACATAAGTGTCACATTAGAGTCACATATGAGTGTCACATAAACCACTCAATGCTCCCTTTATCATAAAAAAAGGCTTTTGACTGTGTTGATGCATTCATGGGGGATGCAGTGGTTTCATTGCAGCCCCCACACTATAATTATTAATCACAAAATGTGACCAGAATACAGTAAACATAAAGTATAAGTCATGATTGCAGGACATAAAAATCAGCTTGGTTGGCCTTTAACACAGAATTTCTCGAACAAAACCACATTGAGGATGTGAGCTGACACAGATTAGACCTGTTTGAGAAGATTTCTCTTCAGGGTTCCTCAATTTTGCTTTGAATCAGGAAAACATTCATCCTGCCATTGTGTTACTTACGGATAGAACTTTGGTTCCCCTCCTTTGGCGGGGGCCCCACTTTGAGAACCACTGTTTCCACATGAACATATTATGTGGATGGATGTGTGTTCTAACATGACCCCAACTTTATTTACCTTGACCACAGCACTAGTTGATGACCTGTAATAGTAAATCCCTTTGAAATCCCCCTCCAGGGAGGAGTGGGCCATTCCAGCAGCCATAATTTAGTTTTTTATGTAGGACACTTCAAAGGACTAGAAATGAGACCACAGGGGCACCGGTGACATTTCAAAATAACTGCATGTGGTTATGAAAGAATAAAAACACAAATCAATCTCAATATTTTGTTGGGGGAATTAATTCCAGCATCCCACTGATATCTTTATAGGAATAAAGCTCACCTTCGAGTTCATAAAAAAAATCCAATCCACCTAGTTTAATCTTTAATATTTGAAGATTGTGGATACAAGGGGCCTGCTGGCAGCAGGGATTAATGTCATCGCTGTGTTCCTAAAATGCAGGGGTCGGGTTATGAAAAAGGGAAATCCAGTTCTAATCAAATTTCCTTTTAAAGATCAGACAGAAATATGTTTTTATATTTCATTTGTTTTCTCTGCTTTTTTTTTTTTTTTCTCAAACTAATCTAAACCTGATTCTCAATAATTTCCATCTACTTTTTGCCTTCATACTTTCATACACACATGTGACAAAGACGCACTCTTAAAGTCATGTTCAGGAAATCTTGTAAGGAAAAAAATCTGAGTAAGTAAGAATCTGTCCTCGTTCTGCAGAGCCCAGCCTGTTTTGTATCCAAACGGCGTTGGCTGCACTCTGAATCCCGAGGATTCTCTCTGCGGAGTCTAATGTGCTGACAGTGATTCTGAACATGACCATAAACATTCAACATGGACATCAGCTGCACTACATTATTAGAATGTGGAGAGAAACACTTTGGCACTTATGCAGTCATTGTCTTTAGAGGTATGAAAAAAAAAATTGAGAAACCTGGCTATGGCTATCGCAAGAGCCAAGTGGGAGCATGAATCCTGACCCCATGTGGTGTGTCCAACAGCTGTCGGACCCACTGAGGAGTGTGCTAAAAAACAAACTTTCAAATCAAGTTGAAGCTTACACACTTGCTCACAAAAATGAACAAACACACACTCACTCTGCATGACATTCTGTGCTCTGAGGTCAAACGGTCCACTGACAGGCCTGGAAACTGGATGGCTCTGCAGGGAGGCCAGTTGTCAGTGAACCACACTCACGGACTGCATACAAGATTAACATTTACACTTTTAGGAGTTATTAATTCAAACTCAGCGTAAGTTTAACCACTAGTGACACATGTGTGTCCGTGCTCATGCAGGTGTATCAACAAGGGAACAAGAAGGAAAAATAGAAGTGAAAAGTTTCCCTCCCAGACATCTTCCATTTATGTAGGCTGATAAAGCACTTTATTCAATCCAGTCTTGTTGATTGTTACTTTATATTTGCTAATCTCTGTTTACACAGCCCGTTCAAAGCCGTACCATTACACCTTCATTGCTCTTCACCCTGTATAAATGTTACAGAGGCATAATGTGAGTCATTGTCGTTCCAGCCTGGTGCTGGAAGGCCAGCAGAGCGAACAACAGCTCCAGAATCTGTACGAAAGCAGCGATCTGACGCCATGGGCAGGTTGTGGGGTGACATTTTCATGACTTGTTACAAAAAAAGTCAGCCAAAAACGTGGGGAGAATGTTAAGGTTTAGAGGCTCCTTAACCTGCAAGCAGAAAACGAGGTTGACCTTTGTAAGGATGAGAAGGTTAATTGTGTTTTCACCATGTTGTTTTATTGTTTACTGAATAAGATATTCATCATGGTTATTTTACTGCACAAGGGTCCTCATTGCAGCGATAATGACAAAACTCTGTGAAAAAAAATATCATTTAGATGAGGAGGTGACTCACTGAATGGATGTGTTAGCGCATCAGCATATTTCTGACTCATCTTGTAGTCAGACACTTGAGTCATGGACACTAAATGCTAAATGATAAAAAATGAAAGGGCGACGACTTTGTGGGTGGAATCTAAACTTAATTCTGTCAGTAAATCCTGATTTTGAGATTAAAATTTCTTTCAATAGAGAAAACACGGTTTAACCATTTCAAAAAATGAAATTCAGCAACACACACACCTGAAAAATCCATACTGTTTTGTAATACTGTATACTAAAATCCTCACTTCGCATCATATGACATGAGACACTAGACTCACCCTGATGTTTATCAGTTTAAAAACACAATGCAATTAGCATGTAGAGGATACTGTATGTAAAAACATGCTCCTTCAGATATCAGGAAATAATCACTTAAATGTACTAAACAAAAAAAAAGGATGTTGCGTGTTGCTGTTAGTCTTATACAGGTTGGATTTTCCTTGAAACTTCATATGTCTTCAGTCCTGACAGTGAAATATGTGAGTACCATATAAAGGAAATTGGTCATTCCATTAAAAAGCAGCCGGTGTTGGGCGTACATCCTGAAGAAGTCCTGTCTAATTAACCTCGTACAGAGAATGGACGGAAGTGTGATGGGTTACAGCCCCCTGGGGAGGGGGGCACACAGCCCTACACAAGCCCTTCACCCAAATTCACTTTCTTTACGGCAGCAGTGCTCCAACAACGCATTTTCATGACGCCTTTAGATATCCTTTGAGGTATTTTTATTCCTTTTGCTCTGCTTTTCCCGCTGCTGGCTGCCAGTATAAAAGGCTAATATTGACTTTGTTCATGTGTTTTTGTTTGGCATGGGAACGCTTCGGGCCGTTGGCTAGCACTGGCCTCATTTAGTGTCTTCAACCAAAGGGCCTGGCAGATATCCAGCATGTATAGAAGCTAATAATGGAGTCTAGTAATCAGAGGAGAGAAAAGGAAGTAGAAAGGAACTGCTATATTGGTTTGGGCAACTGTAATTTGGGTCAGTGTACAGTATTTGTACAGTATTGCATTAAAATTATTGCGGCTGGTATATTTTCCATGAAAGGCAAATAAAACTGTTGAAGGTTTTTACATGGCCCCCTTTTCCTGAAGCCTGAGGAAAATGTGGTGGATAACACCTCTGTAAAGGAGTTACTTGCGTTTCATCTTTGTTACAAGGAAATCTCTGAAGGCATTCACAGAGAAGAATAGAATACATAAAATATGGATCAGAGTTCAGGAGCAAAGATCAACGGGCCCCCTGCCAACAGGCTTCACAAACGGCTCCATCAACAGGAACCGCCGAATGATAGAAAGAAGAGCAGCACAAAGTAAACCACAACACGAGCCTCGACAAATCTTTCCCTCACTAATGCAGAAATCTGACAGACAAACAGATAAACAGGCAGCTTTAAGAAGAAACGCCCATTTCTGAAGTTTAGCAATGAAACAAATTCATCTTGTTTTTCCAGGCTGAGTGTTCCCTTGTTGATTTATGAGGTATAATACAAGGAGAATGAAATATGTTTACTTGTTTGCTTTATGATCATAAAATAAGCAATCTCATCGGCAACTACTAATTGTATGGTAACAGCTAATGACATTTTAAATCATGTGAATTAAACACAGCAGCATCAGCATGACACAAAAGAATTATTTTAAAAGACGTATATTAAGGTTGGCAGCTGCCCCTTGGGGATGACCTCAGGGCAACAACCTGCTAGAAAGGCTCAAAATTTGATGTGATCCAGGCTCAGGTCGAGGCCCTGATATGACGTCAGTCCTACCGCAGAGGCCTGAGGAGCATGGCCGTACCCCTTGGTGAGGATGTGAAGGTCCAACGGGATCCCAAAGGACCGACGAGACCTTACCCTAACGGGTGGACCTTAAGAACGGCGTGTGACCTTTATGAATCCAAACCTGTCTTTAATTAATGAGCAATCCTGCAGCATCCATAAAAAATGGTGACTTTCCCTTTGGGCCTACACCGGGGAGGTGTTAGCTGGAAAAGCAGTACGCCCCCCCCCCCCAAATTGTGCTCTGTGCAACACTTCAAATCTCAACTATGCTGAGAGCTGTGTTAAAATCCCAAACAAGTTGAGAGACAATATCCCAAATGAGACGCCAGCTGTACATGACAGTGATATAAGAATACATCATATATTTGTTTTTTCTTTGTGGTATTTTACTTTCTCTAGCTCTGCTTTAACACCACATATTGACTGCACAGCGGAGATGTGAAAAATAATGACACATACTCATTCCTTTACGAACTATGTGTCCACGCCAGATAAAGTAACACCATCTGTGAATGGGGATGAATACGTAAAGAATCTGCAGCTATAGAGATAATGAACAATGGGTGTTAGAGTAATAAAAAGAGGTGTCATTTTCACTATTAAATGCCATTAAATTTGCAATGATTTAAGGAAAATTGTTACATAAAGCTGCTTTGATGTGGAATAAAAAAAGTGGTCATATGCCAAAATGCAGTGCAGAATGTCAACGTAGGTGTCTGTCTTTTCTCATTTGCCCAGTAGTGCATCTAAGTATGTTCCCAAAATCCCGTGAGCGATCCCCTGACATCAGTACACATGTTCACCATTCCATCATTAGCTCCTTTAACGTACCAGCCCTGGTTTCCATCATTCAGTTTACTACCAGAGAGGCTGCAGTACAATAAAGAGACTTTAAATGACTTAAAGGTATACGTTATATTTAATTCATTCATTCGTCATCCTGATGATGAAACGGCCGTCCATCGAGATGATCGTAATCATCTCGTCTTCAGCCGCTCATCCACACAGGTCTGCTGGAGCCTTTTCCAGCTGCCTATTGCCACAGAAGTACTTTTTCCATTCAATGTATGAAATGTAATCAATGCTATATTTACACAAATCCAAATCTAATTTGGTCTTCTTGTCTAGAAGGAAGAATGTGAAAATAGTTATTTGAGTTGCTGTAACTCCAATCACTCTCATTCATGGAGAATTCTTTCACAAGCGCCTTCCTGGTGAATCGCAGCTGATTCCAGTTCAATGGGATTAATGGAAATGGAGCGTGCAGTATGCAGAAAGGCTGTGTATGCTATTAAACCTCATCGGTCCAGTATTGGTTCCCAAACACTGCTTGTTGTTGGGTTCACCAACCTGTGCATTCTCTGCTTTCTTAGTTTTGCTGACTTACTACCTCTCAGCAAACTCAGTTTTAACATCTTAAAAAGTAAAGAATGACTGTGCTTTGATACTGCGGCACGCTGGTGGGTGTTGTAATATCATATTTTATCCTGAAATGAACTGCTTTGAACTTGTACAATGTGGAATGAATTTTTCCAAATAAAGAAGTATCCTGTTTGGTGGAAAAAAAACAACAACTTCTAGTTGTTCTGCAAGGAAATGGATTAAAATTTGGTATTATTTTCAGTTTGATTTGATGCTTGTGCATGTCAACATAATGAGTCTTGTGAGAACCCGCATGCTTTCCATGATGATTGAGATGAAGATTACTACAAACAAATAAATGCTGTTGCAGTATTTTGTATTTCGTAAATTGTGTATAACGTCGAAACAAAACTGGAAACAAATAGTTTGGTCCACACAAACAAACAAAAAGAAAGGGCACTCGCACTAGAAATCATCCATAATTCAGTTTGAGATGTGCTGGTTTATCTGTAGCTGTCATGACAGTCATGTCAATTTTACGAGTGCATTCCTGTGGTATTAAGACACTTATGGATCGCGAGCAGGAATTTCCCCTGGCTCCCTCTTTGTTTTCTCTGCTGTGTCCCTGCTCTGCCTCTGGAGGTGAGGGAAAGTTCAACCACACTAAATCTGGAATCTGAAAAAGCATCTTCATTTTTCAACACGCATAACTTTGGTTGGTTTTCATATATATTTTGCATACTTTTGGCAAGTTCTTGAATTACAAATTAAAACAATCATAGTAATATGGGTTTGTTTTTGTTCATTGCGTTGTGTAATCTTGTGTCCCAATGTGCTCATTGTGTGCTGTCTGAAATCTTTGAGAAATACAAACACAAAATATAATATTTAAGAAATCCATGAATAAATAGCAGGATAACACATTGCTATGATTGTGGTTGTGATTGGTGGGGGTAATCCTTTGACCAGAGACAAAGAATAATATATAACATAAGAATAAGATATAAATAATACCAGAAAAACACACAGTGATTTATGTCCTTACCTTGGCAACGCGTCAGAGCGCTGCGCTCATTGCCATCAGGGGCCAATTTTCACCGTTCTCTCCAGAGTCACATTTGAGACGTGCTCCCTGAGTAGTTTATAGGTAAATAGAGACTATAATCGATCACCTTGTCTCGCATGGGTTGTGTGAAAACTTCCATGAGTTTTTTAACATATTCAAGGATGGCAAAGATCAGGAGAAAGGAGACGTGGGCTGCATGGGTGGGACTCTCGGTTTTCCTTCCACGTCGTCCCTGGGAGGCGGCGGTAGATATCATGTCCAGATGTTTTTCTGGGTTACAGTGAACACTGTGATACTACCCCTCTGTGCCCCACAGCTACCCCACTATCTGTGTTTCACAGAAAAACATTCGGATTCCATTATAATAAACCGCTATCAGAAATATTTCATAAGTAATCGTGGATCAAAGTGTGATGAGACAAGAGTTGCTCATCGTCACAAATCAGTTGACAATCGACACCAGACGTTGGGAGTCCTCTCTGTGTGTTTTTATTAGGTTTTGTCAGCACAATCTCTGCACTCCTATATATATTTTTTTCGTGCAACTGGCAGCTGGTTTAAGCTAAGATGTTCTAAGAAAAATCTTCTGTACACAACCTGCACAAGTTATCACCTGGTTCTGCAACGCAAACATTGCGTTGCAAAAGAGATTTGCTAAAGATATTTACCTTGGTGGATGATGGCAACTGAAACATAGAGAACTCTTTAGGAGAACAGCTTTCAGTGAATCTTAAATGAATCAACTAGTGGAGCAACAACCGGTTGTTTACCAGCAGTTTATCACTTAAACTTTAAATGTAATTGATGTCAAAGTATTTTTTAGAGTTTGGCCCAGTCTTTTAATGCAGGTCTAAAACTTTTGAGCTGTCAAGCTACTGTCCCATGTCACAAATCAGCAAATATACACACGCTTGAAATCCTCTATGAAGCCTGCATGCGTGTGAGCGATGTTATGATTCTCCCTGGACAGGCTGTGGTTTCCTTTTGCTAACGTTTGAAATTTATCTGGCTCCAGAGGCCAATTTGGGTTACGTGCACACTTCTGCTTCTACTTTACAAGTCGGTATCGTGTCCACACCAGAGCTGTATGAGACCACTTATATTGCCATTCAAGTTGAGACATTCCTAGCTGCAATTGTCACTCTCTAAATCACAAAATATGAGGTGCCCAAACTTCAGTGTGCATCACAAACACTAACCTTTATGTGAATACCTCTCAGTTTTGAAATCACGATAATTGGTGTTCCTATAGAAGAAAGAGTTTCCTTTAGGCATCTTTTGTCAAGATCTTGCTGAATTCCTGGTGGCGAAAGAAATGAGGTAATGTTGAAGACCCCAGTTACCGCAGCGTCGCCTCATTCCTGAACCCAAACTGTCATCCCATTCATCTCACATTCATCATCCTGCTCAGCAGCAGGGACACACTTAAATACTCCGTCATACCTCCATCAATCATCTCGCTTCAAATGCTGGAGCCTTTCATGAGCCCTGGAAGCAGAAGAGGAGACAATGGTGGAAAAAGGTTGGGGGGGCTCAAGATGACCTGGAAAGTAAACATGGTTGTATTTGAATGACACTGATCGCCCCTTGCTTTGGGCTGACATCTGCTAATAGCACCTAAAGTGTCTACAACCTGAACCCGGGTTAAACTAAAATGTTCTTGTTACAACAGATCACTGATGTTGAGCACAGAAGCAGAAAAGGTTAAAATCACCCTGAATCAGAAAAAAAATAAAAAATAAAAATCCGGTACAAATGTTTGTGTTACAAAATGCATTCATAGAAGTCAATCTAGATGCTCACCTTTGACCTTTAGACCCTGACTTTTGCACCAAAACTTTTCATTGCAATATTTGGAGTAACTAACGCCGTTCTGTCAGTCCATGCTCTCGGCCATTTGAGAAGAAACAGGCCATGGGAATAGGATCAAGAAAGAGGGACCAAATGCACGTTAAAGTACACCGAGCATCTCATGAGTAATGCTAATGGAAAAAGCAGAGTCGATAATGTTACTCAGAACTGTTTGTCACGAACACCTTTACCTCTGTTCTCGTTCCTGTCGGTCGCTACACCTCGGCTTGGCTGCGAAACGGCTCGAAAGATAAAACAAAGAGGCACGAATCTGCTTCTGCCTGAAGCTTTTACTGAAAAATTGTAAACTCTGCCGTCACGTGTTTCTCTTCTTATGTGCATTACATGCACATTTTGAGACATGCGTGCTCGTGCACATTTTCAGCATCTGCGAAGCACAAGTTTTGATAAATGTGTGTAGAATTGGAGAGAAACAGCTGAGCCTTTGATATCTGTATGTCTGTTTCTATTATAAAGCCGCCTACCGAGCACTATTTATACTCTGCATTGCAAACATAATCCACAGAGCGCGAGAAAATAGGAGCAAAGTAGTGGAAAAATATGTGAGGATTTAATTAAGAATGTGGATTAGTCAACAATAAATAATTACACAGCGTACCGACGGAGAAGGAGGGGGGTACGTTTCCCTTTCTTCCCGTTTTTGTGAAACATGGAAACAGCACCTGTGTGCTTGTAAGTGACCTGTGTTTTAGGTGTGTTTGTGTTTGTACAGCCCCAGAGGTATAGTCATGTGTGTGTGTCCAGTCTGTGGCCTGCTGGGGATCAGGTTCGCTGTCTGTCTGTGTGTGTGTGTCCCAGCAGTGGACCCCCTCCGGTGGGCCGAGGTGATGGATGATGCCTGGAAGCTCTGAAGCTGTTCAAATGAGTGATTTCTGAGCAGCTACTTGGCAGTCATGGATGATGGATGCTCGTGGGTTTGTGCGCTTGTGTCGATACGTTGGGATCCGCAACGATGGCCGCTGTGTTTCGGGTGTTATTCTAGCGTTATTGATTACAAGAAAACACGTATGTGAAGCAAAGCTATTTAATACTGTAGCAGAGAGTGGTGAAACACACACCTACGCACATCTCCCCCTAAACTTGTTTGTTCAAAACCCCCCCACACCCTCACTTCCCCTATAGAGTTACCAACTATTTACCAAGTGTAAGGCTAAGATGGGAAGCCAAGTTTGGATTCCAGTCTTTACTTGTGAGATATCTACCTCGATGAAATCATTCATCCATCAATCTCCACCACAGGTAAGTATGGGTTTACAGATGAGAAGATGTTTCATCTGGTTTCATCGCAAGAGGCTTGGAAAGCAAAAATATGATTCCTGATAGAACTTCTTTGTCTGTCTGCTGAGGATATCTGTGCATGATGTTAAACAAAGAGCTTGTGTTCCTACAGGTAAGTACTCCGACATATGTTTTCACCTCATTGTTGTAGCAGTGCTCCTCTTCTTCTTTACAATACTCTGTGAGGCATTTATACATATTAAAAAACAACAACACAAAAACGAAGAGAAAACCTAACCTGATAAACACACAAAAACAAAACAAAACAAAACAAAAAAAAAATCAAACATTTAATATGGAAAAGAAACTGTTTTATCATTAAAGATTCATTTTTGCACAACATCAGAGAGAAAAGAAAGAACAGTAATCCAGTGACTATAATGGGATTCTGCTGTTCAGTATTTATGATTAACAAATTCAAATGCATTTAAAATAATATTTGAAAAGGTAATAGTTTGTTTTGTTTCTGGTTCAACACATAAAGAGGGACGATACAGCTCCCATCAGTGCAGACCCTCTACCCATCCAGCGCAAAATTCATCAGAATGATCATAGTTTACGAATTTATTTTATTTCAATTTTTCATCTCCATCTAAATTTTGGTGCAAAGTTTAGTTCTAATGTTTTTAATGTGGGTTCTTTTATGTGTGCATTTCATACACATTTCTGTGAAGGCATGTTAATAGCAACAATGGAGGAGGTGGTCATAAAGTGGCAAATAAGAGTCATTGAACACACCACAACATGTGGACAGGCTTACAAAAACTTTTTCATGTCAATTCATTTTTTATTTTTATTAGTTTGTGTCCACAGATATTTGTCCTGTCTTGCTTGAATCATGGTGGCACTGGCCTCAAAGATTTTTTTTTGGTTGTGCTTCTCCACTCCATCCCCAAATATGCATACATCTGGAGAGAATTAACACAGCTCTGGACGACTCCATCCACATTTTCACCCGTCGCTGACGGTGAGTAAAGATTACCCCAAGAATGCGATTCTTTACATAAAAGTACACAGAGATGAATCATGCTCCTCTGTGTTTTTCTCCAACCTTTAATGTTTTCTGTATCTAAATCGTCTTCATTTCAATCAAGAGGCTTTTTCAAATTAGAAAACGATGCATTCCACCGACTGCTACTCTCTCCATGTTTTCTGTCGTCTCTGACGTTCTTTGGCTCCCATCAGCAACGATGATCCTTTGATGTTTTATGTTTAACTTAAATTGGACAAAGCCACAAATTCAAGATCATAAATTTTGCTTCAGATGCAGAAGATCTAACAGAAGGAATGCTGCTGCAAGCATGTTTTTTTTTTTTTTTTTTTTGCCATATCTATATGTTGAGTAATTTCTTTACTTGCACTCACATGCTGACATCAGGGATTTTCTCGCATTGATATATTTTTCATCCAAGAAAAAGTTTTATTTATTGACCCGATGTTTCTCAATCCAGGCAACTGCAGTATAATAAACTTGGATCAAGAAAAATGAGTTCTGTGGATTCGTTTTGTTTCACCAATAAGTCCTTTAGCAGTCTTAACTAAATTTACAACATTCATATTTTTGTGTTCCTTCGCTTAAGAAGTTTTTTTTTTTCAACTATGTGATCGCTGCAGCTGAGACAACTGATGACCCGAAGCAGACATGAGAGGTCACGGATACATGGGGGCCGCTCCAAACCGCTGCTATGGAAAGAAAGGGACAAACAAAGGAGAAACCCAGAGTTTGGCTTCTGGAAATCTTCTATTCATAGAGCTAGGGGCGAAATACAATCTCTGGCATGTTTTCATTTGGTCAATTGTGTGGGTGAATACTGAGATTCGGTGTCATGCACATACAGACATTGGGCGTGTCAGCTCTCAGCTTCCCCATTCAAACTGCCCCAATGCCCAACAACAAACTACAACTTCCTCCACCATTCATCTCCCTACAATTTTGTTTTATTTCTCAGGAGCTGTTTTCTAAACTCATTTGTCAAGACATACTAAAGTTTATTGAGGCCTGTGAAGCCAAGCTTGGGGAAACAGTGGGAAGAAAACAGTCCTTTCCAGGCACAAAGGATTACAGAAACCACAATCAGCTCAGTTGTGAGGTTATGGTACGGAGGCCAACTCCAGCAAACCTCAGCCACGATGAGACACGAAATTTCACCTTCAGTATCAAAGCTGGTTTATGCCCAAACAGTCACATGTAATTTACTTTGTTTGTATGGGTATGTGTAAGGCCATAACACTTCTTGTCACAGCAGGGTGTAGGATTTGCATCAGAGGTCGCCGACCTGGAGTCTGAAAGCAAAACAACCCACTGGAGGAAGAATCAAGTGAGCGCCGGAGGAACAGAGGACAATTCTGTCCTGTGGAGGGAGGAACTGGAGGGTTGTGAAGGATGATGAACACCTCTCATTTAAACCAAGACACGCTGCGCTGGTGGTTGAATGACAAACAGACGTTTCACACACTTTCACCTCAGGGTGGGAATTTGTGAGTGTGTGTCATGGCTGCCGTTGAGATGACACCATGCATCGCTATTCAGAGAAGAAGACAGCAGAGAAGGAAGCAGATGGATTGGTTTTAGTTTTAATGACAAAGACTCATCATTAATGACATATAACTAACATTCTTTATATGCAATTAAATATCTGTGATAAACAATGAGATTTACTAATGGGAAAAAACGAAGATATGTAAATGTTAAATTTAAGTAGAACTTAACTTTGCCTTGATTGTTTTTCTTTTAAACATAACACGTGATTGGTAAGGTTTTGGGTAAAAATTCATCTAAAGTTATCAGTAAGATGATCAGTGACAACACATCTCACTTTGCCCGTAGCATTTTTCTTGCGTGATGCTTTATGCATGTACAGCAATCAAAGCATGACTCAGTTTCTTAATGGTTATGTTGATACACTCAGAAGACTGTCTTGTTAAATATCCAGCGTGACTCGGAGGACAAGACGCGACCTGTTCAGTCTTACTAGTGGCTGTTTTTATCAACCGTAAGATTACCAAACATTAATGTGATGTTTCCAAGACTACAAAAAAGAATTATTAAGAAAAATAGTCCAGCATTCAATTATATTTCCCTACAAAACTAAAATCACAACTTAATTTGACAAAATATAAAGGTATGGATGTACTATGATGTCTGTGATTTGAGAGTATTGCTTTACATGGAGTATTCTGGAGACATCAGGTCTTCTAATGAAACTTAATAATTTCCAGAAAAGCTGAAAAAAGATCATTTATATCCTCAGACTTGAAGGAAACTCTATGTTCTATATGCAGTGATGAATATAGTGGTTAGCAAGCACTGGCATGTATCCCAATGGTTTATTTCATCTTTGGTTACAAAAACACACCCAGTGATTGAAATAAGAACATCAGACTGTCTGGGCTGCATTCATTTATGAGGGGAGAGGCTAGCAGTGTCGAGTTTGGTAACGTATCGTGCTTCTTTGGAAAAAAAATTACGTAGATTTCATTATATATGCTTTTCAAAGCCAATATAAACTATAGAATATTATCAAGACCCCTGAAAGGTCCCTTATACTCAGGGGTGGAGTGAGTCCCACAAAGTCTGTTTTCCTAGGAAAGTCTCATGAACCTGACATGTCTTGCGAATTAGACCGACTGAGGAGACAGCACCAAGTTAATGAAGCTTATTAAACCGGGTCCTGGGGCTGTGATGTCGTGTTGAATAGACTGGAACACCCTGGTTTTTTTTTGGTTTTTTTTCTGAGCGAATGTTTTTCACTGGAGAATGTTTGTCTGACCTCAAACAGGAACCAGAAGAGAACACTGTGTTGTCTGTGATGCTCCTCAAACACTGTCACAGACACAACATCCCGTTCAGCAGCGAGCCCAAGTGGATCTTTTTGTTTCCTCAGAGAAGCGCATAAATCTTGCTGTTGATTTTAGCCGTCAACGTCAACACACACACACACACACACACACACACACACACACACACACACACACACACACACACACACACACACGCTCAGATGAGATAAAAGTGTGTCGACACCTTTGTTCTATCGTTCACTCTCAGAGGCCAAAGAAAGCTATCGCACCAGACCTGGAGACAGGTCATTCATTTTCCATCTAGTTTCAAAACAGCTGACTTGAATGAGTGAAAAATTATATACACTACATAAATGCACTAAAGAATTTTAAACTTTTTTTTTTTTTTTTTTGGAGTGTAGCTCTTTGAGAGCAGGATTAGGTCCTGATGTTGTGATGTTAAGTCTAATTTATTCTCATCAGCTTCAGACCACAGACATAAAGTAGCATATTTAATGTGTAAATGTAACAAGACAAATTAGTTAAATACGCAACGATTAAATAAGGCCACGTAAAACTTATAATCAACTGCCTTGGAGTTCATTACATTTACATTACATTTGTGACAGATATTACTAACAAAGGCGAATTGTTGTTGCGCATCTGTGAGCCTCACTCATCTATAATAAAGCAGCTGCCTTTTCTTCTCCGACACGTCTCTCAAGTTTCCTCATGGCTTGAAACGAGTGACGGTGAACTTAGCGTCACACATCAGGCTGGGCTCTTAGAGTCGACAGGACACTGGATGAATTGGGTGATGTCTAAACACCGGATCCGTATCTCGGGCACGGAGTGCTGAATAAATCAGCTCCCCCCCCCCCCCAAAAATATCGAGCGTCTCCAGCCGTGTGTGGCTGGCCTATTGGTTACATCTGTGGATCTGGAAGAGATTAAAGCTTTCACACTAACTATAAGCTATGGGATGCTTTATGAGTAGTTGGTCATTATCAAACATCAGGCGGTAGGTAACAGGAGAGCACATCACAACACATAAGTCAAGGTACATGTGAAGCTTATTTTGAAGCGGAGTCTGTCTAATCTGTGTTTGGACCATAAATAAGTACAAGAGGCTATGATGGATATTTCAGTCAAGCAATCTTACTGGGAGTGTAAGAACCCAACAGCTTCTTTTATGGTTTTAAGCCATAGATATTTATATTTTTAAGGGGCAGTTGCTTACATTCTTTATTCAGATTATTGTTGAAGGAATGCTCTCCCCAGCACAATTCATCTTAAACCTGAGTCCGCAAGTGTTATTCGGCTAAATAAAAATATATAAGGTCATGGTTAGAGTCATGTTTTCTATCAGGGTGCTGTGGTTTGGACTATAGCCTGGATTTAAACACAATCCTGTTGTGGGTTTTTTTTTTCTGCTGACTTAGCACGGTCTCCTTTGTCTGCATGGGTTCCTTCCATTTACCCAAAGGAAATTCAGGTTAGAAGGACTGACAACTCTCAATTGTCCATCGGTGGGAATGTGGGCGTGAATGGTTGTTTGTCTATAAAACCACATTCACACAGACTTTCCTTTATTCTGCCCTGATGTTCTGTATAAACACAATGAAGGTGTGATGTGGGTGGGCTTCGTTCCAGCTCTGGGATGACAATGGAGGTTGTAACAGAGGTGAAGCTAACGGGAGATGGAAAAACGGACAAGGCCTGTGACATTTGATGAGGTTTTATATGCATGGAAACGACTTAAAGCTAATAGCAGGAGCTAAATCAAGAGGGGAGAAAATCAGTCAGGCCTAACTTAAAGTGGACACACAGCACAAGCTCCAGGACGAGATCACTCTCCACCAAACAGCCAAGGTAAATCCCTATTTTGTTAATTCAGTCTTTGTAATGAGACACAGATATTACTATCGTAATATCTATCAGAAGCCCTGCTTGCTATTTAATACCAGACACCACAGCAGCTCTCCAGGGTGTACCTGACCTCCGACCCGGACAGACTAAAGGACAGACGGATATGGATGAGCAGATTGATGGCAAAAAGTTCAGATTTTATTTGCCCTGGGTGTGTTGAAGGTGAAGAGCGGTGTCTGCCTCCAGATCCTTGTGGCAAAATTAATTTTCATGTTAGCAGTAGCAGCAATGAAAGACACCGATTTCAAACTGCCCTGACCCCCGTGGTCCAATCCAACGAATGAGTTAATGTTTGGAAGAAAGCGATGCTGGTTCTGACAGAAAGGTGTCAGAACACACAGTAAATCACAGCTGGTTGTGTATCGTGCTGCATTGATGCAGATCAGTCAGGGTGGTCACACCGACCCCTGTCCACGCCAACAGTGGGTACCTGGAACTGGACTGAACCACGGAGCTATGGAAGAAGTCAGCCTGGTGTGTGTGTGTGTGTGTGTGTGTGTGTGTGTGTGTGTGTGTGTGTGTGTGTGTGTGTGTGTGTGTGTGTGTGTGTGTGTGTTTGAGCGCTTGGGGGTCTCAGGAATTTTCGCTCTGTTTCACCTTGTCAGAAACAGAAAATATAGAGTGAGTGGGTCATCGGCCCTCAAAGACCCTCACAGTATCCACATTCGTCTTCAACACAGCAGCTTGAATCGCACCGTTGGTTCAAGCCCAGCTTCGGTTGATGTATTCCTGTCACACACAAAAATCTGCCCTCAGATTAATCTTGGCCTGCAAACCTGGGAGGTTATTAAATAAGCCGTGACTCTGTAAACTGATGTGCACCATTGATGTTTGATCCAAGTTCAGGTTGGTCTTTAGCTATCGTCTATCCTCCGACGGAACATCTGTCCAACATCTGACCACATCACTTACCCTCCTCTCCTGAGAGGAGAGCAGCTCTGGAAAAGCAAACGAACCCTTTCTTCATATTCACACCACAAACTCCCCATGAAGAGAAGCAGCTGCTTCATTTCCCCGTCTTTCATTAATTATTCAACAGCCTATATTCACTTTTAAGTGCTTGTGAGAAATACTTTCCACACGTACGGAAAAAAAAAAAAAAAAACCCTCAGACTTAATTGAGTCTTGAACTTATTCTCAATGCTTGAAAATGGACCAGAAATAATGTAAGCTACATTTATAACTACACATGCACGGGGTGTAGATTTTTTTTAAACATGCTCCTGCAGAGAGCATAAAAATCCAGTTGTTCTAAATTACGCTTCACCTTTTCACATCCTCCCTCTTTTATTATTCATCAATGTTATCTTTGCGCTGCATAGGGTGTAGATTATCATTGTGCTGTAAAGCAGCACTCCCTTAATCGACTTCATCTCTGGCCTGTTTCCCATGTTTTTAAATCATACTAATACAGATAGCTCCATTAAGAATCCACTACAGCTCATAAATGAACCGTTCGTAACAAAAGTTTGAGAGGGGCTTGATTCATTGTCCTGTTTTTGACCCCTGAGTTTGCTGCTGTAAATCTAATCTCTGCTCTCTGGAGGATAAATTTAGACCAAAGCAAGAGTTCCAGGTAGTGACAGCACCAACCTGCCAACGACTAGATGTCTTAGAGTTAAGGTGTCACGACGGCAGCCTTTCAGAGTTTTTACACACATTTTACACACATTTTTCTCACTTTTTACAGTGTTTGAGATTACGCATAGAGCACTGATTGAGTAGTTTGTATGGAAAGTCATTTAGAAGCAACTAATGATGGGAACAGCAGAGAATGCTAACTGAGAAACTGTGAAAAGGAAGGAAAACATTTCATAGCATGTGTGTGTGTGTGTCAAATATAATGCAGGCTGTTCAGTCATGAAAGAGCAAAAGGGTGTGTTATGCTCTGTTGGGTATATTCACATATTACCACAGCGCCTAAACATCTGGGTGGGGTGGTTTGAAGTAATGGGTTTTCCTCTGAAATGCCCTGCATGCACTTCATCTGGAATCATAAATTATTATGATTAAAATTACATTCATAGTTCACGTCCATCTCCAGTGTGCCTGTCTGTCTGTCTGCCTGTAAGGAAATAGACTCACCATAAGACCCAGACTCAGCCAATTAAGGAGAATCATGGCTTTTGGCCTCTGTGTGAACAGAAGAGGTGAATTATTCAAGTGGTGAAAGCCGACAGGCTGGACTGTGTTGCAGGAACTAAGTGCAAATGGATCCTCCTGTGAATTTACAAATTCAGTTCTGTTTACCGGTGCCGAGGATCACTGCTACTCATGTAAAAAAGATTTTATGAAGCCTTTTGTGACTCCACAGGGAGCTTGAGAAAACTTGATATATTTTGAAGTTCAGAAATAGATGAAATAATACAAGTTTTTTGTAGCCCAGTTCCTTTTTTTATTTAACCTTCATTTAAAAAAATCCCCTTTTTACAACAGAGTCCTGTGCGCATATCATCTCTAATGCGTACAGCTTCATTAGAGATGATATAACAATATATGATCAAATAAACTCACATTATGGATAAAGTCGATGGCCAGTTTTAACATACTCCGTTGGATTGTCGGCCCTACCTAGTCAAGGTTCTTATTCTAACAAAACAAACTAGCAAATTTTTTTTATTTAGAATAGAATAGAATAGAATAGAATAGAATAGAATAGCATAGAATAGAATAGAATAGAATAGAATAGAATAGAATAGAATAGAATAGAATAGAATAGAATAGAATAGAATAGAATAGAATAGAATGCCTTTAATGTCATCATGCATGTGCACAAACAAAAAAAAACTTTCAGTGATTGTGTTAAAAAGTGAATATTCTTCGTTTCAATTTCCACCTTACGATGATCACTCAATGGAGCTTTTCACACTTACTGCAGCTACAACAAAGCTCTCTTGTTCACATATCACCACTTAGTTAGTAACTTTGTTGGCCAAAGTTCACTGACCTGTAGCGAGATGTCAGCGGCCTGTGGTGTGGTGAGTGGGGGCAAACATTCAAACAAGAAATGAGAGCGAGGCCAAGGCTGTGGCAGAGGTTAGCACCACACATCAGGCTCTGGAAGATCAAGGCTTCACGTGGAGAGGAGGAGGCTGGAAGAAGATCACTCACTCGGTTTGAACTTTGGAAATCCCTCCTTGGTTTGCTCATCAGACGAGCCTGGCATCAGAGCGGCCCTTCTCTCGTCAAAGCCAATGCTGAGCATAACTTTTTAGTGTGATTGTAATGTCTGATAGGTCGGCGACCCGATACGGTTCTGCAAAAAGTGCATAGACACTGGAAATTTAACAGGGCGAGATGTTTAAATTGAAAAGCAGGAGTGATGAGTACATCTGAAGTTATTTTCAGAAAGAACCGGCATTTCTACTTTTCATTTTAGGGAGGCAAATGACTCAACCATGCATCATGAGACGGACGAGGCGCTGGATCAACGCTCCTCTTCTCAGGCAAAAAGAAACCGTAGGCTTGGCAGGACGATCAAAACGTCTCTACGCCCGGATAGTGATGTGGTCCCTGGCCACCAAGAGGCCCCTCCAAACTTTTATTACACTTAGTAACAGCTCTGCAATGAACACCCTTCACTCCGGTTTTGTTTGTACACTGTTTGTTTACATGGAACAAAATCACGCAGCTCCCGTGTGTATCGGATAACTGCAGCGCCAGTTGCAAATGTGACATTTAACATATGCGTCAGGCAGCCTTTTGCAAACAATGAAATAATGAAGTCACGAGAAGAAGAGAATTGATTTAAACGAGGAAAATCAGTCCTCTGCTTCTGGGCAGATGGGAAAAGCAGCAAGTAGCAGTTAGCAGCTGGCTCAAAGATGCTAAGTGATGAACAAGAGAATCAGGAACAGAAGACTGATTTTCCTCTTCTTAGTTAACACTCAAGCTAAGATTGTTACTTAAGAAAAAAAAATAAAAATAAAATATATATATATATATATATATATATATATATATATATATATATACACATATATATACTGTATATATATATATATATATATATATATATATATATACTGTATATATATACATATATACTGTATATATATATATATATATATATACTGTGTATATATATATATATAAAATTTATTTACTTATATATATTTTTAAATATTTTAAAATATACATACACATTTTACACAGATCTATATGTACTGTATATATATATATATATATATATATATATATATATATATATATATATATTTTAGATTTTATTTTTTTAAATATTTTTTTTACATATATAAAACATTTAGTTGCAAGACTAAAACGAGCATTGCTTTCATTAAAAGTTGACCCCTTTTATGGGGTTAAACTATGAGAATACATGCAGACAAAAGAAAAATATTAAAACTTCCAGTTTATACCTGCAAATATTGCATCCTGTCCATCTGTGTAGCTAGTTTCCTGGCAATTCAGTGCTGTCAGTCCTCTTCCCATCGGCTGTGAAGCAGGGTAACACCATTAGACGTTTCTAACAGAACAGTGAGAAGCACAAGGGCAGGCTTGAAACAGTGACTGTGATTATCTTCTGGGAGGAGGGGAGAGAAGCTTCCCTCTGGAGACTGAAGTACTCAAAATTTGACATCTGATTGCAAGGAGGCCTGAGGTCCTGAAGCTTTGTCAGGGTGCTGTCTCTCCCACAGCGCAGGAGGTCTGGTACTGCAGCGAAAGGGTGAAAGCAATCAAAAGCGCTTATCCCATGTAACAGTTGTGCAAGAAAATAGTGAGAAGTGGGATCAGACAGCAAAGCCACACAGGTGTGAGCATGCTGTACCATCCTGTGGGGTGGTGGGAGGCATATTGGCTCTTTTGAGGAGTGCTTCATTCATGCGTCAATAAATTTGTTCTGGATACAAATCAAGAACGCAATTTAAACTTTCTCTTTTGACTGGTGGTAAAAATAAAGTCAGTATCTTTAAATTTGTTTTCTATGAAATCTATGTTCTACATCAGGTTTAGCCCATATTTCATAACTGAACTATGACTTATGATGTCACACGGCAGCTGGGATAAGCTACACATACTGATGTTTTGGCTGAGGCTGGATGACTTTGTTTGCCTCAAACGGAGCAGTAAAAGCCCTTCTGGAACATGTTTCCACACTTCTCCGTTAAATCACTCTATGGTAGTTGTCTTCAGGCATGGAAAATATTACATTGTGAGATTATTTTGATAAGAACTAAAGAAATCACAAAGTCCAAAAAAGAAATCTTGAGTTTAATGCACGACAAAACAAATGTTACACATCACAATACATAGGAATGCCTATGATCTTGCAGACACATGTGCATGTCTCCAGTTTCTTCCAATCGCATCATGAAATCTTTTCAGTGTACGTGTTACCAATCACATGATAAAATGTGTTCCATGTTAACAAACGTTATCAAAAGAAGATGTCTTCCCACAACACACAGTGAGCAAAACAAAGTCTACTTACACAGAAGATGTCATCTCTGGGGTTCACGCTGACACACGTACACTGTCACTCTGAAACACTATGAAATTATGTCTGTCTATTATTTGGTCCTTTAAACATTTGGCTATTGTTCACTGCAGCTGCTGCCAACGTGGAAAAAATTTGAAATTATTCATTCAGATCATTTGGTCATGAAGATTTCAGTTATCGATGGACTGTGCTGACACAGCAGAATTATTACCACATGTGCGTGTAAATACCGTTCACTGTTTGCACTGATGCAAAAATATAATACCTGCACTACACAATTAATATGTCATAACATACGTTTCGGATACAGGAGGTATATTTATCATCACTTTAAGCTCAGTAGTCCTAGTTGAAGGCACCAGGGAATTATTAAACATTAACTATTTGGAACCAAAACGGATATTAAAAGTTAATAATTTGCAGATGATGTAAATCTATTTTAAATACATTTAAGCTTTCTTTAAGGGAACTATGCCATGCTTTGGTAAACAAGCCTATTTACTTAGTTGCAGGGTTCCAGTTTCCTCATGTTCGTATGCTAAATATGAAGTTAAGATGTCTCATAATTGTCTCAGCTTGGCGCAATGACTGAGAAACTGTCCATTTTTACACTTTGGTTTCTGTAAAGATTAACTAAGTGATATACTGTGTTAATTAGCTAGCGTTGATTGTGCTTGTACATTTTGTTTTGCCTTCAGACAGGGCAAGGCTACCTATGTTCCTCTGGTTCAAGTCTTTGCATTGAGTTCATGAGCAGCCGGCTATAGTTTCATATTTAATGTACATATAAGAGTCTCTAACACCCAAAAAAAAAAACAGAAAAAAATGGATTATTTAACCATGACACACTGACAACACACTCTTTAAATATTGCATGTATAATGTACACAAATTATATTTATGTCATTTGTCGGGTTCAGTCGATGTGTCGTCAGGTTGTGCTCGTCGGTCAGGCAGCAGGACTGAAACGATGAGTCGTCGGTTCCCCGACTAACGTGATGAGGCAGCGCCGCACAAAGCGGAGCACTGAGCAGATATCAGTGTGTGAAGACTTTGATTACCAAAGTGAAAAGACGCAAAAACAGTTCAAATAATGCGGTCCATAAATACAAGTTGATACAGAAAGGATTAAAATGCTACTCGGCTGATACCATCTATACTCAAAGCCTGTCGCCACACTCACACAGACACACACAATGCAATCCTTCTGCTGCGTACAGGCAATGAGTTCACACACTTAAAGTCACTGTTTTGGATTTACAAAAGACAATATTCATGTGATTTCAGTAACAGTTGCTATAATAAAACGGTTTAAGTGCTTTTAAATCAGTCCATCAGAGTTGATCTAATCCTGTCTTCAAGCTTTCCTAAAGCAGGTTCCTGTACAGAGGAACGTCAGACACGACGCCGACGGCGGACAGATTCCGATACGAACAAATCAGCTGCAACTTTACATAGCAATACAGTATTTCTACTTATCAGAAACAGTGTTCATCAAACGCTACTTGAGTCTCAGATCTGAGGTGGATTTTCCACGGCTACAGCAGAGTATTCGGTCTCAGACATGTTGGATGCCTCGATGAGCCGTGCCAAGCCCGTCCTCGTGGAGTATTTGAAGATGAAGGCCTTCATGAGGTCGTAACGGTAGTTTCTGTTGATGAAGTTGTAGAGGATGGGGTTGAAGCAGCAGTGGAGCAGGGACAGACACTGGGTCAGGTGTAAGGCCACATAAATGGCGTTCTCCAGCCCACAGGTCAACGGCACCAGGCCCAGCTGGGACAGGGAGTCTAGCAGGAGGACGCTGTGGTAGGGCCCCCAGCAGCCCAGAAACACCACGATGTAGGCTAGGATCACCCTGCGGCTCACGCGACGCTCCTGATCCACCGAGGATGACGAAGACGAGGAGAGGATGAAAGCTCTGGCCAGTAGGACATAAAACATCGCGATGACAGGGAAGGGGAGGGCGAAGCCCAGCAGGATGAAGCTCAGCTGCACCCCCACCATCCACTCTCGGGGGTTCTCGTCTGGATACACGGGTCTGCACAGCATGGCGTCTCCGTGTGTGGCCTTCACTGTTCTCAGGAAATAGGTGTCTGGCAACGATGCAACCAGAGCCAGAAGCCACACCCCTAGACACACCCCTCGGCGCAGAAGCTTCCTGCGCACGCCCCCCTGGTCGTCCCTGTGCTTCGTCACACTCAGGTAGCGGTCGACGCTCATGCAGGCCAGGAAGAAGATGCTGCTGAAGAGGTTGACGGAGAACAGCAGGTGTGTGAGTTTACACGCCGCCTCGCCGAAGGGCCAGTGGCCGTGTTGGGCCAGCGAGCTCACCCACACCGGGAGGGTGGCACACACGCACAGGTCCGCCACGGCCAGGTGGGCGATGTAGGTGTGCGTCTCGTGGCGAGGGGTGGAGTCTCTCTGCGCGCGGATGTTCACCCAGAGGACCAGAGCGTTAGCGGCCAGCCCGACGATGAAGATGAAGGTGTAGAGGACGCACATGGAGTGGAGCAGAGCGCTACGGTTGAACGCCGTGGCGCACACCATCGCGTCCACGCTGGTCAGGTTGCTGAAGGCTTCGGAAACGTTGGGGTCTCCGAACCACTCGAACAGGTCCTCCAACTCGCTGGTGCTCAGACTCATCTTTCAGTGACAGGAGAACGACACGCCACGTCTGACTCGGATAAATCCAGCAAAAAAAAAAAAAAGACCGCATCAACATTTCTGAGTGCAGATATAACTTAAACCTTTGGTAAATGCATAAGAAAAGAAAACCCAGAGACGACGGGGGTATGCTGTCAGATCCTGAAGAATCTTAATTTGACTAACTTGTTCAAACACTGTTTTCAGGAGGTAATGGGGGCTCTCTGTGGCACGTCACAAATAAGTTCCGTGTGACTGATGTGCAGTACAATAAATGTTTACATTTGGTCCACTAGCACAGAGTACATTTGACATAAGGAAGTGGGATCAAGAAATCCAAACAGGGTGTATATCCGGAACTTTCTGGGCATTCCAAGATAAAGACTTCGCTCAGGGTGGGAAACTTGATGCCATTTTAAAGAGTGTTTTCCATTAACGTGCTTGTTATAGTAAAAAAAAAAATAAAAAAAAATCCCATGTTTCTCTTGTGCTCCTGGAGGAGAAGGTGAGAAAGGAGCTTTCACCACCCGGACGATCAAACAAATGGCTTCCCAATACGTCATTTCACAGCTGAATCTCATAACCTATACATACACACACACACATGTGTGAGGTGCGTTATTGTTATGGGAAAGGTGACTGCAGCAATATGTAAGATCACAGGGGCAGTAGTCTACAGCAGCTTGGCGTGCCAGTCACACAGGACGGTTCTTTTAAGCCTGAAAGAACATTCAAACGTGGAAAGTCAAAGTTTTTTTTAACGTGATGTCTCTTTCAACTCCTCCAACTGGCAGCTCGCCACAGTGTGAAAGATCAGAGGTGGCAGGTAATGGATCAAAACCAGAACACAAGTGACTTAACCCTGCTGTTGCCTCACACTGAATTGTGCATCCGAGGTGAACTTGTGTGTAGAGATCAGTGGGAGATTTCACGCCTGCAAAACGGTCTAAGCGAGGTTAAAAACAGGGTCAGTGACCAGTGGGTGACACAGCATGCCGGAAAGCAGTGAAATGTGACCGTGTCAGACATCTGTCTGCAGGCTGCACACACGGGATAATTGGTACAGAGTCTCAGAGGATGATGAAAGGAAAGTCATTTTGAAAATAAGTGCGTACAAGGACACCTGGAATACATAAAATGTGTGGTGGTTTAGCGTGTGTTCGGTCTGTTTTTGTTAAGAGGCTTTGGTTTACTTGCGTGTTTCCATGTACTTCAAACTTTCACAACAACACATTTGAGGATCCAAACACTGTCCGTTTAAATCTTTAACATTTATGTGATGTCTACACTAGACGTTGCTGCTTTTATACATCATAAACATTCAGTGTGATATGGTGAATGGTGACAGATAGAATAAAAAATCTAATTCCTTTTATGCATGAATAATCTAATGAATACTGACATAACGTGTGTGAGTACAAGGTTACCGTAGATGATGCTGTAGATTTCTTTTTTCCATAAATCCGAACTAATAATCCTGAAACCTGAACTCACCTATATACTTATTCACATTTAATGCACTGGAGCAGCCAAAGGCAGACATTTCGTCACTTCATTTTATATATTCAACTATAAATACATATACATAGATACATATATAACATGTATTTTATGTTATCTTATATATCATAAGCCGTGATGCAACTTTTTGCCCTTTCACTCCTAAACAATGAGGAACTACATAGCTTTGAATTTTGATCTTACTCAAGTCATGCGCTGCTTTTTGATTATTCCACTCAGTAATTAATCTCCACACTTATGTCACTGCGTGTGATGAAGCACTTTCAAGTAGTGTCAGACTCATGCCGGGTAATTTTGCTTTCAATTATTTTGCGTGTTTGGAGAGTACGACTCATTCCAGGGATTTTCTATGCTGAGATAATCCCTCACAATGCTCTCTGTCTAATTACTCTTTATTATATGGAAAGTAACTGGAGGTGCCAGGTAGCCCCACAGGCTTCAAGCCAATTAACCTTTTAACACCCGGACCATCAGATAGTGCATAGTGCAGGCTGCCCACCTCTCTCTCTCTCTCTCCCTCTCTCTCCCCCTTTGGGTCTCCCCCCCTTTGGGTCTCCCCCCCCCGCCCCCCTTTAAACCCGCGAGCATCCAGTTACAAATTAGCTGAAAAAAAGTCTATTGTTACTCAATACACACAAAATAAAAGCGATTGGTGACCAGTTTCATGTGCTAATGCTGCCCAGAAGAATGGCGCAGGTGCAACTTGTTCTTAGTTTCCACGCTTTAAATTTGGAGTGAAATCTTTATAATACTTTTTTTTTTTTTTTTTTTTTTGCGCGTAGATTTTTTTGTTGTGTGTGTGCGCGTACTTTACGCAATGAAGGTAAAGAACCCAGGCAAAGGACTCAGACCGTAATCACTTACAGTTTCACTCTTGTCATTGTTGATTTATATCAGTTCAGGCTGCAAACAGACTTTTCTTATCGGATGTCAGCTCGGTACACAGCAGCCTGACTCCGTGTTTGAGAGGAGAGAAGAATAAACAGCGCGAAAGTGAAGAAGCGCATCTAAAGCTGATTTGCATAATTCTGCAAGAACGTTCTGTCTCTGTTTTACTGATAATAGTCAGAATATGGTTTTATCTCAGCGTGGAAACCATAATAATGAATTTATAAAGTCTAAATTCCCTTTAGTAGCTGATACACGTAGTTTATGTGCACCGATGGAGCACATCTGAATCTATAAATACTATAAAAACTAAGAACGTCATTGCGCACTCGCTTCCTTTCGCTGCGTCAGCTCGTTTGGCAGCTTACCTGTTCTGATTCCTTCTCCCTCCCTTCTTGCAGAGATCAAATTTGCAGTCGCTTAGTTTTTGGCGCTGAATGATAACCAATTCCTCTGTGGGGACTTTGTGTGCGTCACCCTCCGCCTCCTTCAATGAATCTGAGCCCGTTTAAGTTCTGCACTTGCCGATACTTAGAGAAGCTACGCCTCCAAGGCTGGTCCTATCCACCGTGCGCTCTGACACGGCGCGGCCCCCGGCGCTCGCCAAACAGCCATCACCCTGCCGGGCCAGTTTGGGGCGCAAAGCAGAGGGGAATTTCCTGTTTATGTGTAAAAACTACATAATACAACACATTAGCATGGCAGAAAAACACGTGTTACCTCATGCACGTTTTCACGTAGAATCATGTATTTTAATATTTTAATCAACACTGAACAAGTCAGTTCAGTCATTTTTGCACAATGACAAGTTTCAATGAAAGTTTCAAAAACTATTATAATCTTAATATGCACGTTGACAAATCCTGCAAAATTTTTTTTTTTTTTTTTTTTTTTTTTTTTTTTTTTTAGGATTGTTACCTTTTTATCTTCCTCACAAACCCTTGTGGAAAAAATGAGAAAATCAATCGAATCAAACCAAAGATACTTTAATCCTGAAGAAAACTGGGGAACCCAGCAGCATCGATTGTGCTCTACAGTTAAATTAACATAGTAACACAGAGAATAAAATAAGACAGAGAGTACACCAGTATTGACATAAATAATCACGACAGTTATGCACATGTGAATATGTGCATAACTATTTGATCTAGCTGGAGATTTTAACACATGATTGACTTTTTTGCTCCTATGAATCAAAACTTAGTCATTTGATATCTACAATTCAATTTGCATCCAGTCCATTTGTTATTGGATTTTTCAAATGCGGATTACAATTTCCAAGGTCTTAATGGGTATGTGTATGTAATTATCAATCAATCAATCAATCAATCAATCAATCAATCAATCAATCAATCAATCAATCAATCAATCAATCTATCTATCTATCTATCTATCTATCTATCTATCTATCTATCTATCTATCTATCTATCTATCTATCTATCTATCTATCTATCTATCTATCCATCCATCCATCCATCCATCCATCCATCCATCCATCCATCCATCTGAAGTTAGACAATTTGACAGTTTTCACTTTTTTTGTTTTTGTTATGTATAGTTATTGCTCTTTAATAATACGTAATAATAAATAATACAGCCAATTCATATCGAACAGTACATTTTGTTTACATGTTATTTTCCTCAATCATTTTCTGTATCTTGCGCAGCATTCTTTATTAATATTCATTCATAATGATTAATGTTATTATTACACAGGGCCATAACTCTAAAAATAAAATCTAGTCTATATGTTGAAGCTGTATAGTATATACTGATGCTCACAAAATGAAATTTTCTCTTTAGCAGAGATGTGAGAGACGTTGCTCAGTTTTTCTGCCATAGCATAAACGGTAACCACATGAAACCAAATTACAAGCGTACCTCTTTGGGCTCCCCGCAGTGCCCCACCCAGTTACCTAGATATGAAACCACAGCTGCAGACAGTTGGTAAACCACATTACTGTCTCGGGGTTCCACCCAAAACAAAAAAAACTGGTTGGGTCCAGCATCCACTCCCACACGGTTAACGGAAAACACTTTCTGAATAACAAACAATACATTAATGATAGTTTCAATCTGATGCAAAGTCTCTATTTTTAAGAATAACTTTATATAAAAACAGTCTGACAATGTGAAGGTGCAGGAGATGCATTCAAGTTTCTTTCTTCTAATAAAATGCATCCTCAAACTATATGACAGAAGCCCCGCTGTTTTGAGCTGTGGCATTTCTTCCACATTATATGGAAGCAGCAAAAAGGTGTGACGGATTAACAGAAAGACAGTGAAAGCTCACCTGCAGCTCTTCAAGCCTCCCGTTTGCTCCCATCTGGGAAACAAACCCCAAGTTCAACAGAGATGGAGACTCTGGAAGAAGAAACTGAGCAAACTGTGAAGGTATTCAAATTAATGCTTGAATTGTCAAATCATGATAATATACTTTGGTGGAGTCTGTGAGGGAGTGTTTCTTTTGATGTGCTGCCCAATGATTGAAGCATTGATATAACCTGGTGCAGAATGTCCGGCATGTTTGCTTTGGAAGCAGATATTGTTGATTCACACAGGTCACCCTTCTGAAGTTTATTATGGCAGGATTTTGTGATGAAATACAGCCAGCAGGCTTTTCTGACCTCATTAAAGACCAGAGTAGTGAAGTTGGTTTCAATGAGGCTATAAAGAAAGCTCCCACTACGCATAACCATTGTCCTTCATATCAGGAGCATCTGGGGGGGGGGATTTGTAAACCCTCTGATAAGCATCCCCGACCCAGCAGACAGCTGCCAAACTCTATTCTGCAGTCCTCATTCACAGAGAGGCCAGGCTGGAACAGCAGGGGTGTGTGGTGGGGTTTATGTGGCTGTTTCTGGAGTAAAAGCACCCCCAGTTACCCTATAAGTTACGGCTGAAGGAGAGGGTAGTTAGGGCAAAACAGTTGCTCAGAAAAAAGCACTTAAGTTCAGCACTCAAGTGAAACGCAGATAGAATTAAATAAAGAGCACAAAATGAAATGAAATGAAGTGAAATTAAATTAAGTTGCAAAGTTAATTGATGTTTTACTGCACCTCAAACACTTCTCTTCTAGCATGAATCACATTTCACTGAATATTATGTCCCGTACTCTATTTGGCCAAACTAATTCCCCCAGAGGTCGACTGAGACCAAGAAGAGCTTAAAGCGAGTGAATATTAGACCCTCATTAGATTTCCAGAGTCATGAATCAAACTGCTGCCTCACATCAGCTGGATTTGTTAAAAAAAAAAAAAAAAAAAAGAAGAAGAGAGAAAACAAAGTAAAAACAAGTTTAATATTTATTTAATTTGTTATGTGTTCTAAAAGAGGAGTCATATTTACCGCTGCTGCAGATTCCCCTACATTCCTCCTTGTTAAAAAGTGATTTTTGTCATACAGATTGTGCAGCCCTCTGTGACAAATTTGTGATTAGGCTGATGAACAAAATCGACCTGATCTAAGTTTGGATGAAGACTGCGTTGCTAGGATGCAGAGTTTCTTCCACTGTTTGTGTGTGTTCGGGCTCCAACACACTGCAAAACACATTTAGAACAAACAGATGAAGAGATTAGAAAATGGGAACGGGGTAGGTGACTGGAAGAGGAAAAACAGATATGACGTAAAAGTTTGAAGGGGGGTGGATGTGGGAGAAAAAATGTTGGAGAAAAAGGGAGGAAGAAAGATGGAGAGAGTTATTGCTAATGGCTGCCGTTTCTATTGTAGTGTGAGCCTGCGTGACAGCGGGGGTCTGACAGGATCTATTTTTGTGCAAATCTTCATTCAGGAGGGTGCCTCTCGGACTCATTCTCAACCGTCGACTTCCCTCCTACTCTGCTGCTGTTTGCACATTGCTCACATTCCTGATCTTCCATCCTCACTCATCCTCTGTTTAATTACTCTTTCATTTGCGGCCATCTTTCAGGAGGATAATGGTCTGTGTGATTGGGGCTGTGCTGGAAGGAGCTTTCGAAGGAGACCTGGAGCAACGGACCTTTAAAATAATCAAGATCAACAGCTCAAGCTTGTGACGATGATGATGATGATGATGATGATGTGGATCTTTTGTGTGTCATGTTCATGCAGGTGCATGTCGGGTAGAAAGAAAAAAAAGTGCGTTCCTGTCAGGAAATGTAGCAATCAACGCATTCCACACAATGACAGAGCGTCCCCTCACACCAGCCTGTGTTTATCGCTGAAACCTGAGAACTGCTCACATGTCAGACATACAAAAACAGATAATAAACCATGAGGCTTCGTTTCTAACAGGCCCTATGTAGTAAATTATTTGGCAAAGTTGATGGTCTGGCGGTGTGACAGCAGAGATTAGCTCTAGATATGCTGAACATGCTGGTAGACATGATTAGACGTCCAACAACCGAAGAGAAACTTCAGCGCTCATCAGGACTTTGTCTTCATGTTTCAGGACGGGCATGAATATGTAAATGTAATTTAATTTGATTATATTATTTGCATGTAAATAGTGCTTATTGTTGCTACGAGTTTGATTGAACGCTACAGCTCTGTGGTTTGGCAGATGTTTTGCTGTTGGACCGCACAAATAAATTCATTCCCTACTGGAATCTTAGTTAACATATAATTTATATTTCATCATCTTGGGACCAGGAATGTGCTCAGAATTTCAACTAAAGTTAATCCCATAGTTTCTAGACATAACTCAACACAACAATGAAAATTCAACCCCGTTTGGGAACCAGGAGCATTTGTGCAAACTGTCAAACTTAAGTGGAAGAAGATTGGCCAACAAATGGTTGCCATCCTTTAAAAATTGATTATTGATGCTTTAATATTGTCTTTCTCTCGCTTTGCCTTGCAGCCTTCTCTTTTGGCCCTCTTCTTTACTCTTTCTTTCTCTCTAACCTAAACGCTTCTGTCAGTGAGTTGGCCACGACCGTCTGTGGCTCCTACAGCCCATTGACTTTGTCTATCATCTCTACGCGCAGCAGTAACTCAAACAAAGGGTAAAGTCTGCTTTCCCAAAGCATTACAGGTTCCCTTTTTCACCCCCACCCTTTCAGCGTTTCTGCCTAGACTCACACAAACACATGGTTGTCATGAGCCGGGTCAGTGGGATCATGCAGAAGAGCTTAAAAATGTCTTCCCTGAGGGGACAGCGAGTGTCTGAGTGTCCAGTATGGATTAGAGAATGATAGAATCTGTCCACAGGCTGAATGAGAAGGTATCCATCTCACTGTCTTCCCTCAGGGATGTAGCTCGAATCTAGTAATCCTATATTGACAATCCCGGTGCACGCTTCACAACATGCTGCTTCCATGCTGCAGAGGCAGAGTTCACAGATAAGGTGGCTAACTTTCACCCCTATTGTCCTGTCACCCTGCATGAAAAATACACCGTCAGCACTGCAGGAATGTGCTGTTGTTTTGAAGAAGCCTTCAGCTATGGCTGCACTTGCTACATAAATTTGAGGTGTTGTCTCACCAGCCTTGGGTTGCGCATGACCGACTCAATCTTAGAGTGCTCTCAAGTGCATGATTTAACTGGAGTTTTTAAGACTGAAGTTGCATCAATGGTAAACAGGCCAGTTTAACATTAACAAAGTGACTTTCCAATTGCAAACAAGAAATGTGAAGTTTTTAAGAGCGTGAGCAGTGAGGGGAAAAAAACCAAACACTGCAAGGTTTACTGGATACAAACACAACTCTGCAGCACTCGCATGAGAAATAGTGCAGATAAACATGCAGAATGGAACCTGATTTGCATTTAGGAAAAAAAATAAAACGATCCAAATGCTGATATTCTATAAATATCATGTCATTTAAAAATGTCCATGTGGCCCAACGTGATTGATCAAAATCACCAAAGCAACTTGTGATGGAAAAAATCACCTGAAGCCATTTTTCTCTCTGCCAGGTGGTTCCTATTCCAGGCCTCCCCACCAACTACATATACATCTGTGAACGCGGCACAGCGGGGGATCGTGGCCAGGATGTGGCAACCAGCAGCATCTGGAGTTGAGTCCTGTGAGTTCCAGCGTTCCCACTTCCTTGATTCAATTCATGGCCTCATTTCTGACCCTGAGATTCATTTTGCATCTTTTTTTCCTCAAAGATTATAACCTGCGAGACCTTTTTTTTTTTTTTTACAGTTTCCTCATTGTTTATGCCGATGTGTGACAGTTGGGAAAATATACAAGGTGATCCATGAAAGAAGAGAAGAAAACAGATGGAGTCAGAAGCAGAGAAGGAAGCCTTGGATTCAGGCAAGGAATGAAGAACAGGATGTAGTGGGTTCACCTCTTGTCTGTTCCTCCCATCGCTCTTTCAGATTGATGTGGAGATAACACAGATCCGCTCGTAGGTACAGTATGGAGAAGTATTCAGAGAGGAGTGTGGTGGTGGTTGGCTGCGATGTTAACTCTGTCGGCTCGCCTTCCCCCCCCAAAAAAACCTCTCAGCTGCGCTCCAGCCTCAAATGTGAAACAGCTTTGCTGCCTCATATCAGCCTCCCACTACCAGGCACTCCATACATCAGGCCCATATAGCCTGTTGTCCATTCATTCATCAAAACTGTGAGGGCAGACTTTCAGTATAAGAGTTTCAAAGCTGCGCAGCCAGCCTGGCTCTTATCAATGCCAGCCGGGCTGACTGAAGTGCATGTCAGGAGCCTGATTTGTGAAAGTGTTTGTTTGCGCGGTGAAATGAAGCCGGGTCCCCCCCCCAGAGAATTGTGCCTCCATTGAACATTCAAATCCCTAATGAGCAAAAGATGTGTGAAAAATCCCATTGTGGAAAAAGTTTCCTGTGTATTTTCACATTGGTAAGAGGAGAAGCAAAACACAAAAGAAGGACGGAGATGAGGATGAAAAGAGCGAGACATGAAAGACACATCCTGCAGAAGTTCATAAAAAGAGGAAGGAGGCAAGGATTGTTTTTTTTGTTTGTTTTTTTTTTCCTTTTCACCCGTGTCTTTTCCCTCCTTTCTGCAACCACGTAAAAGAGCTCTGTTTGTGGTCCGTGTTCCTCCGCAGCTGTTGTAGTCCTCTCTTTTTATCATTTTTATAACCAGCTGTTCGGGCTGTGATCACAAGCCTGAGGCTCTGAGATATTTATCTTTGCTTGCATACACACATTCATTTTCAGATACTAGTGTAAGTGGTTTGCGCTTCGAATTTATCACAAAATACGGCCATAAAAATGTTTTATCTTCTGTCATGCCGAAGGCAGATCAGCCTGAAATATTTAGATGCAGGTATGCAATCCTTATACCAATAACTTATTACCTGAAGTAAGGCCGTTTTAGCAAAGCTGATTGCTTGAGAGAAGGAGACATAAAGAAGGGTTTTGTCGGACGATCAATCTTCTAATTTTTCTCTTTAACAAGGACTGTGTGCTGAAAGAAACGCTTCACTTAACAGTCAGCTCTGATTGGTGCGGTTTGGGGGACGAAGGTGCTCAGATGTCAGAGTGAATTCCTTTTCTTCATAATTACAGGGAACACACAATGGACACTCTGTGATGCAAAGGTGAAGGGGGCAGTCAGAGATTCGGCTGAAGCATGTAGTAAAACGCCAGCGTGCGTCTTCATTAAAAACCTTTCCTGCTGCCAGTCTTAATAAAACCACCCCCAAACTGCGCCTCATTCTCATTTCTGAGCACACACACACGAACACATCTGCCCCCCCCCTCCCCCCAGCCACACGGGCAGAGTTCAACAGGCTTTGCTTTTTGTTGAGGTAATTGATTGGTTTTTAATGCAGCCCCTGAAAGACCGAGAGGACAGTTGATATAAATAATTTACCTCATTTCTGAGCTGAGCTCTTTTTCTCATGCACTTCAACGTGTCTCTCCTTTTCCTGTCTGTTTTTTGGTCTCGGTGTTTAATGGCTGACTTGTTGCTAACCCGGTGACATCTGGTGCAAACACAGGGACCCATTTAGAGCCTAATCAAAACACCCCAAAGTCAACAAAGAGCAATCAATCACAAACGGCTCACCGAGTCTTCCCTTCTGTCGCTCAGATCGCTCTACGTTTGACGGGATCGTGTCTTTATGTATTTTTCCGTCACATTTTAAAGTATATAACAGTCCTTTATTGGAAAAAAAAAAAAAAAAAAGGATTGTTTGTTTTCTCATCCTACGTCAGAGAGGACAGAATCAATACTTATCTTTGTAGAAAAACAGCAGTCTTTTCAACTTTATCTCGAAGTTACACAAAACATCCCTAAAAGATTTGGTGCAAAGTAAAATCATTTTTGAAGCAGCTCGACTTTGATCAGCATCTCTGGGCAAATGAAAATGTTTAGGAGTCTCAGCACTGTTTAAATCTGTATAAATTATTTCACACTGCCTGCCTTTGGGTCTGCATCTGTTTTGCCCTACAACCTCTTCTAGTCAGTTAATTAACGTGATTTGTGTAGATGGATGGCATCGACCTTATAAGCATATGGGAAACGTTGTTAGCAGCAGTACTGGCGGTAGTGAAACAGTTTATAAATGTATTTCCAAAGGATATCCAAAATCCCTTCAAACACAATCCAAGTGTTATCCTTCTTTATTGTTATTGTGCGTATCGGCTCGATCGGTTAAGTAGGATTGCTTTTCCGGCGACACTTGTTCCATGACTGGTGTAAGACGGTGCCCATTTCCTCCCATTGAAGCCACCAAAAATGGCCCATGGTGGGAAAACTGGGATGGACAATGGGAGAGCAGGATGAACATCAGATGGGAGATTGCAGTGGAACATTGAAAACTCAATGTTCCCAAATCAGTTTTAAGCTCCATCATCACCAGTGAAGACCTCTGAGACGACAGCAGCAGCATCTGTCCTCCTTTTAGTGAGAAACTTTTTCCACCCCCCTAATATTAAGTAACAGATGTTCAGTGTCTTATTTTAGTCGGGGACAAGTGACTGGATTTCTTTATGTTTTTGACAACAAAAGGAGGAAATGATGTAGCAACAAAAACAGGTGATTATCAAACTGGGTCTGACTCAACACAAACAAACACACAGTCACCTTGTGAAAACTCACTATCGTGTTCCTACATGACCCAAGCTGTCGTCTGGACACTGCGGTCCAAGGCCATTTCCTCAAGTTTGCCCTCTCCAGCCCAGCCCCCCCATCTCATTTCCTCCATACCCAAACAAAAGCTGCTTCCATGGGAAGCCACTTATGTTTCTGTGCGAAGCTCAGTCCTTCGGGTCGTCAGCGTGTCTGCTGCAGAGCTTCTCCCTGACGCTGTGAGATACGGAATTTGTTCTGAACTATGAAATGTGCACGAGTCATGTCACGAAAATATTCAAGTTTTATCTGAGGTGGGGTTTCCACAAAGAAGCTCATTTATTCTAAGGGATCAGATCTATTTCTAGAGATGGGATGAACCCAAGGAGCCATGAACTGCCTGTCATCCTCATTTTCCTCTTCAAGTAAATTACAGAATCCTGATTTGTCCCCCAGGCGCTGCCTTCTGTTCCACAGGGACAGTCAAATGCACAGGAAAAATTCCTCCTATTAACAAAAATACAGATTCATAAAATTGAATAAGAGGCAGTGATAGGCTCTAGGGTGGAAGGAGTTTCTTCAGACCCTATGCATTCTGGGTACCTCCTGTATGATTTCAGTCCAATTCTTAAAATGAACTGGAAAAAGGAAAACTGTTTATATTTTCAGCTGTCATTGTTTCCAGGTTAAAAACAGTTAACAGTCAAGAACAGAATGTGAGCTGTCTACTTCATTTCAACCATCACTGTATATTTTTGTGTCGTTTCCTTCTTTTGGATTCATGATGAAAATATTACACACATGCAAAAAAAGAAAACTGAAAAATGAAGAGAAAGCATTCACCACAGCTGGATTCAATGGTCGGACCCGCTGGTTCACATATTTGAACAGAACTGTGTGCGATCATTCCGTTTTTCTCAAATTGATCCTAACTCCTGAGAGGTCAGTGCTGACGTGAAAACTGCGATAAGTGCACCGTCCATCTCGTGGCATAAGGGGGTAACGATTTCCTGACTGCTGGAACCGATTTGGTTAATTATACTACAATGTTCAACAGCCGGGACTGAAAAAAAGCCATAATAATCAATGAACGTTAACTCTGTTTCACGTTATGAAATTAAATCTTTAAAAGAGGCTTTCTCTTTGAAGCGGTGCTTTCTGTTGTGAATTCACCAGGACATTCAGTTAGAGGAATTCCTTTTTATCCCAAATCCACATTTGGGATGGAGAAAAGGCCCCCCCCCCCCATCACATGCTAATTATCAGCTTTTGTAGGAATGCATTTTTCAACCAAGTATAAAATAACAGATAACCCACGCCCAATACATCAGCTCAACATTCTGCCTGTTCAGCACACCAGCTGTCAAATAAAATCTTCCTGATGATGGATTTTGCGTGGTTTTCATACACTTGGAGACAACTGGGAGAGGATGGATGAGGTGGATCTGTCTCTGAGATGGAAGGAGTGGAGTGGTGATGTTCTGTGTCACACTCTGGTCAAGAATGCTTTGAGTTGATAAACACCAGTCAAAATCTGCAGACGTGTGACAGAAACACTAGAAATGAAGACTGATCAGAACGCCGGCCTGAGGTACCAGAGGAGATACTGGCTCCGTTCAGCAGCTGGTTTGTTTATAGTCATGCGTTTTGTATTTTTTAATCTTACAAATTCTTGTTCACACACTTCCTGGGTGGAGCAATGCAACAGGATTTTATACTTTAATTCCCTATTGAACAAAAAAATTATCACTAGCAAAAACAATCTTCCAAAACAAATGCAGGCAAAACCTAACATTTCCATTTTCTTAAGCTTCAACTCCTACTGAAAGAATGTCAACACCTTAACTACCTAAATATCAAGCAATTAGTCAGGAAAATGATTAAACAAGTGATGTCTGCTATTTATAATATTAAAATCATTCTAGACTGAAGGGAAAATTCCACACATTCCATATTCAACCTGTGAATACCGGTTGCTTCTTCATGCAAAACGGATTTAGGTTTCAATACTTTAAGCTGCTTTCTCAGTTTAGTGAAGGTGGGTCATTCGACCTTTAGAATATGGGAACAATTCAGAACATCAAAACCACACAAGAGTTAAATGTGCCGCTGCCTTTGCCATCGTGACGCTAAAGTAGAACATATGGAAAGCTAAAAATACCAACACCCTGCATCTTCACCCCACAGATCAGAGTTAAGAACGAACAAACCAAATTTTAGGCTTCAGAATTTTATTTGTCAAAACATTTGAAAAATTGAGCCATGAAAGAGTTAAATCCAATCCCGCATCACATTGTATAAATACGTCTACTGAAATTACACAAAACGTTTGAGAAATGCGAGTAGAACTGTTAAGCCTTGAGTTCATCACATGAACCCAAAGTGAACATGTGTTCCAATTCTGCCATTTGTCCAAAATACTTCTGGTTGCCCAACATTTAAGACACATCTCCAGTGAGGAGCAAATACAATGCTGGGAATTAATCCAAGAATTGACATTAAGATGTAAATATTTGAACTCCAATTCATGCTTAAGATCAATTTTCCCACTAAAATAAAGTCAGTCTTTAATTCTGTATGACAGACCCGACACACACCCTTCCCTGCTCCAAGACCTAACCCTTCATCTGATTATAGGGAGGCAGCTTTTTGCCCAGGTGGATGCCAACCGCCAGCCCATACTCCTTTGCGGCCTGCTCCTCACTGAACTCAGGCTTCAGCCTGAAACCCTTCTCCTGATCAAAGTAGTCCAGAGGAGTGAAGGAAAGGGGTTCCTCTTTCAGGGCGCCGTAAATCCGTATGCGGAAGTCCTCCAGCATGGTGTTGCGCATCTCAGGGGAAACGTAAGACGGAGCCCAGAAGATGTGCGGGGCCAGAACCTGGAAGCCACAGTAGTGCAAGATCCCATTCTGCAAAAAAAGATAAAACATACGTGGTCGCACATCAACCCAGGTTCAATTAAAATCAGTACCTCCTGAGGTTCTACCTGCAGCGGCCACAGCGTGACGTTCATGTCTCCATTGATGCCATTGTCACTGAACATTGACTCTTGAGATCCGGTGGTGAATGACAGCATGGCTTTCTTGTCCTGTGCAAGAGAAGAAAAAAAAAAAACCTAGTTAGGAATGGAGTCAACTACAACCATCGACCTCCTGACTCGATCCCTCACCTTGAAGACACCCTGACTGTACCGCTTCTCATAAGAGAAAGCGTAGCCCAGCGTGAGGACCCGGTCGATCCACCCCTTCAAGATCGCAGGAACAGTGAACCAGTACATGGGGAACTGGAAAGGAAGAGTTTCCAGTTAGTTTAAAAAGTAGGAGGCCCAACAAATGATGTCACTCATCTGTACCTGAAAGATGACCAGATCCGCCTCGGTGAGTTTGCGTTGCTCCTCAGTGATCTCGGGACACAGGTTCCCCGCCTCCCACGCTCGCTTGGTCTCGTCAGCATAAGAGAAGTTATCAGCATCCTTCAGCTCACCTGCAAGATGAAATAAACATTATAAATGTTGAAAAGCAAATCAAAAGCCAACATGAACGCCTGTGGTTTTTTATTTCTATACCAATGATGTCTTCAGCTGTAGCAGAGGCTTTAAACTTCATGGCATACAGGTCAGATACTTCCACAGTGCAGCCCTGAGCTGTTAAAACTTCAACAGCGATATCTTTGGCTGCAGCGTTGAATGATTTCGGATTCTGGTGGGCATACACAATCAACACTTTCTTGGCTTCTAAAAACAGAAAGGAAAAGATGAGTATTGCAAACAAGAGATCAGAAACTTTACAAAGACTATCTCACCTAAGTCAGAACTTGACATGCCGTAAGAAATGAGAAGACACGAACATACTCACCCATCCTGAGGTTGGACACTAGCGGAAACGATGATGTTCTGAACAGAAATACGATCAGCTGAAGCACTTCAGGCCCTGAAAGAAACTATCAGCGCTTCTGTTTTTATGCACCGAGCCTCCTGGCTCATTCATGTTCAGCCAGATGCTGTCAATCAGCAATCAAGCTCATCAGTCAGTCAGTAATCAATGAGTGATTATCTCTCTGGGCTCCCATTCACATATGTACAGATCTGCTTACTAAACTCGAGCTGCATTTCTAAATTTGGAATAAAATTCATGTCTGTGAATACTGAGAATGTTCAAGTTCCATCATTGAAAGCAGCTGTAGGTTTAACCCATTGGAAACACCGAATAAACCTCCAAAGACAACTCTCCTTCTTATATTTCAAGACGATCTGGACATTTCTTCTGCCCGGAAAGAGACAGGAAATGTGGTGTTAGATGTTAGGGGGTATTTCAGAGCGTGCATGTCAGTCTGTGTACAAGATGTTTTTTAAAAAAAAAAAGTGCCACTCCTGATGTCTTCAGACCACATGAAGCAGATGTGGGCGAGTGACTAACTCCACAGTTACTGGTTTCATAGATCTGTTTTTCTTTGCATCACTCTCATCTGAAGAAACGGTTTCCTGCGGTCGGGCCCGATCACGAATGTTGCCCTGTACCGGACTTCAGAGGCAGACGTGAGTTTGCACGCATCTGGCAACAAAATGACTCCTTAATCCCTGTTTATCCAGCCATGAGGAGGAGGGCATGACAAGCAGCTGCTCCATAACATCACGCATGACTCTGTAAGGGATGTACAGAAATGCTCTGTCAGCAGTCTTTCTTTGCTTTTCGTTTATTATTAAGATTGGTTTGAAGTTTTAAGAGTCACTGTTCACAGAATTTGTCAAACCGCAACATCATGGGTCGAATTAAATAATATGGGGTGTTTTGGTGTTTATGAGGTCTTCCCTTTTCCCTTCTGTTTTTACACCATCGCTGCACCAGGTTGTTGTTCTTCTCTTGACTGCTTTCTCTCTGTTATGACAGAACTTGTTGGATGCGAGAAAGAATTTCATTTTTTTTTTTAGATATACAGTGCTACATAACACTGGACTCACTTGTTGCTGTATTGAAATGTAATCAAAACTATATGTCATTTTTCATCATATATGTTGTTTTTTTGCTGCTCGTAGATTTCAAACTGGTTTTCTCTTCATCCTTTTTCTGGGCATCGCATTAATAAATGACCTTCTGCAGCTCCTTCACACAAAACCACTTCCCTGTAATTAAAGTGCACACTAGAGTGTGAGGTACACACACAAGACACACAAGGACAGAGCTCTCTGGTCTGAATGTGATGTGAAACTATAGTCTACAGTGCCATCGTGTGGTCAAGATGAGAACTGTAATTTGATCCTTTTGTGCACAAAATTTGAAATAATGTTTGTGCAATTTATGTATCATAATTTTATATTTACAACAATGCAATGTAATGATAATTATTTTTATTAAATTATTTATAATATTTATTATGAACATAACACTGACCAGACTGGCCTGGCAGCAGTCTAAGGTATCCAGCCCAGAGTCTTCTTTGAGAAAATAGTTTCTACAGCTGGAGACTTTTCACAGTGATGATCTACATTTATTAAGGACACTGTATGAGGCTTGGTTGAATTTTGCATACACCTGCAGAGTGTGTCCTCTGGCTGTAAATGACCCACATTAAAATGCATAGAGAAATTCCAGTGTGCTCTGCGGCAGAATGTAGGTGAGGAGTTTATTTTTGTGTGTTTCCTGAGCTTCATTGTATCCATGAAAAATGACTCTTCCTGAATTTTTCCACTAGATGTCAGCAGCCAGAGAAGATTGATGTAACTTATTTTGATTGTTAAACCCCAGCATGTGAATACCTGTCAGAGCTTGAGGAAGCAGAGGCCAAGGCTGCTGACAGTCAGCCATAAATTGTGGATTCATACTGGCAATGATGCAAAGTCTAACCTTTAACAGATTAAGGATAATTCATCCTCCTTCAGCTCTCACCCCAATTTTCTTTGTTGTTTATTTCAGACCAGAAACAGAAGAATGATGAGAGCAAGAGAACATAAATAAGAAGGATGTTCTTCAACATGGTGGCATATAACCTTCTATGACACCACAGCAGTTATATTCTACTATACACAGTATGTGTAAATGCTCCTATCCTGCTGATGCTTTTACTCGAGTAGGGTTGCAAAAGTGTGATTAATACTTACAATCACCCAGATGGGACATTCTGAGATCTCACCATCACAGATTATATTAAAATATGTAGGGCAGAAACTCAAAGAGGATCCGAGGAACTTTACTGTCCTTCTAAATTAGATTTTTTTTTTTTTCAGGAATAAAAAAAAAATAACCTAAATCCAAACTAATTCCAACTGGAAACTTTCAGCCCAACGGCAAAATCTTAGCTGTCATTTTGAGTCTTGGAGTTTTCATCATTTTGCATTTGTGACCGTGATCTGATATCAGACCAACAAACTGCCCTCAGTTCAGCTGAAAAGACGGGATAATGGTCTGTTGTAGCTGACAGCTGTGAATGTGAGACGCTTTGTGATGAAATGTCCTAAAATGAGAAATATTCTTCTTCTTGCAACAAACAAGAAAAGACAAACAAAAAGAAGACAGAGCTGAATCTTCATTTCGCATCGGTAAAGCTGAATTTAAGAGTCCGTCCTCATTTGTTGCGACGTCTTTGTGATTCTGCTTATTGTGTCCTCATCTTTGCCTTTTTTTTTTTCATCATTCAATTTAAATTCCATTTTGGATGCCGACTGCCACTGCAGCTTTTGCAGTCTCTAGTTACATCACGCTTTTTTTTCTCCTCTATCCTCATTGGGATAATAAGTGGTATATTACATGTTTGTCAGATAAGTGGGGTTTCCTCTCCCAAACCCTCCTGGAGGCATCAGCATGAAGTGATGTTCACTGAACTGTGACAGCGTCTAGCAGCAGAACAGGGAGTTTCATTTTTAATAGAGCGGATGACAGACAAACCTCGTGCATGTTTATTTAATGCTACAGCACAAGTATGTACAAAGATATGAGTCAGCGCCTCAGGAGTAAAATCTCTCTCTTTATCTCTGCCCCTGAGGAGGCAGAAACAGGTGTCCTCTGTAAAGTCTGCCTCAATCGTCTGAGTAGGAGTCCAATTTAAGTCGTGGGAGTACGAAACAAATTGAAGTCACTGCTTTTAAGTCTGAAGGAGATAACGCTCAGATTTGAACACAGATAAAACACGGCGCAGGCAGACGCTGTTATTCTCAGGTGTGCAACAAATCCATTTACTTTCCATTTTATCAGTTATGTTTTGTAAGTGTCTGTTTACCGCCTGGTCCTGCTGCAAACAGGCCCTCTCTTTCTACAGCAGGGAAGAACGATAACCAACAACCAGACTGGAATTACAACCGTGTGAAAGCTGGTCAAGGAGATGAGATAGATAGATGGATGGATGGATAGATAGATAGATAGATAGATAGATAGATAGATAGATAGATAGATAGATAGATAGATAGATAGATAGATAGATAGATAGATAGATAGATAGATAGATTAAATTAAAGGCATTAGTTACTTAGCTATGGACACAAGACATGACTTCAAGTAGAAAACAGTTACTAAAGTGATCTGTCGTTGACATTCACTTGTCAGTAAATCATAAAGTTCGTTAATAAGTTAGTTCCGGTTTACTATAAAATAATCTCAGATTTTTTTTAAAAATAACAGTTGGCATTGAAACATTAAAACAAACTAATTAATCTCATGTTTCCAGGTCTAAGATCTTGGCGCGTACGTGACCTAACGGGGAGGTTCTGCAGGTCGTTTCGCTTGTGATGGGATCTTTATTTAAGTCAATAAAGAATGGAGTTTCCACGTCCATTCTTTATTGAATTTTACAACCTGCAAATCAAACGAACCCGACTTAATCGTCTTTGCTTCAAGGAGCGTTTCATGAGTTGGAGATGGAGATAAAAGAGGAGTGGACATCAGCCTGTTCTGCGTGTCGTCACTGGGGCTTCAGGGGGACTGAGGCTCCTGATCCCACGCATCATCACACAATGCAGACTGTCATGAGGGAAAGAGAGGAGGACTATTAACGAGTCAGTGCAGTTATGAAGCGTTCATGACGATCCAGCTGGACAGCATGGAGGCTGAATGCAGGGTAAGTTCACTTACCTGTTAGAACGACTCCTAACAGAGGAGGTTTTAATCTGAGAGTGTCCAACCAGATGTTTCAGACGGTCTAAGACCACCTGGTAAGTTTCCTCTCCTACGGTTTTGTCTTTTTGCTCTAAAGCTCAGCTTTAATGATTTAGTGCGAGTCAAATGCAAACAATTAAGTGAGAAAAAAAATTCAAACAAAAATTTTTGCAATTAAAAACAAAAAACCCATCATAGTTTATTTTAAAACCAATATAAAATAGACACTTGTGTTTTTCAGACTCACCTATTTGTGTATTACAGGCTCCTTATCCCAATGCTCATGTAGATGATGGTTTCGTCTAAATGGTTCCATCCATTTAGACGAAAATAAAGTACTTTCCCACCCCAGCATGTGACATTAACAAATTGGCTCTTCCGTTGTTTTGAGACAGGACATTGATTATTATTTTGAGCCGTTCTTAATCTGATGGCTTGATATTGTTTCAGCACCTCGGACAGCGCCGAGTATTTACAGCGAGTGCAGAAGTCCACCAGCAGGGGGCAGCACCACCCCTTCAAGTTTAGGGTCCTGTGTTCAGTCAATTCTCATTTGAACCCACAAAAAACATTAATCTGAGACACAGGTGGACCCAAATAGGTAGAGAACACATACAGCAGCTTTTCAATGGAATGAGTCTTCAATGTGCAACCGTAATCTTAGATAATAATCATCACATTTGTTTGTGAGAAGCATTATATATGGACAGTTTTCCTTCTAATTAGTGTAAAAAAAACAGAATTCTAAATGCCGTGGAGAAATCAAGCATGTATCTTTACAAACATGTCTCATCATCATGTTATATAAGTGACAAGATCACTGCTCTCAAAGCTACTGACATATTTAGATTACAATATCATTTAAATACCTTTAACTCATTTCTCACAATTATATATCTGATGTGAATTACTATTAAGCATTAGACTATGATTTGTCTTATTATAACACAAACAGGATAAAGAATAAAATAAAGAAGAATCCAACATGTTTTAAAAAATATTCTTATTTTTTATTTAACTTAGAGTGAAATTCAATTCAGTAGTTTATCAGCATTACAACAATAATGACGATATGGCGTTATAAATATTGTAAATTAGATATTCATTTATGAATCCATTCTAATCACTGAAAACATTTATAAACAAATTCCTCTCAGTTGATTTAGTTTGCTTTTCAAAATTCATCAAAATCAGAAGCGATACAAAACAGGCAGCATCGGTTCTGTATTGATATACAGTACCTGATAAAGGTGTAGTTAAATATAATCACTGCAGTTCCGAACCTAAAGTTCTAGACTCAGGATGTGCTTCTACTTTCCTCCAGGACCCCCCCTGCCTGCAAATAGAAGCATGAGGTTCGGGTCCAACCTGTCCTGGAATGACGTGAAGACGCTTCTACGTGAGTCCACTCAGGCCGAACCCCATGCCCTCAGAGGGCAGAAGTCGGTCTGCGCATGCGCCATCTCTCAGCAGAACGGAGAAGAGGCGGAGGAGGCGCGCCACTGCGACATACCGCCGTGCTCACGCCACGCGGGAGCGCGTCCGCGTGGTGGCTTTTAACGTGGCTTTTGAAGAGCTGAGAAAACTGCTCCCGACTGTCGCCCCGGACCGGAAGCTGTCCAAGATTGAGATCCTGAGGCTCGCCATTGGTTACATCTCCTACCTGAACCACATGCTGGACGTCTGACCCCCTAGTAAAGGGTTAGAGAGCTCCTCAAAACGGGTCAATGAGATCAGAAGGGAAGGTTATTGATTAGATATTGGAGGAGTAATCTGTGCTAGCGTCTACTTTTGTTTGGGTTATTTATCAATTGGACTTTTGTTCCTCGTTCAATTTGAATGATTATCTTATTTTGAGCAGCAACAACAAACAAAGACAGAACACCAAAGACATGAAGCCCCTTACACTTCTCAGATTACACAAATGGAATATTGAGTGAGTTTCACAATCAGTAACTAGTGTGTCTGCAGTCAGCACTGATTCCAGCAGTAATCCTCCTCCTCAGGGACTGGTACAACCTCCAGATGATGATGTTGTTTTGTGGGATGGTGGTCCACGCTCCAGGCCAGGAAGTTCATCCTGAGGAATGAGATAAAAATTCATATGTTTAAAAAAAGTTTTTCTGCAATTGGACACTTTTTTAAAATTTTTGTCCAGAGTAAATCTTGATTATAGAACAAATAGAATCATTAGGTGACACTCCACATCCCAATTTTTTTAATCACATTACAAGGATGGCTGTTTAAAAGACTCATACTAAAGAATTAGAAGTAAATTTCTCTGTTTTATGATACTGATTAATACTGAAACCACATTTTGAAAAGAAGCCGACTTTTTCTGAAGCCAACTTTGTTTTTGACATGTAATCAAATGGGAAATCTTATAATTATGTGAGTCAAAACTGAGTTGCGGTACCTCAGTGTTTTCCTTTCACACACACACACACACATATTTTTGTATGAGATCAGGCTCTGGATATGATTTCCTGCTTTGATTTGTCTCTCCGTTAGTTAAAGCTGTCTGTGCTCCTTTTCACCTCCCTTTATGTGTCTCTCTCTGGTGTAATGTGGCCCAAGGGGCTTGAGCCATTGTTCATGTCCACTCCAGCAGCAAGAGCGACGAGCCTTTGTCTACACACAGCACATTACACACTCGGCCTACACACTGCGTACAATAGGTTTATGGTGAGCAGAAGCCAAGCCCAATAGCAGATCTTAAGATAAATGGGGCAGGGGAAGTTGTAAAGCCCAAATATAATTTGTTATGAATATTCTGAGTAGTTGGAACTGGCGTGGGTCAAATTCCGGAACAGGTATTGTGTTTTAATCAGCACACACGCTCTGTCACACACCATTGTTTGGAGATTAAACATCAGCTTCCCTTTAATTTATTGTGTGTGAATGGATTTGATGTCTCGTCTTTACAGCTCCTGCTTTTTACCAGTTTGGTCAAGACTCCTCCAGCTCATTTTGTAATAAGAAATGCTGTCATGTGATGGAGTTCCACACTCTCTGTCTGCCTGAATGTATATTCTAAAAGCAAGAGTGCACATTTTAGCTGATTTTCAAAGAGACCCTTCATGAAGTATATATTTGAGGGAGCTGAAATCTGCTTTTTAGGAAATATTTATATATTTTTACCTACAGTACTGTATATGTTTTAGTGTTTTGTGTCTGTCAAAGGGAAACTGCTGTGTGTTCAGTAGCTCTTCTGGAGCATTGATGATATGAATGACTATTAATCGACAGATTAGTTTGCCCATTTGAAACTGCAGATGTTCACATTTCCAATGTGTTCATGTTGGCTTCAAAAACTGTTGCAAAGACATGAAACTTTGATTATTTGAATTTCGGAAGTTTTAGAACAGACACCTAACTGGGATTTGAGTGAGTGAAACTACAGATGTTTCTGGAATAAAATCAACATCAACATTTTTATATTGTGTATCAGTGATGATATTGTTGGTGTTTTCTTATCTTGACATTAAAGAAAGTGTAGGAATCAACTGTATCATATATCTGTATCATGTTTAAAAAAAACACACCCTGACTCTTGTTACAAACGTGGCCTTTTTATCTGCTAAAGCAATCATTTTATAACTTTTATGTTTTAGATTTTCTGTCATATCAAATTTCTAATTTAATTCCTCTTGATCCTATTAAATTGTGTCATTTTATTTTAGGATTATCCATCACTCAGCATGCATCATCTGAAATAATCTTAAAACTAGATTTTGACACACATTTACCTTCATATAATCCAGGCAAAGCAGCGCAAGCTGCCTTTAAGACACCATCATGATGTCAGCAGTAGTGCGGATCATATCAACACAAACCAGTTGCCATAGTGACTGGTAGCCTGTGGTTCTGGTAACTGTGACTCATATTAATGATTTTACCAGCTACTTAATAATAGTTCAGTTATGATTAAACTTACTCCAACATTTGGAATCATGTATTTATGGTCGGATAATTATGTGCTATCAATAAAATATGATTTCCACACAGTTACAGATGCCCATGAGTTCTCCTTTAGTTTTACACGTAACATCTTATTTCTCACAGAGACATGAAAAAATATGAAGGATCACAGATCTGTATCACCTCAGCTTAATAATGGTCTGCCCATCTGTCCATAGTATATTACCATACTATTATTATTATTATTATTATTATTAATAATAATAATAATAATAATAATAATAATAATAATAATAATAATAATAGTAATAATAATAATAATAATAATAATAATAATACATGTGGCGTGGGGGGGTTACATTTCTTTTCAAGGAACCATATCTTTCAATGTTAAAAAAGTACAAAAAAAAAGAATAAACCGGAAAAATCGGAACTCTTTATTTATACAAATTTTACCCCTACACACAATTTTATTATAATCTTTTGTTATTTTCTTACAGGGTAATTAAAAAACGTGAATGATTACAGAATCGAGTATGGGCTGTACCTATTCTTGCCTACTTGGCGCCACCTGGTGGCCACGGACTGTTTTAATGCAGTGGTCTGTATTGTACCCAGAGCCTCCTTCCTCTCTCGCACTGTTAACCACAATGGCCAGGCTCTGATGAGGAACTGCCCCTGCCTGAGCTCTACGGACGCCTCGTTAGCAGCAGGAACAACACAGTGGTGACACTTTCATTCATTCAACAGGCAGGAAAAGATGACAAACGTCTGATACATTACAGGTGGGTAAATTAACCGATAATCGCGTTACTAACGGGGGCCACAACCCACCGGGGGAATTAGCCTGCCGTGAAGTTCAACGGGGAAAAATGGTTTCTACTTATCAGGTTACCGCTGCTATCCCACATTTATGTTTTAAGGGTTGTTGTTATCTTTTTTTTTTCTAATTTTTTTTTCCCCTAATTTATACCCTTCCCCTGTACCGTAGAGCCTGTACGTGTAAATGTGTAAAACCAGGCGAATGCGTGCGTAATTTGACGTGGCGGTGGCTCCTGCTCTCCATAACGGTGTTCAGGATGTAAATGAAATGAGATCTATTGTGTAATATTGTGTCTGGCTGTGTAATAGAGATGTAACATCACATCCCACGGTTCCAGTCCAGAGAGCCGCTCACATCACGCCGCGCCTGCAGGGTGACGGTGTGCGTCGCCATCAGTGGCGGACAGCTGGATGAGGTGTTACTCTGATGCTGCAGTGAAAGTGTGAACCCACACTAATTTATCATTGAGCAGAGCTGATAGGTCCTGTGTGAGGAGGCTGAAGGACATTGTTCCTCCTGGAAGCGATTCTTGCCGTGGATGATTAAATGAAAGTGGTTTTGGAATTGCTTTTGCATTGTGGAGTCTTTACAGAATAAAACCCACTGCTGTTCAGTCATGTATCTGCTCACCCTTTACTGGTGAACTGCAATTCAGTTCCACATGAGAGGATCAGAGGGACCCAAGTTTGCATTCCAGAGAACAGTGTCAGGTTTTAACTTTCTGTTTCCACCGCGGGGTGTGTGTGTGTGTGTGTGTGTGTGTGTGTGTGTGTGTGTGTGTGTGTGTGTGTGTGTGTGTGCGTGTGTGTGTGTGTGTGTGTGTGTGAGCAGTGGGGTGGGAGTGACTAAGACTATCCAGTCACCCTAAGGTCACAGGTTTGCTCTCTGCATGTGACTAATCAAATGTCCGTCTGTCACAGCAAACAATGAGAGGAAAATAAGAAGGAAGCAAGATCCTGATGGCGTCAGGTGTCCTAGTGATGGGGTCACTGGTAGTGTTTTACTTTGTGCATCTTTTTTAAATATGTCTGTTCATCAGTCTGATTGTGGTCTGATTGTGTCTCTGGAGTGTGTTTGTTTTTAAGTATGTGTTTTGCGTAGACGTCTCGTGGTAAACACCAAATTCAGGTGTTCCAGGTCAAGTACGAGTTAATCATTCATTCAGTTGAATTGCTGGTTGGTCAATATGGGCAATTTGAATATGTGGCCTTGTGTTCTGGAAAACAGCTACTATAAAGTACACAAAAGGTTTATCAATAAATTTAAATGATCAGATAATCAGAATTTATACACTTGTTGTGACCCCAGTTTAACACATTTACCTCCAGATACATGGTACAGTATTTCTGTTCGTTTGATTGTTTGTCTCTTCTCGTGATGTCTCCAATAGTTGTTGACAGATGTTGGTCCAATAGTTTCGGGGTGAACTTCATGCAGAGGAAAAATTACATTTATATTAATTAAATTAATTTCTTAAACAATAGGCCAGTAAAAACCAGAACACCACATGCACAGCTTCAGGTGTTCCACCAATATCAATCAATTAGTCAATCAATCAATCAACTTTTATTTATATAGCGTTAAATCATATCATTTCAAAGCGCTTTACAGATAGAAAGCCAACAATATCCAAACAATATGGACAAAAGGATATATATATAGATAGATAGATAGAGATAGGTAGATTTTTTGTTTAATTATTATAATCTGAATCTCTATTTAGAGGGGTAACAGAGATCTGCTGTCACTGAGACGAGTCAAATTCATTTCTTTAATTTGAGAGGGAAAATCAACCCAGCAGACTGTCAGCTGCTGCACCTGGAATAATGCCACCAGGGCAGGGCATACTTGTGGGAAGACACAAGGACTAATGGGTGTGTGAGGGAAGGCACTGTTGCCACGGTAACCAGACCTCAGCATGTGCTACAGATGGGTTTACAAGGCTGCTCCGTCCTTCAATTCGGTGCCAACACCGCGCCGACCACTTAAAGGAAATCTCCAATTCCACACGTCCGTCTCTCTGCTCAGATCTGAATCCAAAGTGAAGCCATATTAGATTAAATTCAACATGCTGAGTTGTATAATTGAATAACGAACGCATCATCCAGCATAAGAGCCCGACCCACCAGATGTCCCGCCTCCTTGGACATATTTGATGTAACAGATCAATCTGTTTTTATTCCTTCTGTGGAAAAAAAAAAAAAAAATCTCTCATCTGTGAGCCCTACCACATGAACACAGCAGCCCCCCCCCCCCCCAATCCATCCATTAGACAAACACGTTAATGAGTGTTTGTTTTGCATTAGTGTCACTTTCTGCCCTTGTGGATATCTCGTCAGTGCAGCCGACCAGAACGGTCCGCAGTGATGCGAACACACTTCAGTGGAGAATCCATTTTCCACGCGGAGTCGTCCTCATCAGAGCAGAGCTGAATGTTCCCAGCGCTGACCGAAAGGAAAGCAGGCAGCCCCGTAGCTCGTGGAGCTACGTCTGCATGCTTTATTCATAGTCGTCTGTTCAGTTTGTAAATGATAGTTTTTCTTACCCCGTGGCTGCAATTTTCCACATGGCCTGGTTCGCTGTGCCTCTTCATGCTCGTCTCGTGGAAGAGTGGCCTCACAGAAGATCATCTTGGCCCACATACCACCGCCACGCATGTGCAGGTCAGCACTCAGGGGGTGTAACGGCTTTCATTCAGCTCAGACGCTCATTCGTTTCACCACATGGGCTCTGGGAGGGATGAGAAGATACCGTTTGCTCTTTGTGGCCCTGTCGTCTCATCACTCTCTATCTAGACACGTATATAAATGAATTATCCCAATTTACTCTCAGCAGGAAGGATTGATTGTTGCATCCAGATGGGCCTCCGGTTTTACAATGTTGTCATGGCAACAGTGGACGCTCCAAATATGGATGGGGCGTGATAGAGATGTGGCTTTCCTGCGTCAAAACTCTGCCTTGTTATTAAAATTTTGATGCTGGGACTGTTGGACATGTGTTTTGATGTCGTGAGTTGCGTGTGGCTTTAATGCAATATTTATTCACATCCAGCCAATGCGCGGCCCCCGCCCTGTTTAAATGAGCTCCTCTGCTCACAGTAGCTCAATCTGCTGCACCAGAAACAGATGATTGTAAAGGTAATACATGATGTCCTGCACACAGCCAGTGGTAATTTATAACGTATTTAACTGCATCATCTGCATACTGGAAAACGTTCAGCGTCGTCTCTGCATCATCTTAATGGAAATCAGCTGCTGCGTCTTTGTCTGCCCTCTCATTCAGAGCCTGATCTCCACAAAGCTGTGATCCACATCCTAATATGCCAAATGGGCTGTTTTACTGTTTGTATGCGCCACTGGCGACGGAGATAACAAATGGTCTGTAAATGGCATAAGGGAGAATAATACCAGTTAATAAAATGAGACGAGGCTCTGGGATGTGGTTTGGTTGTCAGGACAACAGCTGGGAGGCGGACAGGGTGTGGATTGAGGTCTAAATGAATGGTCATGCATGGTGGAAGCACTAAGACATCCTAATGCACCAGATGGGGGGGGGGGGGGGTATTAGAGCTCAGGCAGAGAGTTTCAGCCTGACCTCATAGGATGACAGCCAGAATGGAGAGCTCACATAAAGGGTTCATATCAAGGATTCAGAAAAAATGAAGCATTGTATTGTTTCGTTTGAAAGTACATTTCTTTTCAGATCTATTATTGTCTTTTTCAAATTGATTGCACCTCCTTCCATTTTCCCCTAAAACGCCCACACATCATGTCGTCATTTTCTCAACAAAAGTCTGTTTTTGATTCTTTTTTTTTAGTCAACTAAATGATGCGTTACATCTTTTGGAAAGTCTCAGTTAACATGGAAGCACAAAGCCGTAGTTTCATCAGAAAACACTATTCACACATTCATTTGAGAGGGAAAAGGGAGGAAGCTTATGCATGTGAACTATATTTTGAATGTGGCATTTTACTGCCTGGTTCTGAGGCTCTATTTCCGGGTATGTCTTCTAAACGGTGTGCAGAGAAGAAATGCAATGTTTTCAAGCTCAGTGCAGACTTGGAAGATGATCCATTAGCCAACGACTGCGCACGTAGAGACAGCTGGTGGAGACAGATGTCAAAAAGAAACCTGTCTGGGCGTCCTTGAAAAGAACTGCCAGCAGGTTTATCATGAAATTTTAGAATTGGTAAAGAAGGAATATCATTTATTCTCCCGTTTTGTCTGGATCTACTTAAAATTCAGCTTTCCTCTTGTGTCACAGGAAACACCTTTCTGCCAAGTTTCACAAATATTCCTCAAGTAGTTTGTGTGTCACTTTGAAAAGTGTTGAAAAAGAAGTTTTAAAGGACGCGAAAATAAATTCATGGATGTTTTCCTACGTGGATGGATTTTTATCCCGATTTACTCTGAAATTCAATGATTTGTCTTAATATATAGATTTTATTGACGGTAATGTGAATGATGTGATGTGATGTGATGTGATGTGATGTGATGTGTAGCACCAGCCTGCGCTGGAATGCGTTGCCCTGCAGCATTATTTCGGTTCAGTGCGAGCTTCACGCCCTCTGCTCTGTTCCTCAGGTCGATGTGGCCCCTCCAGCTGCTCTCTGGATTTGATGCTGGTTATCGTGGATTCCAGCCTGTAACAATCTCATCCTCTTGAGTGCCGCCACCCATCAGCCCTCTCTGCAACACAAACTCACCTCACCCCACTGGGAACTCACCGGCTCTAAAAGTGTGTGGGAATGGACACCGAGTCGACACACTCCGGTTACTCCTACCACTCAAGCCGCTCCGGGAGATCAAACCGACATGGGTATGTTCCCTGTCTGCTCACTGACTCTCTCATGACATCTTATCTCCTGGATGACACGCAGCATCTCAGACATAAGCCTTCAGTGCACACTGAGATTGTTGCATCTGTCTTCGGATTGAATGGACTGCATGTTGGCTGTAGCCAAGTCAATCAGCTGAGAAGCGAAGGGGGGAAAGTGATTGAGGCAGGCAGATATTGTGGATTAGGGTCGTCACAGCTGAGTAGCTCTAACCTATTTCACTCTGTCTCTCCTGCAAATGAGAGAATCTCATGATTCTCATCCATGTGAATACTCACTATTCTGTGTGGAATAGTCTCTGTCCCTTTTGTCATTAATTCAAATTAATAAATAATCTGCAGAGTATTGGACCAATTGATTGATTAATCATTTGGGACAAAAGGGCCCATGGTTGCATGTTTAATGTCTTGATTCTTCAGGAAAATTAATAAAAAGTTTATTAAAGAGATCATTTTTAAAAAATTAATGAAACGTCAGATTTTATTCAAATTGTTGAGAAGTTAGAACAACACGCTGAAGTCAATTGATGGATCAGGTTGTTTCTGCATTTGTATTGTGTTTGTTTTTGTTTATTGATAATGAGATCAATATTTGATATTTCTGGTTCCAACTTTTGAAATAAATTTTTATATTGTCTTACACATTTTGTTTGGCCTATAGTCTGATGAACCAGGAAATATGAATACATAAGCTTGAGATAATTAATCAAGCGGATAACCTCCGGTGGTTGATACTGATTTGACAGCATGAATATCTGTTTCTGAGCTGGTATCCCTCTTCCTGTTTGCTGTGTGTTCGTCATCAGCGAGCGAAGCCGTGACCGACACAAGGCCAGCAGCAGTAAAGACAGCAGCCGCTCTGAGAGATCTGTGGTCATCAACCCTCCTGATTCACCATCCCAGGAATCCCCCGTTCACAACGGAGATCCGCTGCCAGGAGAACCTGTACCAGCGGGAGATCACGGAGATGATGGCCAGGTATTCCCTTACGGAAGCATGCAAATGAAGTAAAACAAGAAGGAAGTCGAGGTTGTTTCATTGGACAGTAAATAAGAAGGCTCCGTAATCCCTCTGTGAACTCTCCACCATGACCTTATAAACTCACCCCCACACAGCTGGCTGCACATTTCCCCAGAGCTGACACAGGATAACAATGGTGACGAGGGATCAGGGAGGTCACAGGATTAGCATCCCTCTGGTACAGTAGGCCTGGGTGGATTTAACAATACTGTGTGTGTGTTTGTGTGTGTGTGTGTCTGATTTTAAAACAAAACAAATTGATACCCTGCATTCCATGAAGCTGATTGTGCTGAGCTCTGCAAGTGAAAATGCTGGAGAATCCTGTGATTATAGAGCTGAGAGATGGAGAGGACATGTATCAGGGACTAAAGATGGACTCACAAGTAGTTTGACATGTAGAGAAATGTGTTCATTGGTCTTTTTTTTTGTCACGTTTGTCAGTTCAGAGGAATGAATCTACTGCCATGCCTGGTAGATATGAAGCTAGAAACTGAACCCAGTGAGTTTGTTTCGATTCAGAAGCTTTTAAAAATCCACTGGCATAAACCAACCAATGTATAAAGCTGCTAAAGCCTCCACCAAAGTCCAAAATTCCTGGAATTATAATTTACAAGACAGACTAACTCCTATTCAGAGACAGATATGATGAATGATTCTGATGAATCTAGAGTTTCATCTGGATGAAATGCCAAAAATCCATCTCTTGATCCAGGTTCTTATCAAAATATGTTAAACTGTTAAAACTTAGAGGCATTTGTTCAGTAGCTTTGAATAGAACCAGACAGTTTCCAGCCTTTATGCTAAGATAACCGTCATCAGTTTCTAAATACACGTACAGACATGATGGAGATCTGCTTCTTAAGAAGACAACAAATAAACGCACAGTATTTTCTGGACTATAAAGCGCACATTCAACGAATGACTTATTCTAAAACTTTTCTATATATATAAGGCACACTTGGATTATAAGGCGCACTGATGGTTTTTGAGAAAATTAAAAGCTTTTAGGTGTGCCTTATAGTGCAGAAAATACTGTATTTGATAAATTTCTAGCAGAGTGAGAAGTGAAACGACAACCAAAGGAGGAAAGAACAAGGTGTGGATGGTTCTCTCCGGCCTTGGGCTCACAGACTATCTGACCTACTTGAAATTGTAAAGCAGAAAAGCATTTTGTCATTGTGTATATATTGTTGGTTTGTGCATAAGAGAGAGAGTGTGTGTGTGTGTGTGTGTGTGTGTGTGTGTGTGTGTGTGTGTGTGTGTGTGTGTGTGTGTGTGTGTGTGTGTGTGTGTGTGTGTGTGTGTGTCTGTGTATGTGAGGATCCTCCCATGTCCTCAGCACACATTCTGAGATGTCTTGTGGTTTTCAGCTTGCAGCTGATGTCCATTGTCGGCGGTGTAAAGTAATCTTCCATTGTGCTGCCGTAGCCCTCCAGATAAACGTGCCAAAGCGGCGCAGCAGCAGCAGTGCCATCATTACCAGATCCACCACCGCCAGCCGGGGGCCGCCGGGCCCCCAGAGCTGCTGTAACACTAACTGGCTCCAGTGCAGGAACACATTCTCACACAGCGAGATTAGCTTCAGCTTCCCACCCAAACGCCACTTTGAGGAAAGCCGATATGAATAATCCTCCATGTTTACAGGCGTGTTTGTGACGCGGGGGGACACACAGCGTCTGTGTGAGTCACAGAGAGCAGCGAGTCTGTTACTGAGACTCGGACACTCTGCCAGAGGGTAGCAGCTTCAGTTCACACTGTTAGTGTGTTAGCTCCAGCAGAGCCACAGCATATGGGAGGAGGCGCCTGCACTCGATTGGACGTGTCAACTTTATTTCTGGACGCTCTCCATGCCATCTTTCCATATAAATCAGAAATAATCATCGTAAATGTAGTTAAATTTAAAAAACGCAGCCAGTCATTTCAAACTGTTGCTGTGTGTATTGTGTTGCACTATTAATCATGTGACCAAATACATACTGTTCTGTCCACAAACACACAAATGTGTGTGTCATTCCCAGGCTGCTGGGGCTTAACCGTGGTGTTTTGCAGTTATCAGACTGGTTTGGTGTCTCTGTGGATGGTAATCAGTTGGTTGTTGTGTTGCTGTGCTTTATAGTTGAGCAGGCTGTAAATAATCCACATGCACCCTCCGTCCAGTAACCCTTCTCTCGCTCCTTACTGTACTTCACACAAAGATCAGGTCTGATTGGTGGAGCATTAATCTTCTGGATTAATCCCCTGAGAATTAATGGCTGCTCTTGCAGCGTATTAGCCCGGTAGCAGATCCGGACCAAACGTCGGACCAGAGCCTGCTCGGTTAGGACTGAACATTCGGGCTTAAAGAGATTGTTTTTGCATTCCTACCGGTTCTCCTCTTTCCTCTGTAGCAGGGAATGACTCTGATTGGTCGAGATCTGATCTGGCAGAGCGCTACGCAGGTTCAGCTCCTGCCTTTTGTGTCTCATTTCAAACCATTACCACTCTCCTCCTCCTCCTCCTCCTCCTCCTCCCCTTCATCTCCCCCTCGGCTGGCATCAGCTCCTCCATCATGGCTGTATTAATTACCTGCAAACAGTAATGAGGGCAAAATTTATCTTCAAGAGACATATTCATGCTGCAATTAAAAAAAAAAAAAAAACTGTCACCACAACGTTCATTTCGCGTTTCGCATTCCCTGTGTATCAGCAGGGTTCAATTAATTCGGAGAGTGGTATGAAGTCATTAGTAACCTAGGAGGGTTCAGACATCTGTGGCCTTCTTCTGCCTCTTTACTCCCAGCATGTCGGTTTCGCTTCATTTCACATATGGTTGGAGTTTGGGGCTTCACAGACTGTTTAATGTGCTCTGGTGTGAAGACTTTTCTCCTCCGTGTGTTGTTGCTTTTTCATCGCCGTCTCTGCAGGTGTCGCTCCTCTGATTGGCTCCAGTCAGGCAGACTTACAATGTGATGCTCCAGGAGACGAAGAATAGATAATTAGTTGAATTAATGACAGGGAAATAAAAAATAAACGTCTCTTTAGAGCAGACTTGTCATTAATATATTCTCTCTTTGTTGGATAGGTTGATGCTTAAATGACCCTGTCAGATGGAAAGAAAGAAAAAAATGATCCAAATTTACAATGATGTCCCTGTGAAGCTTCTTGTGCATTTGTGTGTCTGTGTCATCCTGTCACACTTCAACGGCACTTTGAAAAGAGCTGTCATAATGAGGCATTAAAATAAAATATCTCTAAATAGCATGAAGGGTGTGATGGGACGCTGCTGCAAAGACAGACGGGAAATAAGACGATGATGACTTTTTCTGTTTTTAGTCAGATTTGCATGAATTCTCCTCTGCTTTGAAATGATAAAAAACCACCCTGACTTTGCGATGCACGTATTCTTCAGGTCTGGAGACGTCTGTTTTGCTCCCCCTACTTCTAAAAGGCTAGAAATATTCAGACAACTAAGAAACAACAACCACAATGTTCACTGAATTTGCTGTGCTTCTCCGTAAAGCCATTGGAAAAAACGTGGTGGAAGAGAAATTATTCAGGCCATCGTATATGTTAGATTTATTAGCTAAATAATATACTATTTATCAGATGTTTGCAAAAAACATATTAAAAGTAATGGTTCTGTAGTTCAAAATTATTTAATCCTCAAATACCTCCTTACAGACCTCCTGGCCTCACAGCCAGGAGGTCGTGGGTTCAAATCCCACCGAGGGCCTCTCTGTGAGGAGTCTCTGCATGTTCTCATAGTCAATTCAGTATATTAATCTTTCATCATTTAATTCAGCTTAGAGAAATAAAATATGAAAAGTGCCAATATATACATGCAGATAGAGTGTAGCTTGCCTCTTTCCAATCTTTTACCAAATGTTCCCTTTTTCTTCCAGGATGATAACTGGGGGGAAACCACCACTGCGGTAACCGGCACCTCAGAGCTGAGTATATCCCAGGAGGAAGTGGTCGGCCTGGGGAAGGGGATACAGGACCGGACCCAGGACTTCCGCCGTTACCTTCCTCTGGCTGTGGGTGTGTGTGTAGGGCTGCTGGTGCTGGTCACGCCCCTCGTCTTCCTGCTTCTTCCTGCTGTCATGTGGCCCGAGAGGCTGCAGGCTTGTGGGACGGCCTGTGAGGGCCTCTTCCTCTCCATCGCTTTCAAGCTCCTCATCCTACTAGTTGCCATTTGGGCCTTGTTTCTGCGACCAGGCCGCGCCAGCCTGCCCAGGGTGTGTGTGTACCGGGCCTTCCTCACCACCCTCACACTCCTCCTCACCATGTCTTATTGGCTTTTCTATGGGGTTCGGATCCTTGATGCTCAGGTGAATGTGTGAGGCGGTCAGAGCAATGACTCAAAATGTCAAGCATTTACCATTTTGAGGCTTTTTAATGTCTTTAGATAGTGTCTCAAGATGTCTTTTAGTTCATTTCATTATCTAATTATATAAAAAGACATTTTCAGTTCAATCTCTGTGAAAGTTTCTCGTCTAGATAAAGGTTTTCAATCAACTGTGAAGAACATTTTCCTTTAATCTGTGATGTGATCTGAACAGGATGAGGACTACCATGGTATCGTCCAGTTTGCTGTGTCCCTGGTGGACTCCCAACTGTTCGTCCACTACGTGGCCGTGGTGCTGCTGGAGCTTCGTCATGTCCAGCCCTGTTACAGCGTGTGTGTTATCCGCTCTACTGATGGAGAGACGCGGCACTACAACGTTGGACAGCTGAGGTCTGAGAGCTCTGCATCCAAAATAAACTCCTCTATGGGCTTTAAGCACCATTCTTAATGTACTGAACCATACATACTTTTTTTTTAATTCCAGAGATTCTGCATTTTTCTTCTTTTTTCTCAATGAATAATGTATGGATCAGCATATTTTAGGGGTCGGTGTGTACGAGTGTGTGGGAATTGGTGTGGATCAGAATGAAACTGGTGTGGATACCCCAGATTTTATGACGTGGATTCATGGTGCAGGACTTTTGACAACTAGTCACTATTCGGTGATAAATGGGAAATTAAGGCCTGTTAAGTAGATAAGTATAATAAATAACTGATTTAAGACATCAGTTTGTTCAGCTAGAGGCTGTTTGTGAGTCCATAACTGCATAAAGTTTGATAGACTGACTCAAGTGATGTCACTTGAGTCATGTCAAATGAAAACTCCAAAATGTGAGGGGATACACATAGAGAGGGTGAATTTAACAAACCATTCATTCCTGCTAGACGTTAAACTAGCTCCTTACAGAGATATGCATTATGGGTAACGTAAGCACAATAATAAATAAAATAATGAATTATTTCCAGTCCTGCCGCGTTCATTGTGATATGATTTTTTTCTTGACTGTCCATCATGAATCTAAAATATTCAAGAAAACAGAACTAAATTGGGGACATTTCGTTTTAAATAACCTTTTAATTACATAGACGTATCTGCTCAGTAGATGCCTGGGTATTATTCCGTGGCCTATATAAGTCAGCCATAATGTATGTCATATCCAACCGTATCGGCGTTTTATCTCTCCATCTGTCTCTCGTCTCACACAGCATTCAGAGGGCTGCTCTGTCCATCCTGGAGTATTACTACAGAGATTTTCCAATCCATAACCCGGCTCTTCTCTCCGCCTCAAAGCACCGGGCTGCCAAACACCTGGCCGGGTTAAAGGTCTACAACGTAGATGGTTGGTTGCTTTATATATTACCCTGTCATATAACATCTCCACTGTCTTCTTACATTCGGTGGCTTGAATGGGTTTCTACTCTTTTGCAACCCATCATCCACCTTTCTTCTTCCGATGATCTATGATAGGGATGCAGTATGGGATATGGTGTCCTGGTTGTACCTCACCCACACACCCACCTCTCTCTAAATCAGTAGTATGCCTCTGGAGGGCGGAGGAATTCCAAGCGTTAAATAATTCATCAGTCTCTCTCCTTCCTCTAGCTCCACTTAGTCGCACTTTCTTTCCCCCTCCTTTCTTTATTTCATTATTTTTTTCATCCCTCAACCCCCACTACCTCAGCAGCCACCCCAACCCCCCTCTCATTTAAAGTCATCACAGGCAGCTCTTCTCAAAGCACGGGTAGGCAAGCCACTTAAGGGGCTGCTGTTTACCCATATTTAAACTGGAAATAGGAGCAATAACAGCTTCTGCTGCTCCCAAAAGAGTCTAAACCCTGACTCTCACAGCTAATGTTGTAATGGGTACTGCTCCCTAAGCTTATTTATGTGCTGTTGCTACATGTAGGGCGTGTTTCTCACCTAAATAGACACGTTTCAATATGCATATGCAAATGAGATTATTAATAATTTACATTGCACCTGACCCGCAGCGTCTACCGTCTATAAACAACTTCAAACTGTTCTGATGTTCATGAATATCGACCAGATCCACTAAAACCCTACAATCGAACCCCAGCAACACAAATATACAGTCGTACAAGCTCCACCAGCTTTAATGGTTTGATGCACAAACTGTTAAAATTCACATATCAAACGAGAACGCTGGTATTTGAAGTGTGAAATGATGAATATTTCATCCACATCCCACTATAAGGGTTTAGCTGCCTGTGGAGAAATGTGGATGCTTCCAGTGGCAGTCGTCTGTTTTCCTAGTGCTATAATTAATATTCTTTGTAAATGAAAGGAGCGATGTGTCAGGATGCCCCAGATGAGCAGCAAAGGTTGTCATATATTGTTGTCAACTCTGTCTCAAAAGTAAAAATGACGTTGTACTTAGCAACAATATCGATTCCCAGCTTGAGCTTCCCTTCTGTCCACGATCCAGATTGAGCTCCGGCGCATTAATCAGAGGCCGGCGGGTCAGGGGCGGCTTCCTGCAGCTCAGACTGATTTAACCAATCTGTCTCTGTCCTGTCTTTTTGGTGCAGCTCCAGGGAGCGCAGCCGGAGCACAGCCTGGTAATGGGAATCAGTCAAGAGGCATGGCTCCAGCTGCCGGCAAGCACAAAGACACCGCCCACAGCGAGCTGTACTACGAAGAGGCCGACTACGAGAGACGAGTCCGTAAGCGTAGAGCCAGGTGAGGAAGAAAAGACTCAATGATATAAAGTTCTACCAGATGTGTGCCTCCATTCATAAATCAGGTTCTGACTGAATGCCTCAAAATCTGAGTACAAGCCTTTGAAATTTTTTTTAAGAGGGTTTTTACTGATTTAATCTAATTCACACTGCAAAAATTTAAAGATCCTTTCATATTATGCGTTCAGTATGAGTATGAGACATTTGAGACAAGGTCACATCCTTGTTTCATGGCAACATGAATTCAAATATGTATGAAATTAATATGTGGCTTCCGCTGCTTGAGTTAGTCAAGCCAGTTAAATGTCTTCCAGCAGTGTCTGTAGTCATTATTACTCTTGTAATTAATCAGTAGAAACAGGACAAATGTCGGCCTGTAAACCTCCTTCAGTAGACACAGCGTGTCTGGTTAAACATACTTGTCAGTGGCTTTGACTCTTTTCATAATAATGCAACCACATCCCAATGAAACTGTGTATAAATGAATTAAACTAGTCTTTACGGCCCCGGATTTGTTTTGAACAGAAGTAGTTCAGGCCTTGCATTTCTCTGTTGGTCAGCAGCCCAGACAGGATTACGGTGTTGGGGACGGGTCTCGGTACTTGCGGCGCTGCAAGAAGTTGGATTATTGGCTTGTTTGTGAAGAGTTTTATGTTAATAATCTGTGTTTGTTAAACTGATCTCCTATCTTAACAATACATCTAATATCTTAGCTTTTCTTGATTACATTAATTTACTAATTATTAGCAAACCTTCAGAGAGGTTTACTGCTTTTTAGAAGGCAGTTTGAATTTAGTAATCCTGCTTGTAAATCACATTCTTTGTCACCGAGTAGCGTGTGCTCTTGTGAGTTTTTTTGTGTTTCTATTCATATTTTATCATTATTTAAGTAACTTATGTATAATCTATTATGCACAGGTAAAATATGCATGTCTATTGAATGATAATTTTTCTTTTTTTCATAATTTAGAGGTTCTCTTTTTACACGACTGGAACAGATTAAATTGATTTTAGTTATTTCAAATGGGGAAATGTGGTTTGATTTATGAGTTCAGCTATTTTTATGGAGTGGTTTGAACTACTTCTTCCTGCTTAGTTAGCTTGTGATGAACAAACTAGGTTTTCCCCCATGATAACTTTGCTGTTGCTCAGCTTCTTCCAGTGTAAAGTAATTGAAATGTGTCAAGACGCTCCTTCTGCTCATTCTCAGGCTGGTGGTGGCTGTGGAGGAGGCCTTCACTCACGTACGGCAGATGAAGAAAGAAGACGAGTGCGCCACGCCATCTGACATTATGGATGTGCGTGAAGCGGCTCTGGCCATTTTTCCCTCCATGGCCCGTGCCTTGCAGAAGTACCTCCGCATCACCAGGAGGCAGCACTGTCACAGCATGGAGAGCATCCAGAAGCACCTGGCCTTCTGCCTGGTCAACAACATGAGCCCCAAGGTGATTCATGATGTGAAGCTCAGCTTCACTGAAAGGCTGATAAGAGTATAGTGGTTAAGTATTAAACACACTTCAGTGTTTAATTCTGGATATTTTTTTAGAAGTTTTGAAAACATTTTTAGATTACTGTAGTTCAATTTAACAGTAACAAGCTTTTTATTTATATCTCTAATATAGAAAAATGTAACATTCCTTTAAACCTCCAATTTTATTTTTGTCTTTTCTATGTCCAGGCCTTCCTGGAGACCTACCTGGCCCCAGGGCCGACCCTCCGGTACGGCCCCGAGCGCTGGATGGCTGACCAGTGGACTCTCATCAGCGAGGCTTCAGTCACCAGCGGCGTAAAGGAGGGCACGGAGTTTCTACTTCGATGTCTTGACTTCAGCTTAGCTCTGACCTTCAAGAGAATCCCTTACATCCGACTGACTGAGAAGTACGTCGACCCAAAGTCTCACAAGTTTCTGCTGTTGCTCCAGTCAGAAACCTCCGTTTAATGGTGGCACGGTGGAGCAGCGCTGCTGGTCTGAACTGTTACAGTTTTCTGATTGAAATTTTCAACAATAGCTTTTTGTACTGGTTTTTTTTGTTTGTTTGTTGTTGTTTTTTTTAATTTTCCCATGTACTATGTTTTTGTTTTGTCCAGAGAAACATGGAAGGTGATTAAAAAAAGATGAGGTAGCATGCTTGGATTTTTCAGTCCTGATGTTTGCAGAAACAGTCCAGGTTTTCTATGCAACAGATGAAAAAAGTTCCTGATCCTGGATTTGCATGACATTGATAGTGAGGAAGACGTCATGATTTAGGAGGAATGTGTGATTTAATAAGCACAAACGTTTGTTTGTTGGTTTGTTATCAGAACGTGGTGTACATCAGGATCTCTTCCTTTACATGACAATAGTAACCCAGACTTTTGATAAAACCTAAAACCCTGATCCGGTTTCAAAACTGCTCTTTTTTTTTTTTAGTCTCAGCCATGCTTATTTCACTGTGCTGTATTACTGATATTTGTACAGTATTTATATGTGAATATACCTTGTTCCTTTATTTACTTTCACCTAAAACTTTTGTATCAAGGTTGTGCTTGAAGGATTTTTTAAGATTTCCTCTTTTGTACTTTGTCTCTCTGCTGTATTTGTGAAGATAAAGGGACTGTAAATAGATAAAGATGTCAAATGTCAAACAGATCACTGGAATCAACAGCAGCTGAATATGAATGGTTCAAAAGACATCACATATGCATATGTTGTGCAGAAAACACTGACACTTTTGTTGGCTAGTGGACAGATGTATTGTTCATCACCTCTGTGCATAGTGTAAAGTTAAATATACTTGACCATTAGAACAAGGAAACACAAAAAGAATATTTATTTCCACAACTTTTCAAAAATCTTACGGTTATTCTGAAACTAAACCTGTCATGCTGGAAAAGGTTTAAATAGTGTTCAAAATCATAACCATTTAGTGTAAATCATGAAATATCTTCCTACATGAACAGCCAAACCCATTGCCAGTGTTTCTGCTGTCAGTATTTGTCTCAGTCACCCATCAACAACGACTGGACCACTGACCCCAGTGTCAAACAAACTGTTCATTTGTATGAATATTTGATGTGTCTAAAGTGTGAGGCCTGTCATGTTGTAAATTCCTATTACACTTCCTGTTACACTGTAGTTTAGGTTTGCTTAGGCTTAGGAGTGTTGATGGTCGTAGTTCTTGACTACTATGTGCCTCAATTTTACGTATGTAAAATATATTCAACATACATGTGCAGTTTTCATGTCTGTGTGTGTGTGTGTGTGTGTGTGTGTGTGTGTGTGAGAGAGAGAGAGAGAGAAAGAGAGAGAGAGAGAGAGACAGTTTGTTTTGATAGTCATCACACAGGTGACTTGTCTTGAGTTTTAAGCCTCTTGTCTTCTTTTATACAGCAGAACATGTAAAATCACAGCTGCCATGTCAAAGTAAAAAAAAATAAACAAATAAATATTTGTATTGACCTTTTCAAAGCATTTGACTTTAGTATTGTCGTACTTTTCAGTGATTAGAGGTCAGCTTTATTACAGCAGTAGTCCATGTGAAGGACCCCACTGCTTCTGTCAACCAATCAAATGCCTACTAGATGTGTTTCTGATTGGTCAGGGCTGCAGTCTGAGTAACGAGCACTGGAGGAAAGCAAATACAGTGCGCCCTTGTGCATTTGCGCATCACGCTCGCGACTTCACCTCAGTGTGGATGTTTCGTAGGCGGTCACGTGATACCGTACGCGCATTCTATTGGCTGACAGCATCCGGAAGTGCGCTCCGTTCCGTGAGTCTCGGATTTACGTGAGACACATAAGTGCTTTAAACAGTTGATAAGAGTGTGGGAAAATGTAATACACATATAAGGTGGTTTAATATCAGTATGGGGAGGGTCATAAACATTTAAATTACAGTATATAATAAGATAAATAGTTTGTCGCTTGATCGCGGAATTCATTAATCGTGTGTGGTTCCTGGAAAGCCTCAACCGCAAAGAAAGAGGGCGTACTGTAACACCTTCTGTAACACCTCTGAAAATTTATTTAGATTTCTGTTTTTTAAATAAGTATGACTTTGCACCACCTTGTACGTGTGTGTGTATGTGTGTGTGTGTGTGTATCATAAAGTATATTTAATATTATGTGTAATGTGACAAATGTAGCTGCAAGAGGACACAAGCCAGTGTCTTAAACCTGGTCCCAAACCCAGATAAATACAGAGGGTTGTGTTAGGAATGGCATCCAGCGTAAAACTTTTGCCAAATCAAACATACGAATCAAACCTATGACTTCCATACCGTGTCAGTCGAGGCTCGGGTTAACAACAACCGCCATCGGTGCTGTTCACTTACAGGGCGCTGGTGGAAATTCGACTACTGTTGGTCGAAGAAGGAGAGGAGAAAAGTGTGCCCGTAAGAAGAGAGAGAAGAGGAACGCCAAGAGTATAGGACTGAGAGTGGGGACGTTGAATGTTGGAACTATGACAGGAAAAGGTAGAGAGTTGGTTGACATGATGCAGAGGAGGAAGGTAGACATATTGTGTGTCCAGGAGACCAGGTGGAAAGGTAGCAAGGCAAGAAGTTTAGGAGCAGGGTTCAAGTTGTTCTATCATGGTGTAGATGGGAAGAGAAACGGAGTAGGAGTTACTTTGAAGGAGGAGTTTGTTAGGAATGTCGTGGAGGTAAAAAGAGTGTCAGATAGAGTGATGAGTCTGAAGCTAGAAATCAAAGGTGTGATGTTCAATGTTGTTAGTGGGTATGCCCCACAGGTAGGATGTGAGCTGGAGGAGAAGGAGAAATTCTGGTTGGACTTTGATGAAGTGATGCAGAGCATACCTAGAGGTGAGAGAGTTATCATTGGAGCAGACTTCAATGGACATGTTGGTGCAGGTAACAGAGGTGATGAGGAGGTGATGGGCAGGTTTGGTATCCAGGAGAGGAACGCAGAAGGACAGATGGTGGTTGACTTTGCAAAAAGAATGGAAATGGCTGTAGTGAATACTTTCTTCCAGAAGAGGCAGGAACATAGGGTGACCTATAAGAGTGGTGGTAGGAGCACACAGGTAAACTACATCTTATGTAGACGGTGTAATCTGAAGGAGATCAGTGACTGTAAAGTAGTGGTAAGCGATAGTGTAGCCAAACAGCATAGGATGGTGGTGTGTAGGATGACTCTGGTGGTGAGGAAGATGAAGAGGACAAAGACAGAGCAGAGGACGAAATGGTGGAAGCTGAAAAGGTTGCGTGACTTTTAGGAAGGAATTAAGACAGGCTCTGGGTGGTCAGGAGGTGCTGCCAGATGACTGGACAACTACAGCTAATGTGATCAGGGAGACAGGTAGGAGAGTACTTGGTGTGTCATCTGGAAGGAAAGTAGATAAGGGGACTTGGTGGTGGAATTAGGAGGTACATGAGTGTATACAGAGAAAGAGGTTAGCTAAAAAGAAGTGGGACACTGAGAGGATTGATGACAGTAGACAGGAGTACAGGGAGATGCAGCGTAAAGTGAAGGTGGAGGTAGCAAAGGCCAAACAAAGGGCTTATGATGACTTGTATGCTAGGTTGGACAGTAAGGAGGGAGAGACTGATCTAAACAGGTTGGCAAGACAGAGAGACAGAGATGGGAAGGACGTGCAGCAGGTTAGGGTGATTAAAGATAGGGATGGAAGTCTATTGACAGGAGCCAGTAGTGTGATGGGAAGATGGAAAGAGTACTTTGAAGAGTTGATGAACGTGGAAAATGAGAGAGAACAAAGACTAGAAGAGGTGACTGTTGTGGACCAGGAAGTAGCAAAGATCAGTCAGGTTGAAGTGAGGAGGGCAGTGAAGAGGATGAAGAGTGGAAAGGCAGTCGGTCCTGATGATATACCTGTAGAGGTATGGAAGTGTCTAGGAGAGGTGGCAGTAGAGTTTCTGACTAGGTTGTTCAACAGTATCTTAGATAGTGAGAAGATGCCTGAGGAATGGAGAAGTGTGCTGGTGCCCATTTTTAACAACAAGGGAGATGTGCAGAGTTGTGGCAACTACAGAGGAGTAAAGCTGATGAGCCATACAATGAAGTTATGGGAAAGAGTAGTGGAAGTTAGACTAAGGGCAGAAGTGAGCATTTGTGAGCAGCAGTATGGTTTCATGCCAAAAAAGAGTACTACAGATGCAGTATTTGCTTTGAGGATGTTGATAGAGAAGTACAGAGAAGCCCAGAGGGAGCTGCATTGTGTTTTTGTAGATCTGGAGAAAGCTTATGACAGGGTCTCCTGAGAGGAACTGTGGTATTTTATGAGAAAGTCTGGAGTGGCAGAAAAGTATGTTAGAGCTGTGCAGGACATGTATGAGGAATTTGTAAGACAGTGGTGAGGTGTGCTGTAGGTGTGACAGAGGAGTTCAAGGTGGAGGTGGGACTGCATCAGTGATCAGCTCTGAGCCCCTTCTTGTTCGCTATGGTGATTGACAGGCTGACAGACGAGGTTAGACAGGAATCTCCATGGACTATGATGTTTGCAGATGACATTGTGATCTGCAGTGAGAGCAGGGAAGAGGTGGGGGAGAAGCTAGAGAGGTGGAGGGTTGTCAACAGTCCAGAGCAACGGAGAGTGTGGAAAAGAGGTGAAGAAGTATGTACAGGCAGGATGGAACAGTTGGAGGAAAGTGTCAGGTGTGATGTGTGATCGAAGAGTTTCAGCTAAAATGAAAGGAAAGGTGTACAAAACTGTGGTGAGACCAGTGATGTTGTTTGGTCTAGAGACAGTGTCACTGAGAAAAAGACAGGAGGCAGAGCTGGAAGTAGCAGAGATGAAGATGCTGAGGTTCTCTTTGGGAGTGACCAGGAAGGATAGGATCAGGAATGAGTACATCAGAGGGACAGCACATGTTAGAGGTTTTGGGGATAAAATCAGAGAGGGCAGACTGAGATGATTTGGACATGTCCAGACGAGAGATAGTGAATATATTGGTAGAAGGATGCTTGAACTGCCAGGCAGGAGGCGTAGAGGAAGACCAAAGAGGAGGTTTATGGATGTAGTGAAAGAGGACATGAAGGTAGTTGGTGTGACAGAAGAGGATGCAGAAGACAGGGTTAGATGGAGGCAACTGATTCGCTGTGGCGACCCCTGAAGGGAAAAGCCGAAAGGAAAAGGAGAAGATGTGTAATGTGACAAAAAATATTTTTTAAGTGCATGAATTTTAAATCCTAGAACTCATTCCAGGTTTATTCACATGGTCAAATCATGGCTCGTGGATTCAGGACACATTTGGAAAATATTATTTTACTGTAGAGTCGTTTGAAAGCATTTTAAACTCTTGAAGAATGAAGACCAGACCCTATTTTCAAGCTACTCGTCATCATCTTCATCATCATCATCATCGTCATCATCGTCATCATCATCATCATCGTCGTCATCATCGTCATCATCATCGTCTTCATCGTCATCGTCATCATCATCATCATCATCCTCTGTGTTGACTTTGCCAGAGAGCACATCTTCAATCCAATCCTCCAGCTCCTGAGGGGTGGGCAGATCCTCTTCATCATCCATCTCCAGCCACACGCTGTCGGCCTGCTCACACACACACACACGCACACGCACACACACACACACACACACACACACACACACACACACACACACACACACACACACATAAAGGTCAAAAACATCTAAAAAACTTGACACACATCAGGTGAAGCAGGTATTGGGGTCTTCAGGGTCTTACATCTGTAACATTGACGACTCCAATCTGAGGTCGGAACAGATTCCACCTTGAAGGTTCTTTTCCCAGTATGGGATGAGCTGAAGGAGGCCAACGAAAAAACACATCAACAAATACTCTCCTCACATACCTCCATATGTAGGTATTTATGGTATTTATGGATGGATGGATGGATTGATTATTTCTTCATAAGGAAGGAGGCGGAAGGCAGGAAGGAGGAAGAGCCTGGCCTCCTCCTTCCTTTTACGTCCTTCGCATTCCTTCCTTCCTTCCTTCCTCCTTCCTTCCTTCCTTCATTCCTTAAGTCCTTCCTTTCCGTCCTTCCTTCCTAAGTCCTTCCATTCCTCCCTTCCATCCATCCTTTCCTCCTTTCCTCCTTATAACTGATGTCTCACCAGAGGAAAGTCGTCGGGGTCGATCCAGATGATGCTGAGGTCAGGGAGGTGAGTGTTGTCTCTGGCCACCTCCTTCAGAATCTCCAAGAATTCATAACCATCTGGAAACAATTCAACACAAAAACGAACTGATACATCATCACCACAACAACCGACTTCAACATATAACTTGACATTTGAATAAGAGTCACATCATCTTGGTAAGTTAGCTATAAGGCAATATCCTGCAGCCAGCTATCATACACTACCGTAAAGACTTTTTCTAATTATTTTATATATTATTATTGTAATATAAAGATATTATATTATTAGTATGGCACATTGTTTTCTTGTTGTCAAACATTTAGATGCTGTTAATTTAATCTATTTTATTGTTTCACTTTCATCATGTGTCCTGGTTTAATGTTTTTACTGCTAGCACCTCTCATTAATTCATTATCCACTGATCAAATCAAAGCAGATGAAATATCAGAGTTTCTATAAAACTCCACAGGCATGATTGTAGAACCCAAACAAACAAACACAAAATGACTCAAACTACTAATTTTACAAGTGTTGTTCTCATAATAATCATTCAGTGAACTGTAAATCATAACATGAGTAAAAATCTGATCTCTAACAACCGCATAACACAATTTCCTTGGATCTGCACCCTGATCCAGATTCATTTCAGAATCTGGTCACTTCTCCCTTATTCAGAGATTCACATCTCTACAAAGCTTCAATGAAATCTTTCAATTCCCTTTAGAGATATCCACTTGTTTTTGTTCTGAAGGAACAAATGAAGGCTTAATTTATGCCAGCCCTCTTACCCGGATCCTCCTCTTCTGCAAAAGCAACAATGTGGATTCCCTCAATGTCATCCTCCTTAGAAGAGAAAGACAAACATGAATGCCAGATTAAATCTAAATGCAAAGGTTTACATTTACTTTACTCACCCAGGTCTCAAACATGTCTTCTGCACGCAGCTTTCTCAAAGTCGGTCTGATGGTGAAGAAACAGAAGCAAATGTTCAGCATTTGCTCATGACATAAGCTGAAAGAATCTTCATAAAAGTCGTTGTGTGGTTGGTTAAAAGCACATTTAACTGAATATTGTAGCTGAATATTTCTCTTCGTTTACCGTCTGTGTTCAGTTATGAACTCCACCAGCTCGTCTTCAGAGTGAGGTTTTCCCGGGATGGTGACGGGTTCTTCCATGAAGGGCTCGTAGAAATCCACCTCGTTCAGCTTCAGAGTCAGCTCTTTGGCCACCTGGAGCACCGGAGATGAATCAGTCGAGAGCAACGACCTGTCTGCTTATTTATTTATTTGTTGTCCTACTTACAGTTTTCTCAAAAGTGGCAAAGAATTTAATATAAGGTTGGAACTGTTCTGCAGCTTCTTTAAATGCTTCATAGTCTGATGGTGAAAGAAACACAATACATTATTTATAGCGTTATTCATTTGTAATAAGCTGTATTCTTGCTTTTCTGATCTTGTTTTCCTGTTTGTGCTTTCTTTCTCTTTCCCAACAGAGAGCAGGAAACTGATTTTGACCCCCACTTAATGCTCCAACTGTTGCTCACTCCGGATGTGGCTGCAGCTCATCACCTCAAGTAAACTACTCTAAACTCAGTTGTTCCACATCATGTAAAAGGAGACCAGACAGTGTCAGCTGTGGGAACAGCAGTGGTAAAAATGGATCTGTAAATCCATGGAATTGAGGGGGTTAAAATGCTCGTGCACAATAAAGGGCAAACACCACGAGAGCTCACCGCAGATAAGTCTAACAAGGGGCAGATGTTGCCTTCAGAAAGCAGAAAATCATATTTCAACTCTATCATTTCATGTCAACAGTCTCTCACGCTCAGAGTCCTCGTTCTTGAAGTAACCAATGAGGCGGATGTCTGTCTCCATCCTGTCGAAGGCTCGGAGCTCCAGAGCATTTCCGATCAGCTCCACTGGATCCTCCAACAACTGGACAAAAAGAGACCGGTGCTGAATGGCAGAAGCAGCCTTGGTATCTGTATTTTAATTTATCTACTCACGTCCAGCAAGAATTCAACCAGGGTGTTTGCAGAGAGCAGGCCATCAAACTCTATCACCCGATTGTCCTTAAAAACGTACACGCTTCCCTCCTCCTCCAGGCCTGTGATGGAGGGGAATTTAAGATCAATATGTAGATTAAAAAAAAAAAAAATCTGTGTTGATGTAACTCATTTTTCAGGACTGTCAAGTATCAAAAGCAAAGGAGGCACCATGAAATTGTATAAACTCACCCAGTTTCTTTGCCACCTTTGCATCTTTTTGAGAGTCCACCATTCCAAACCCGATGTCCTTGTCTTCCACGACCTGCGCAGTGAGCTGCAACCAAGAGAGGGTTCAACGGACTAAATAAATACCAGGATTAAACTACAATGTGTCCCACTTTATGAATAAACCTTATCTGAAATAGAACTTTTGCCCTGCGACCATATTATACAGGTTACTAGAATAATGACTTAAATTGGTTGTTCCAGATCCAAATATTTAATCCACAGAAATTAAAAACACAAAGCTGTTTGGGTTTTTTTGTTCTTTTTTTGAGGCAAAAAACTTCATTTTCTGTGCAGGAAACAAATATCCAAGCACTGTTCTATCATTAATCATGACTGTGTTTGGAGAAAGAAGTGAACAGGAAGCCATTGTCAGTGTCAGGCTGTCAGGAAAGGTCTAGAAAGAAATGTTGATTCAGAAGTTGGCGTTATGACGGAGGAGCCCGAGAGGACACCATTACATAATCAGCCAATGTTTAAATCTAAATATAACCAGAGAAAGAGTACAGCTCATTGTCACGGCTCTGGATCAGTCAGGTGAATGAACTGTCCCATCAGAAACATGACGGGACGGGAACTTTGTCCTGTCGTTGTAGATAAATGAAATGAAACATATCCTTTGGATGGACGTCACTGGTGCGCACATGAATTCATCGTTCCTTCCTTCTGCACTAAAATGGGCCACCTGTGCAGTGTAAAATAAGTGAATCTAATGTCAGGACTGCACTGGGATCAGATTACCCTCTACAGATCAGAGAGGAACTCACCCTTAGCCATAAGTAACACAAGACAGAGTCCTGCTAACACTGCTGACTACTGTTTGGAATTTTAAAAAAGACAATTAATTTACATACAAGATAGAGAGATACCCTCCTGTCCATTCAACCTGAATTGCTTTAGGTTTTCATCAAAAGTCCTCAAAAAACATTAATAGACTACAGAGTATTGGTTCCCTTCATGTGCATTACTCAAAAACATTAAAGACATGAGCTCATGTCCCATTTCTACCAATGGAGAGCCAGAGAGAATTAACCAGATATATTTGTGAGGGATAGCAGTGCACATTGGATTAAGTTGAGGTTAAGCATAAGTGACAGCTCTGCATCTCACTAGCTGCACTGCGCCCACAGAGTGCATAGATATACAGTATGTTGACCTTGAGGAAGTTCATACGTACATTCAAGGGAATGAACAAATTAACTCTCCTGTTTTACATCTCACCAGATGGCTGCATGATTGATGCAGCACTTTTTTTTGTTGTTGCTTTTAATATGTTAAAAAAAAATTCCTTTCTAGGTTCACCTTCCTCCTCCAGTATTTATAATGTTATCTCCCTTCTGTCAAGTTTCTTTCATCAGGTTTTCCTCCTCAATACTTTACCTCTAGCACCAGCTCAGTCATCTGGTGTTGCTTTTGCAGGTCTTTGCTATCTGGTATGGGCCCGTGGTAGAAAAGGCACACCATGTTGTGCTTCTTCAAGGCTCTCCTGTAGTTCTTGTCATTGATATCTATGACGCGGTCTTTCCCATCATAATGTGGAAACTCCAAGCCCTTCTCAGCAGATGCTAGAGGCACAAAGCTGAGGCAAGGGAGCAGCAACAGAAAGAAGAGCATGATCCTATAGCACAGCCCCACAAGTCAAAGCTGGTTTCACAGTCAGAAAGGTCACCTAAGGCTTGGGAAATGTGGGAAACGTGGGAGATAAAAGTTAGTCCGTTAGCCGAAGTTCTTATGCATCCCAAGCTCCGCTGAAAACTCCAACCTCTATAAGCATCTTAAGAAGCTTGTAACTCTTTTCTCCTGCTGTGATCAATCCTTCATGCCGTCTCTCCAGAGACACAAAGGAGAAAGAGGAGTACTGTTGGGCCTGTGAGGTGCTGGGGGGTGGATACCATACATAGACGCAGGCCCTAGCAGTGTAGGACAGGCCCATTTTTAGGAGACCAGTTGTTTGAATGCTAAAAATAAAACTGCAAGTGAGAATCAGTGGGGTTTTGATCATGGGGCAGTTCATGCTGCCTATGATGTCTCTTTGAATGAGTCAGTGATGTGGGAGGAAAGACTTGAGCCCCAGAGATTTGGGGATTTAGTTATTTTTAGTCTATGAGGACCAAAAACAGAGGATGTGTGCAGGAGCAAAAAACTGGTTGATTTTAAGTGACTGTAGTGGAGTCTCTAGGGGTGACAGGTGCGTTTAAAGCAATTCAACAACTAGTGAAGTTATGTGCATGCTCTTATGAGTTTTACAAGTACCATAAACTAAACAGTTTATTTTGCTTGGGGTGTCCTTCATTTACTATTTAAATAAATGTACAGTACATTTTCACACATTTGTGTTTTGCAATGCAAGAAATGGATGGATGGATAGAATAAACCTAAACAATGATAGAAATATCTTCCTCTCTCACTCAGCAATCAATCTTCACATTATTGACAAAGCAGCAGCTGCTTCCCGACCATTGTTTCCCCCCCCCCCCTCAATTTCCTGAACGGGTCTCTACCTTTTGGGAAGGAGCCTCTTCTGCCCCCTAGTGGTATTTGACAGTTCATCCACTGCCCCATCAGGAGATAAGTTACCTGAATTCAGCTCATTTAACTTTTTTAAATTTGATGTTTTCAGATTTAATGTTTGATATGATAGCAAACACAATTAATTCATTATAATTAATAGTACAAGCTAAAAAATATTCTTCAAAAAATGTTTACAAGAATAGATGTAGAACTACAAATTCATTATATATGCATGTTAAAGGATTGGACATGTTGAGATCTAAAAAGAGATTTACATACACAATATTACTGAGTATTTATCAATGAAAATTATCACCTAATGAGACTGAAAAGGAAAAGAATAAGGAATCCCAGTCAAGCTGCTGATGTATTATCTAGCTGAGACATTGGTGATGACGCCACCCTGCTGTATGTTTGCCGTCCAGTCCTCCTCTATGTACTGGTGGTAGGGGTCGTTGGAGTGCTCTCTCCTCTTCGATTTGACCGTGCTCACAAGGATTGCCACAATAATGAATGCGAGCATGCCGATCATCACTGCCAGATACCAGACGACGTCCTTGAAGTTCTCCTCAGCCAGAGTCTTGTCCAAAGCTTCAGCTGCGGCGGAGATGTTACGTCGCCAGTTATCCAGGTAATGACCCAAAACATTGCTCAGGGAATCCTCCAAGTGGAGAGTCATATTAGACCAATCAGATACTCTCATCTAGTTGGAAGTATAATAGAGGGTTAAAGATCAAGAAGAACAAAAGAAAGTCAGCATGAAAAATCACAAGTGAAAAAGCGATAATTAAATAGCCATCGAATAAATACTTTTCTCTGTCATTTATTTATGGATATTCCTTAGAATATAGCGCCAACTTGCTTAGAAATGTAAGTAAATAGATATGGTGGTATTGCCTTTTTCAAACTCCTGAGAACTGTCCTCTTCACTAAAGTGAAAAAAGAAACAATTATAGATCTATTTTATCAAATTTCTCAAGTAAAATAATTTAAACTTTGTCCAACTTGAAGAGAGAATATTTTTAGGACCATTTTATTTTTTCCCGTGTTATTAAACACAGGAAAGGAAACCATACTATGAATGTGAAATGTGGAACATTGGACATAATAGTGGATTTCTGCTACAGCTACATAAACTCCACAATTCCACCTCCACAGTTAGCAGCTAACTCTAAACTCAGGTAACCACACGAGGACCAGCTTCTCTACGGTACTAACCTTTCCCCAGGTTTTAAAGGGCCTCATCGTGAAGATGGTGAGGAGATCAGGAAAGGACGGAGTGGGAACAGAACAAGTCAATGATGAAGAGTAAAGCTGGTCAGTCTAAGGACTTTATCTCACAGCAACACCGTCAGCTCCTGCTGGCTTTGTGTACCTTTTTAATCTTTTCTGTTTGGCAGAGCAGTGTGTGTGTGTGTGTGTGTGTGTGTGTGTGTGTGTGTGTGTGTGTGTGTGTGTGTGTGTGTGTGTGTGTGTGTGTGTGTGTAGGAGTGTGTGTGTGTAGGAGTGTGTGTAGGAGTGGTTGTCATACATGACTTTGAAAATGTTAAACATACAAAACACTGTTACTTTCTCTTGCTGATAAAGGAAAAGGAGTACAGAAAGTCTTTATAATCTGACAAGAAACATGCTCATACAAAAAAAAAACCAAAACTCTCCTAAATCTTAAAAAATAATGTTCAATATTATTATTATTATTATTATTAATTATTATTATTGTTGTTATTAGTATTGCTAACAACAACAATAATAATAATATTATAATAATAATATTATAATAATAATAATAATAATAATAATAATAATAATAATAATAATAATAATAATAATAATAATAATAATAATAATAATAATAATAATAATTGGAAATCACTGACTGGACTAGAGTGTCTGGTTGTTCTCCTCACCTGTAGTTCCTGATGTGCCCCCACAGGGGAGCACCGTACAAGCAAAAGATGTCTATCAGCCTATAGGAATTATGCTCACACTTTTTTTCTGAGTGCTCCTGCAGTGCAGCATTTTGGAGCCATATTGACTCATATTGATTAATTTGAGATATTTTTAAGATCAAATGTAGGATTATCGTCAGCCATAAAGCAGCACCTTGAAGTCAGCAAGGAGACATTGTCTCGTTCAAGGACCCTGGAACTCTGTATCTCTTTGTTAAAAAGAGTGCTTGAAATATGATCCAGCTTTTGAAGGAGTGGCGTGACCCCCCCTCCCTCCCTCCCTCAGAGCTACACATGACTCACACTGTCTCTGATCACTTCCAGATTATTAAGGTTCCGCCAACTGTACGTTACACACTGTAACCTGAAACAAGAGATAAGTGGGACAGCAAATACAGTTCAGAACCACAGCAGTGTGTAGGACAAAGAGTCAGGAATACACACATTTAAACACACAATAATATGTCTGTATGAAATATGTGTAAACTATCTAAATTGAAGAAACACTGATGGGAAGGCCAAAATCTGATATTTGCAATATATTAAATTCAGTATTCAGTTTTCAGTGTCTGCAGATCTGTTTCACAACTTATTGCTTCTTGAAAACAATAGGAACTCTTCTCTTAAAAACATAACGCAACACTGTGGTGAAATGAACTGACTCCAGGGATCTATAATAAATATATCAGTCCCACATCCAAAGATAAGAAAAATGTTTAGCAAAGCAAATAACTGCTGCTGAGAAAATGAACTAGTGCACACAAGTAATTAGATATTTACTACTGCACTCAGTGAGTGAATGTGTGAAACATGTGCACTTCAATGTTGGGGGGGAGTCGCCTTAGGTAAACAAACAGGTGACCTGCCTCTAGCATCCTGCCAGTAGGACAAGGAGAGTCCATTCCTAAGAATTTTATTTTACATTTTTATTTTAAATGTTATTTCGTTGTGCTCTTATCGTTTCTCTTGTGGCAGCCACCTGAATGAGACCTGAGGTTATTGTATTAAAAAAGTCCAGCTTTGATGCATTATTTTGCATTTTCTCAAATCTTTCAACCATGGCAACCCAGAGATTATGAATGAATTTTAGCAGATCTACGAAGCACGATTACAATATTCATGAAACAACTAGTCAAGTAGCTCTTAGTGGTTCTAAACTGGAATATGTTTACCCTAATTTATAATAATGTTGAATGAGTATCTACAGATAACATAATTTTAATATTATGCATTTTCTCTTAAATTGATTGTTAATTACATTTTTATAAAAACACAAGAGCAGGGTAAACAAAACCGATCTGTGATCAATGAAAATATGAAAAACTATGGAAATGTCTAACGCAGATCCCTCTGGTTTAGAACTAAACTGACCAGGAGCCATCTGACATCATCACAAGTCTCTCTCTGTGTGTGTGTGTGTGTGTGTGTGTGTGTGTGTGTGTGTGTGTGTGTGTGTGTGTGTGTGTGTGTGTGTGTGTGTGTGTGTGTGTGTGTGTGTGTGTGTGTGTGTGTGTGTGTGTGTCCTCACAGAGGACTTGAGCATGTGATTGTGTGAGGGCATAAAAATAATTACGATGAAATTTAAAAAAACAAAACAAAACAAACCATAACATTTAAAAACAGCTGACTTTTAAGGGTCAACAGGAAAGAGGGACTGACCCGGTTATGTTAACAACCTTGACAGAGCAGCAGAGCATTGCAATGAACATACTGGGTTTCAATCTAGCCTTTTACAGCTAATATTGTTATTTTACTCTATAAATAATAAAATTATTATTTTAAGGAATTTGTTTCCATGAAGACTATTTAGCATTATACTTACACGGTCAATACAGAACTGAGCTCAAGGCTTGTGGGTGATAACTTGGTTGCGTTTGACCTGAGCAAGCACTCCCCTCCCTCTCTATTGTCTTGAATATTTCCATTCACCCTCACCTATTTCCCCAAAGGCAGAGAGTTCACACCCCGATGTTAGTAAGGGGCAATGTTACAAAAGTGATAAGGACTGTTTTTCTCTGCACACACTGTATGTAAAACACCACTATGGATGTATTCGGTTTTATTTTATTTACTTAAACTAAGCACCTATATCTTACATGATAGGGCACCTTAGTGTTTCCATAACAAAAAGCCTCCGTCAGCAGTGTACACTTACCTCTACAGCCCCCCGGGCTGTTGATGTGTCACTAATCAAGAATGTTGTTGTCAATGATCAGTTTGACCCATAAGGATGGGCAAAAGCCTCACTGGGGTATGCTTCATTGGTTCTCATTCATTGTGTTGTTGCCCCAGACACAATTCTTTCCACTGTTTTGACACTATGGGGTAAATATTTCCTTTTGCCATTGAAGTCCTGTTCCATGGATTAATGCCAGAGTACCAGGCACGCTGCGGAAGTTTAGTCGGGGCTTTGCATGAGGAATGGCAGGAATGTATTGACTGTGTGTTTGCCATGTATTTGACAGGTCATTCCACATTCCCAACATGGCTGCTTCTATTCTTGATATAATAGGAGCACGGAAAACAAAACATTCACTTTTGTATTATATTGTGGTATGCATTATTATTCAGTCATCAGATCACAATAATGTCCGATTTTTGTTCATATACAATTCAATTCAAGTTTATTTATAAAGCACTGAATCACACAATTACTGCGGACTTGAAAAATGCATCCCCTGATTCACAGAGCTCTGATTAAAATGAATGCCATGGTTTTGTTTTTGATTATTTCCTCTTGTATTCTGTAGTGGACTTTCTTATGCTTTCTGTTTCCTGTGTTTCTCTTTTGATTTTCCCTCCTCCGTGGCCATCGAGCAATCTCTCATCCTCTCCTTACTCTGTGTATTTAAACTCTTTGATGTCTTGTGCTGAGTTTATCAGTTTGTCTCCATTTCCTCCTGGGTTTTGTGAGTTATTTTCCTTTTTCATCTTCCTTTTAAACAGTACTTGCTTTTTGGATCTTGCTTTGAGGATTCACTGTTGAGAAACCTGATTTGGACTTTTTTTTGTTATGCTTTATGTCATCAAAATCTTTTCGTTCAAACTTTTCCCTGCACCTCGTAATGCGTTCATTTGAGTTCTGTATGTTGAACTTACCCTAATCCGAACACTTGGCTTTAAAAAAAAAAAACAGTATCAGTTATCATTTCTATACACATTGTACTTCTCCTTATGACACTGAAGACAAGGATATATTCAACAAGCTCCACATGTGCAGACATCACTAACTGGATGGTGTCAGATTTCCTACAGTAAAACAGTGATAAATACACTTCTATCATCAGAGGTTATTAAAATTACAAAACATATTGGGGCAATTTAAATGTCAATTTTGACATTCACATTAACACAGTTTTCATGTTTTTTCCTTATAGCATATAAATATTTAATAATTACATCATCATTCACTGAAAAGCTACAAACAGACTTTGATACTTTCAATGCATCCATTGGGGGGTTCTAGGGTCCCCCCCTCTGGGGGCTGAGACAGAGGTTTGTGAATGTAGACTGTTTTTGTTACATGATTGCGTGAGGAAGGCTAAAAACACTTGGCAGAAAATTGTGTCCACACCATTCACACCACACCATTTCAGCACAGTGGTAAAGTGTGTAGCGCTGTTGCCTCACAGCAAGAAGGTTCTGGGTTTGATTCCTTTCTACATGAGGTTTACACAGTATGTTCTCTCCGTGTCTGCGTGAGTTCTCTCTGGGTTCTCCAGCTTCCTCCCATCTCCAAAAACAGTCAGCTTAGGTAAACTGATCACTCTAAACTGTCTGTAGCTGTGAGTGTGTGTGTGTGTGTGTGTGTGTGTGTGTGTGTGTGTGTGTGTGTGTGTGTGTGTGTGTGTGTGTGTGTGTGTGTGTGTGTGTGTGCGTGCATGTGTGTGTGTGTGTGTGAGTGGTTGTTTATTGTTGTGTGTGGGCCTGAGATGAGCTGGCATCTCAATCGGGGTGTTCCCCACCTCTCACCTGTAGCCAGCTGAGATGAGCTTCAGCAGACTCGTGACCCGTGTGTCATCTACAGGAAGGTGAATGAATGATTAATGTTCTAAATCTTTTTTTCTATTAGACTGATTCACTTTCATATCAACTGTCTTTTAGCTTGAAGGATAGAATTACAGTACTCAAAATTTTAATGATGGCATTCAAGGTTCAGAGAGATTTTATCATTGTTTTTATTAATTTATCATACTTACTGTTTTATTATCAAAATGTCTTAGTGGTTGTTGCTTAATTCTTAATTTGTTTGTATTATAGTACATCTGTCCTAGTATTTCATAAGTATCTCATAACTTGACAAGTTATCAACAAAGGTATTATTGATTATTAAAAACCATGCTTTCAAGAGTAGTCACTGTTATGGTACCATTCTCTGGAACAAACAGCGTTTCAGATGTAAATGTTGATGTTAAAATGTTAAAATAACTATAGTTTCTTGTTTTTGATGAGCACCCAGTCCGTTTCATTCAGAAGCAGAATTGATAAGAAAGTTATCATTCAAAAGGGAGAGATGAGAAATTTACAACTCTAGAGAGGTCACCATGTCCCAACCCATGGACTGTCTGACAAAAATTTCTGTTCAACTCAGCAGTTGCCTCTCTTGTTAAATAAAAATAGTGGAGCCAAAGGTGTTTTTTCCTTTGCTGTTCCTGTCAAGGAGCCGCCGCTGGACCTCAAGCTGAATTACTACTGTAATATAAAATAAATACAGATGTGAAAGTACAATTGCTCAAAATATACTATTCAATCATGACTATCTATGGAAATGATAAATGGAACTGTTAAAATGAAATATATAACTAAGAATGAGAATAAAGATAACATTGTGGAGAGAAGTGCGAACCACTGTCACAATGGTGTCCTCAGATACTTCTTGTGTTATTGTAACACAAGAAGTAAAACAATCAGTATTCTTGTCAGGAGTTAGATTAGAAGTTTAAGGCTATCCTGCCTCGCCGTTTGTGGTGAGAGCAAAATGTTGGTCAGGTTAGCTTATCTGACAGCTGCAGGGAGGTAATAATGGCTCCTGTTCACTGAAACCTACTGTAGTTTCAACCGAGAACGAAACAATCCTCAACCTTCCAAATTTGCATTTCTACCTTACACACATCAAAAAGAAGTTACTTGTGAGCTGTGAATAAGATTGTAGGCCTGGAGCTTTGAGAGCTAAATGAAAAGATATGAGAGCTCTATCAATTTACTCATCAAATTTAAAGAAATAAACATGTTTTTCAAGTGGGCGGCACAGTGGAGCGCTGGAGTTTTCATGTTCTCCCCGTGTCTGCGTGGGTTTTCTCTGGGTTCTCCGGCTTCCTCCCACCCCCAAAAACATTCACTTCAAGTGGATTGAACTTTCCAGATTGTCTGTAGGTGTGTGTGCGTGTGTGTTTGTCTGTGTCTACACGTGGCTAAGTGGTGCATTGGCGTCTCTTCTGGAGTGTCCCCTGCCTCACGCCTCCAGTCGGCTGGAATAGGCTCCAACGACCCACGACAACAGATGAAGCGGGTATGGAAGATGAACGAATGAATAATAATTAATTTCTAGAATTAGCAGAAAAAATATGAAAATCAGATAAAAATAAAAATAACATTCAAGCTACGTTTCTATTTTTTAATCTTGTGAACTCTCCTACTGTTAACCTATTTATACTACACATACATTTTCAAAGTCATTCGAATTAGATGAAAACATTCTTTTAAATGCCACTTTATCCATCTATCCATCCAATTTATTTAGACAAGATGTTTACAATCTTGTCACTTGGCCATGGCTCTACTAGAGCCTATCCCAGCTGGCTAAAGGCCAAAGGTGGGGTACACCCCGGACGAGACACCAGCTCATCACAGGGCCAACTGCCACATCACAGGAAAAAATTTGGATTCAAGGCCCGTCTGTAGAAAGTATCACTCCTCAACTGCACTCATGTCCCTCACTCTGTAAGGGACATGACTGAGCCCCTTACTGGAAACACCCCCTGATCCTCCCCTGAGTCACATGACAATTTACTGACCCATATTTGTCGGAATCTCATTGGCAGTTAATCAGATCAATGTATGTGACTGGTTGTCTTTCTCTTTCTTTTTTTCCTTTTTTTCTGTGTCACATCTATGTTACTCTATTTTAATGTGGTAATATGTGTCACGATAACCCTGATGAAAACCCTAAACAATAAGGTGTTGCTGGTAATGCTGTATAACCCTAACAATCACCTTAAACACACAGTCATCTACAGTGTTCTGAGCCATAAGTATTTAGAGGCAGTAGATGCCTATTAAAACTTTTGACACCATATGAAGACCAAAAATAGTTGCGGCTTTGCTCAAATCCTGACACCTGCTGCTACACATTCCAGGATATGTACAGTATATATGTGCATACGACCTTTTGGACAGGTCACACTCACAACATTTATATTGAATTTTGAGGCCTACGTACAATGTATTGATATAAAACTACCACATTTTAGTTTTCATTAATGTTACACACAGCTAATGACAAGCCTTGCAGCATTATATATCTGGTCTGATAATACCATCATTCTAAGACAGCGCAGCTATTTAAATCTAGCATTTGCTCGACACAAGTTGTTTGTGTTTTCACTGTTTCAAACAGACAATGAACAAAGCATGACCTTGTGGCCAGTACTTTTCCATGAGGAAAATAATACTAGTTTTCTCTTGGGAAAGAGGGAGTGTGTGAGTCTAGTATTAGGAAGGTGTGTAAGAAGACTGATTGATGACATTCACATTTACGAATCAGGTTTTACAAAGGAAACCCACACATTTTGCAATAAAATATTCTTGAAGTATTGAGAGTGTGAATGTAATAATTAAGCAAACATCATAGATCAGAATTTATTATGGTTATTTCATTAACGGCTTCATATTTAGCATATATTCATATTTAGGAGATTCCTGACAGTCTAACATGTGAGACTATTATGTAGAGTGGGTTTGGATGCTAAATGTCAGAAGATAATCATTAGTGACTAAACTGTTAGAAATGCTTGCATCCTCATATAGCGAATTAAAGAGTGTTAGTATTTTGTTCAAGCATTGCTGTGCATTTGAGTCCAACATGGTTGTAGATTACATCTTAGTCTTTGTCATGTGACATATTTGTAAGAGCAGAACAAAGCAAATTGTCACATTTAATTTTTTGAAAAGTGAAATTTATGTTTATACATGTGACTTTTGTATTTCTGCTGTAGCATATTTCAGTGTAAGATCATCTTTTTAAATGACAGACAGGGTATTGTCCGATTCGTTCAGATAACTACACTGCCACATATTTATTCAACTACTCATGTTGACTCGCAGTCTGAAAAATGTATAAGGGTGTGGCTCTCCTCAAGCAACAGTAAACTGGTGCCATCATTGAAACTCTGATATCCACACTCATGGTTCAGAAAAACTCTAATCAGATTTTACAGATTTTACAATAAGACTCAGCATCACACATTCATGATAGAAGCGTGAGGTCAAGTTAGGAACTGTGGGTTAAGTTAACATTTAGATCAGCAAAGAAAACAAAGATTAGCATTTAGGAAGTTACTGATATTTTAACTTATTAAGCCCCTGTGGGTCAGGATGTGTTTGGTTCGTAACCATTTATTTTAGGTCAGTTCCCAACAGCCACTCCATGCTACATTTTAACTTTTTGCTATGCTTCATAGGGCAAGAGCGATGAGTGACTGTATAATCTGATACCTTTCATGGTCTGTAAGTCAAACTCTGACTTCAGGGGATTTTTCCAACAGTATAAACTGTGTCCCACATTAAAAAAAGTGCAATAGTAAACACATTGCCTGAGCATATACTGTAAATTATTATATTAGATCTTAGTGTTCCATCTTACACCTTGGCCTCTGCACTTACTAATAAGTAAGGTTTAAAAAGTACATTATCATACGGTAATTTCTAATCTTCTAAGCTACAGGGATGGTGTTCAGTTCAAGTCAACAGACGGATGGAGCGAGACGTGGACAAAAGTGAGACTTTTTAAACAAATTGGTTGAATACTTTGTACAGCATTGACTTAGTCCTTTTCTAACGCTGAGCAGATTAACAAAGCCTAACAGTGGGCTGTATAATCCTGATCAATATTAAATCTTAGAAATACAGAAGAGTCCACCCCACCCCCAGGATAAACTCTTTCACACAATCTCCCAAACATTTTATATTGGTGTGTAAACGATGCACAAGGTCACTTCAAAACAATTTCAAATAGAAATTACCTTCATCATAGAAATATGTTCTGTCAAAGCATAAAAATAAACACACCTTTTTTTCTCTCTCCACCAAAACTTTATTTTCAATCTCTAAAAATAAAATCCATAAAAATTCATAATCGCTCAGAAAGAACATTTTTAAAGCCCTTTCCCACACCGCAATCATCATCTACCAATCACCACGATTATGCATCATCCATGCCTGACATTGGCAAGGATTGGTCTGTCTCATTGTGACAGCAACAGTTTAAACCAATGTCATTCAACACAATGCATTTTTAAAAATACATAAACAAAAAGCTTTTCTTTACGTTTTAGTTTCCTGGCAGTGAGAGCGTTGATGTCCAGGTATCTTTCCCAGAGGAAATATTGACAGTCCCAAAGCCAGCTTCTTTTAGCTGGACCCATAACTTTAGTGATTTTACATCAGTTTCTCCAGTTACGTTATGTGGTAATCCTGTAACAATCAACTGAAATGTAACTTCTGCTTTGCATGATCACACTCTGCTGACATGCAGCTAACTGAAAATGTACAATATGACAAAGCGGCTATATCAAATGGCTTTAAATGTGTGGTAGTCACTGCACAATATGAAGTCTACTTTTGTTTTCTTTGACTTTTCCCACTTCAGCGTTGCAGACTAAGACACATTTGGTAAGAAGTTTATAAAATATGCACTTCAAACAGATATTTCAGTTTTGCAGAATACTATATTTACATCGACATGGTAAATACACAAAAGAGCTTACTACAGAACATACTGTATATACAGTATAAATATACATAAAATGGGCGAACCAATGAGCCCTGAATTACATCATACACGTTAAAATAATGTACACTCAGCACACATTTCAGACAATGAAAAAAAGGGAGAAATGCATAAAATATAGATTAATACAGAATGATGAGCACTGGAACTTCTGGCTTTTTGCTAATAATAATGCTTGAAAATGCTTCACGTTGCCTTTTAAGAACTACATAGGAGGAACAAATGCAATACCTAAAGTCCCTTACTGTGACAACACATTAAATAAAAATGAAAAAGAACCATAATTAAAAAAAAAAAATACTACATAAAATTGGGCTATTCATTAAAGATAAAATGTTTTCAAATTACAGTTTCTCAATTCTAACCTTGTGCTCTTATTTTTTCTGTGCTGAAAAACTCAATTATTCTAAATACCAGATATTTGATGTAAGCTTGACAAAATATGCTTTGCTACAATACTTCCAGTACACTAAATCATACTTTCAACAAGAGAGGAGCGGAAAACCTTAAATCACAGAATACATTGTTTTTCACTACACTAAAAGAGGAAGAGCATATATAAGGCAAATGTCACAACAATTCAAAAGTCCAGGTAAATGGAAGTCAGGTTAGCTAGCAACAAGCAATGTACAAAATGGACACACCAGTGCCAAATAAGCCTCAATCATAAAAGAATATACTTTTTCTCATCTGGAGAAGGCTTAATCTAATCATTAATCTAATCAAAAGGTTTAATCTAAATCTAATCATTTTAAAATGATTAGAATATGCTTAGATCCCTGTTAAAGAGCTACAAAAAGACAACTGTAAATATTACAGAGTTTTCAAATCTCCAAAGATTCCACTGTTTATATGCAAAACCTGCTGCCCTCCGTTGCCGCGTGCCTCCTGAACTTCCAAATTAATAAAATCCCCGAGACAGTTTAGTACAGGGTGCAACTACAATGAGAAATAAACAAACATGAAGATGTCCAGAGCGCACACTACTAGTAGACCCAAGTTTAGGAGTAGTTTAATTCTGGGTGGTTCATAAAGCATCTCAGCGATGCTTCTTCCTTTCTCCCGCTGAGGTTTTTGGTCAGTGCTCTGTGATCCTTCCTTATATCCACAAAACCAATTCAGAAGACGCATAAACTTCCTCATCTTCTCATTATCATGGCAGCTTTCCTCAGCGCTGACAATCTCTATCTTTCCACTATCAAACTGTTGTGCTGGGGTGGTGACCGGAGAGGACTCTGTGCTCGGTGTTGATGGGTCGTGGTCGGTGGATGACACCAGGAGTTTAGCATTAGCCCCGTCGCAACACCGGTCCGTTTTCACATCTGTGGGAATTTCTTTACGAAGGTTTTCACTACTATTCCCAGGGCTCTTCTCAGTCAGTCTGTACGTTTCTTCACGGTCCTTGACAGGCACCATTTCAATGTTGCGGAGCCCCCAGAATGTGGTGGTGTGAATCTGCTCCTCATCTGGTGGGGAGGAGCAGAGGCTAACCACTACTGCCACCAATCCTGAAATCCAGAACAGCATAGCGGCAAAATACATGTAGTGAACGTTCACTAAGAAGCCGGGTCTATTATCTGGCTGGTCACAAGGAGGCGGACGATAAATAAATGCTAGAATCAGCCGTACAGTACCGAGTGTGAACCCTGTCATGCCTCCCCAAAAAGCACCTTTCTCGTTACATCGTTTCCAGAACACGCCAAGCAGGAAGAGGGCAGCTATTGGGGGGGTTAAGTACCCGGCAACTTCTTGGATGTAGAAGTACGTTTGCCCGCCTTGCATTTCAACAATAGCAGGGACCCAAGCGATGCTGATCCCCACCATGACCACAACAAAGATGCGACCTACGATGAGCAGCTCACGCTGAGATGCCAGCAGTCGAAAACTCTGGTAGATGTCTAGGGTGAATATGGTGCTTGCGCTGTTGAATATAGAATCTAGATCACTCATGAGAGCAGCGATCACCACCGCCATCATCAGACCCCTCAGTCCTACAGGCATCACTGCCATAACCAACCGGGGGTAGGCAATGTTTGAGCACCCAGCCTGAGAGCCACACACAGCCATGCAGTGCTCTGGATTGATGCAGATAATTTCGTCTGTAAACAAGATGCGGGAGATCATTCCTGGAATGACCATCACAAACATGGGCAGGATTTTGAGGAACCCAGCCATGAGTGTGGAGGACTTTGCGTGGGCAATGTTCTTGGCTGCTAGCACCCTCTGAACGATGACCTGGTCGGCACACCAGTACCAAACAGATGTAGGCGTCTGGCCAATCAGGAAGCCTGGCCATGGGATGTCTTCATCCAGGGGACCTCGAAGGACGTGTAGTGAATCTGGTTTAGGCTCAATGCGGCAGGAATTAGTATAAGTAAAATTTCCAGCGGCAATTATAGCAGAAACATTTGGAACTGCCTGCATGTATTTAGTTCTGACGGCTTCCAAGCCACCAACTTTCACCAGGCTGATAACAGTTAAAGTTAGGGCTCCACCAACCATCAACACTGCCTGAAGGGCATCTGTGTACATTACTGCCACCAATCCACCAGTGACAGTCAGCAGTGCAGTCATACTGATAAGAAGAACAATGGACAAATAAAGGCTCCACCCCAGGGACTCCTGAATGAAGAGAGCTCCAGCATACAAAGCCACAGACAGTTTAGTAAAAATGTAAAGCAATATAGACAAGAAAGCAAAATAAACCTTTAGCCTGCTGCCACCGAAGCGTTTCGACAGGTACTCTGGCATGGTGTAGACCTGTGAGTGGAAGTACACAGGGACAAACACCCAGCCCAGCAGCTGCAGAAGTAGAAGTGCATTAAATTCCCACGCTCCCACAGCATAGCCACTTGCTGCTCCTGATCCAGCCAGGCCTATGAAATGCTCGCTGCCAATGTTGCTGACGAAGAGTGATGCGCCTATCACTACCCATGTCATGGAACGTCCGGCCAGGAAGTAGCCAGTCACAGTGCTGCGATTAGATTTCCACATGGCAAGAAACCCGATGGCAAGCACCAGGATAAAATACAGTGCTACTACAGCTATGTCCACTGCTTCCATTCCAGGGCCCATTTTTTCCAAGAATACTTAAAAAACTCAAAACTATGTGAATCTTTACCAAAAAATGTCAGTTCTCTTTATAGGGCCAATGGAAATGCTCTGCTTTGGTTTGCTGTCTGGATGGAAGCTGCAGTATCCACCGTCAGGTCAAATACACTAGTCGTGCTTCGGGGGGGTTATCCACCGGCACTGAGGTCGTTCTAGATTTAGAGGACGATGTTGCAGGTCTCTGGTCTAGAAAAGCCTAGAGTTAATATTCCTGCAAGACAGCAAAAACAAAGAGAAACACCTCATTAGAGCCTTAATTTAAGAAAAAAAGTACACCGAACATGAATGCCTGAAAGGTTACAAAAGCCTCCCTGAAAACGTGATTCAGACAAGGCTGGGAAGACTACCAGTCAAATATATCATATTCCACACCACGAAATGATCAAAATCATTAACAATACTCATCAAATGTGACATAACATTCTACAAACAACATAAAGGTTATGTCTCTACAGCAACTAAAGTCTTTTTTCCAGTGCCAGTCGTTGGGTTGGGTATGACTTCAGTACTGTACTTTAGATTTTTAAGGAAAACACCTGAAACTATGTCGCTGTAAAAACGTTAAAGAACTTTTAAAAACATTTAGTAAGATATAACGCAGGCTAAATTAAAAAAAGGCAGTTTGTGATCAGTCAACAGAGAAGTTTATTTCATGCATAAATGAAGAGCAGTTTGATTTTTACATTGACATGCCAAAATACATTTACATTATATCTTATTCTGTTATCCTCATGCAAATGTGTGAAAAAAGGTCACTGCAGACTGATATAAATTGAGATAGTAGTAATAATATAGAAGGGGATTCAACAGAATCCTGTTTTGTTTCCATGTCAGTCTTTCTCACCAACACACATTAAGTAAGTTCTGTCACGGTTTTACTTGACATGCATATTCAAAAATAACCCCAAGCATTCATCCATTCCTTCTCACACCCAGGTTTCCTACCTATCCTCTTTAATAAAATAAATGTTTTCATTTGAGCATATTGTCAAAGGCAACAGTCTTGTGTGTTCAACACAAAATGGGTTTGTGTGTGTAACTGGGTGTGGGTGCACTTGGCCAGAAATAAAGTTATTTAATAATTATAGAATTATTCTGTAAAGTTAAATAATGCTGAACTGTAACACTATCACTACTTGCAATCACAAGAAAATATATGGTCCTGTGTCAAAAGGACACTATCCATACCCCAAGATGATTCATATAATGTAGTTTAACTGAAACAAGGTTGATGGCCCATTTTGTTTAGTATGAAGAACTCCAGAGAAACTACAACGTTCACCAGAGGAATAGCAAAACACAAGAGATGGCTAAACCCAACATTACAGTAAATAAAACACAATAGGAGGTAAACATCAACAAGACAAAACAAATGAAGGCAAACTTAACTTGATCAACTTCATTTGTACAACTGAGACATTCACAGGAATGCAGAACTGATCCAAAGTATGAGAGCAATAAACAGCTGCCTACGGGCCCGCATGGAAGGCAGGGGCTCCAAATATCACAACTGAGCTTGAAACGTTTCCTCATACTGTAGTTTATAAAACCCAATATTTTATTATCGAACTGTTGTAATCTTGAGATTTATCACTGTCGTTTTCCTCCATATAAGAGAGACGCTGTTCATTTAAGCCATTTGACAGTCCTACTGCACTTCCCACTACAGATTTTGTTAACCGATGCAATTAAAGTGATCAAGTAAATGAACTGTTGACTGGTTTATTTTGTAACCCTGCAGTAGTACATCATGTTTAATATCCCACATGGTACTGAGTAACTTTGAACACTGAAGTCCAAACCACCAGATCTAATCCAATCCAAAACTAAACTCAATAAATGAATAAAAACATGTCAGGCAATCAACGAAATGATCCCAGTAGAACACCTACAATAACGGATAGATATGTAAATCTATGCCTGCAGCTAACTAAATCAAATTCAGTTTATGGCCAGCTCTGGCCAAAACTGCTTCACCCTAGTTTGAATCATGAATGAAAATAATATCTTAACCAGCTGGCATGTATAGCCAGCGGTTCACTCAATGAACCAGTGGCGCTTCATGGATGGTTAGTGGAATTAAAGCCCAGAGGTGTCAACAAGCCTTTAACACTACAAAAAACAGGCAACAGTGTGGGATCAGGCATGCACGGATGCAGCAATCAATTGATTCAGTGTAAATCATTCATTCCTTCATTCATTCTGCATCTTCAAGAAGTCTGTATTCTCATCAACTCTCTATTCCTGAATGACATTCAGGATTAAATTGTGCAAACTAATCTCACTTTACCCCCCAGGTGCTGGAGGCATCTCTCCTGGTGACGCCTCCCCACACTGACAGCTGCGCTCATTTGACAAAAACAATGAATGACAAGAGTAACACGGCCACGCAGGTTTAATACTGATAAAAAGCACAAAAATTATACATTAAATCATTTTAAAAGCTACTCTTCCCCTCAGCTGGACGTCATTATCCGTTTAAACAGTAGTACCTTGTTAGCTAGCGTTAGCCGACCCGCTAAAGATGCTACACGCCACTGTAAACCAAAATGTGGATGTGGACCGAAAACAAGCGGCTCTCCGTGGAGTTCCGGTCGCCACAAACCCGACAGAGCCTCGGAGGTTTCGCTGCTTCTCATCGATGTTTTGTTTAGTCGCTAGATGCCCGTTCCAGTCAGAAACGTATCGTCGCCGTCGCGCCCGTTACACGATCCCCTTTCCTGTTTATAACCGCCTCTCCAGAGCCACGCCCCTCCAGAGCCGCGCCCCTCACGCGCGTCCGAACACGCCCGTGACGATTAACGGATTAAAGGCAGTCAGAAGTACTCCGATCAGTTATATGGGATCCACGCCACGACCTTCACGTGGCCGTAAACCAAAGTGTGACAAGGTTTGTGGGGCTAGATGGATATGACGTCAGAGCTGGGAGATAGTGACGACATCACTGGTGAAACCGTATTGGACAGCAATTTTTTATTTGAACTTTTTTTTTTTTCTAAACTGAAAATGAAGATGATTTGTTTACCGCTCTTTCTGGATGATTCTATAATATTTTACAGTAAGGTCGTGGGATGATGCTGATATCTAGAACAATAGAGAAACTGTCCACTGGAGCTTAACTGCAGAATTTCAATGCATTGCATTATTTTCAAGCTTTTACGCCAACAACAAGGAACAAGGAACGTATGTATTTGCAAGCAAAATGGCAAAGCGGAAATTATTGAAGGTTAATCATTTAGAGAAATAGGAGGAAACACGTGGATTATAGTCTCCTAACATTACTGACATTGTTTGAGGATTATCGATCATACTTATTCTCTCGGCTACGAAATATTACGTTCGCCATAAGGAACGTTATGTTGAATAATGAGGATTAAGCAAATCTAAAATTCGTACTCGAGCTGGAGTTATTTGTAAAAGTCAGGTAAAAAGACGCATTATTGACTGACTGTGGGTTCAGCAGTCAGATGTGGATGACTTCACAAACATCACAGAGGCAGACATACCGCTGCAAGGAGGCAGACCGAGTAAATTTCCACTCACCCCCGTAACAAATATTCTGGAAATTTCCATTTCACCAAAAACTACATTTCCCATAAAACATTTCTATCGATCGCTTTTGGACCGACAGCATGTCGCGTTCAGGAATCTTGGCGGCGGCATCGCGTTTGCAGGAAACATGAATCAATTCACTGTCACTTGTTTACCTTCTACAGTCGTGGCTTTTACTCTCCTTCAGCTCTACAAGGGCTGCAAAGATTACGAAACAAAAAAATTTGAATGATGAAATCTTAGAGTAGAGAGCCAATCCTGATCCTGAGTATCAATTTAAGCATTTTTAGTAAGTATGAAAATTAATCATGATAAGAGATGTCCATCAATCTTACCAGTATACATAGCAATATAATAATTACATCAACAGAAAGTGTTTTTATAGGAATGACACAAATATTAAAAAAAAAAAAAGGCTTATCATGAAATCTAAAAATGTATGAATTTGTATGTAAAAACAGTCTTTTCAGGTCACTGTTCAGTCATCCGACTAATCAAACATTAAAATAGAATGAGCTAAAGAAGAAGGCACATGTGTTTTATTTGGTAAAGCAAGTATTATAGTTGCAGGAAGTATCACTTATTCTGTTAAAGCAATAAAGCTTAACGCTATAAACCAATACAGTATAGCAAAATGAGTATTTGTACAATTAAACAGTAAATGAAAGTTTTACCTAAAATATTTGTACCAATGAGTCCTCTGGCTCAGACAGCCAATGGTTTCCCATCACATATCGATGTTTTGCATTTAGCAGAGAGAAACTGCAGCACCTGCCTCTGAAAGATTATCCTTGACAATGTCAGAGTGATTTGAATGTCTCACATGCTTCTGACAAGGTTATTGGCTCATCTCCAAATGAAACATTTCACCTTGGCCAGCTATTGCATAAACAGGCCAGTCACAAGACTTGTGCTGCTGATCTGAGCACCACAGCTGCCTCTCGTGGTGGATTACAATGAGAATTGGCCCGTTTGGTTTAGCACTGCTGTCTCTTCCAGATTATATTTAAGTCAGGCAAAATATGACAAAAGCAGAATTTAAATGTATTTGTATTATTGAGTTGGCTGCGTCTCTGTGTGGCTCCGCGGTGCACTGGCATCGCAACCAGAGTGTCCCCCGCCTCACATCCAAGCAGTTGGGATAGGCTCCAGCTCCTTGTAACCCCGGACAGCAGATGAAGCGGTTAAAGATAGATGGATGGATGGATGGATGGATGGATGGATGGATGGATGGATGGAAGTTGACATGAACACAAAACAACAGCAACTTGATGGTCAGCTTTTTAATGCCTAATACACTCTAGAACTCCAAAATTTTGTAAGATCAGTGCTGTCCATATTAATTGTAAATGCTCACAAATATGTTTTGCTGATACATCTCTTATTTGTTTTCTTTGTTTTGTGAATTTCATTAAAGCAGTGTCATTGGTAATTTACACTACACCATCTTTTTTATTCCCTCAACCATCACACATTCACTTTTATCTTTTTGAAGCAAACTGTTAATCCACAGCTCCCCTCTGTGTGGCCTTCAAACACAGCATCTGTTATCTGTTGTCTTGTCATTGGTTAAACCTGTTTTTTTAACTTTTCAGTCTTATCTAAATAAAATACCAGCCACACCACACATGATTGGATATCTTTTTAAGAACGAAGTGGTGATTCAGTATAACATATCCCTACAGGGATTAATGAAGTATATTACATGTACATGTACATTACATTACATAACATAACATTACATCACATTACATGACAACATATCTTTATGGCATTTTCTGAAAAGTTGCATGTAAGTTGACATCAAATGTACCTTATCTGTGCCACTAATTCCATGTGTGGTTAAACTTCAATAGCGAGCGGTTTAATATCTGTCGGCTAACTGCTCAGTCGTGCTCCTTTGTCACAGTAAGCCTGAGTTAACTTGGGTGATCGACGAGTCCACCTCTAAGACCTCAGCCTCTGCTTCCTCTGTGTAAGACATGGCAGAGGGATTGAGGAGATCCTCAAAGTATTCTTTGCACCGCCCGACAATATCCCCAGTTGAGGTCAGCAGCTCTCCGACTCTACTGTGCACTGCTTTCCCCTCCTGAGGCGCCAAATGGTTTGCCAGAATTTCTTCGAGGCTGACCAATAGTCTTTCTCCATGGCCTCTCCGAACTCCTCCCAGACCCGAGTTTTTGCCTCCGCGACTACTCGAGCCGCAGTACGCCTGGCCTGCCTGTACCTGTCAGCTACCTCCGGAGTCTTACAATTCAACAAGACTTGATAGGACTCCTTCTTCAGCTTGACGGCATCCCTTACTTCTGGTGTCCACCACCGGGTTCGGGGGTTACCGCCGCGACAGGCACCAGAGACCTTGCGAGCACAGCTCCAAGCAGCTGCTTCGACAATGGAGGCGGAGAACATGGTCCACTTTGACTCAATGTCCCCAGCGTCCTGCGGGATCTGGAAGAAGCTCTCCCAGAATTGTAGAAATCTAATAAATTAATTTGAAATTATATTCTCCTAATGACATTGTGCTACAAGACCAGACTTGGTTTAGTAACTTTAATTTCTTTTAGGATTTTCCAATGTAATTGGCTTCGTCGATGTGCAGGTACATGTAGATTGACTGCTGTTTCAACATGTTAAAGACCGCATCATTGATGGACGAGCATCTGTCCAGATCACATGTGATGCTCCCCCCCCCCCATCACACACACACACACACACACACACACACACACACACACACACACACACACACACACACACACACACACACACACACAAGGATGAGAGGCTGGGGGGAGATGACCATAGGCCTGCTGAAAGCCTGTTTCTAGTGCCTATATCAGCTCAGGATGACCTCTGAAAGGGCCTGTGATAGGGCCTGTAATAGTGTTGTTCTTCATACTATCGCCTCTACTAGAGGTGAACAACACATGTGTCTCATGTGACTAAGACAGACAGAAAACAAGGACCAAGGCAGTCAGAGACTGCAACATCCATAGACTTACTCTGACCTACTTCCAGGTTAGGTCAGGGTACCCTGAAAGCAGTACCTGACAAGTGCATAGCTTTGACCTTTCAGGTAGGTCAAAGCTATGCACTACCTTTGACCCTAGATCAAAGCTAGTGCACTAGCTTTGATCTACGGTCTTACACTGGCCTTCTACCTCGTCTTTCTATCTTATCCAGTTCCTGAGTGTACAAAAGTTGAAATTTGATCTTGACCTACTTTTCTCAAGGTCAACGTCATCATCTTATTTTCATCCCCTTTGCTGCCCGAGTAATGTGCTTTTTGTTTCATCCTTCTATCTGCAACGGTTGCGAAGATATTTAGTGGACATACTAACGGACAAACGCATGGACAGACGAACACACTAACACTGACAATTACAATACATCACCGCTTTGAAGCAGTATGCAATAAAACTTGGAATGTCTAAAAGCTGTTCTAACGGTGTTTCAGCTACTGATGTAAGAACTAAAGCAGTTTTAGCTATTGTCAAGGAATCCATGCAAAATGGCTCTTGATTTCAGTTGTTATATAATATAAGTATATGCATGGGTTTGAATATTCTTCTTGTGAACTGTTTTTGTAACATGCATGTTGATTTACTGATTATTTATAAAACATTACAAAGTTTTATTAATAGGTTTCATTATTTAATAGATGTTGATATAGATGAGAGAACATTTATGTATGTCTAAAGAGGGTTATGTTGGTGATAAAACAACTGAACAGTCAAACAGCCACTTAATATTTACTGTACAATGTCAAACATATTGAAAATGAGGAGGTACTCCCATGAGATGCTGCAGAAGTCTGACGTGCGTGAACATTGTTGTTATTTTATTTATTTAACCAGGTCAGCCTCAGATTAAGAATCTCTTTTTCAAGAGGGACCTGGGCCAAGAAGGCAACATTATACGACATTCTCTGCTGTTGCCATGCTTCTCTCCCACTGGATTGTGCCTCAATAAAATAAATTAATAGACTACCAAGCCTTTTTCCCCTCTAATTTTATTGTGATTGTAATGGACTATATTTAAACTTTGCATTGACTCCCACGCCTACAGGTTTACAGGCTCAGAGTAAGTCAACCAAGAATCACAGGATTTACTCAGGGTTTGTTAACCCTGCTTCATGAAATGGCCCCTTGGAGCTAAATAATCATTATAAGTATTCAGCAGTTTTGATAATACTTCTTTAAGCAGGGGATAAACAGAAGGAAGGTGTCAATTAATTTATTTTCTTCCCCTCTTTCTTTTCTGATTTGGTTTCAGCTCATTAGAAACACCAGTATAATGTCATACGACACCCCTTATTTGTATTGTACACACACATGTAACCATAGCTCTTCGCGTCTCTTCTGTCAAAGCCCCGCTACCTTTGAATTAGCTAACATCACAGACACTGAACAGGTCTTACAGGGCTTTGACAGCTGGCTGAGGACTAACTTTGCTGTAACACGAGTTTGAATTTGAAACATGTATAGACCAGTTAGTATGGGGGGTGCAAACACTGTGAAATACAGGGATCAGATAAAATAGCAGTGAAATTAGAAATTGTGAAGGTGCAGACACACACATATCCATGATTATGGACCATTGTTTTGAGAATAACAAACATTTTGTGCAATTTAGAACTTTGCTAATAGATGAAGTCATAACCACAGGGGTCAAATTGACCCATAAAAGTCCTGTATTGATTCATACTCAAGTTTAGCACACATATTTAAGTGGGTTTGTTCATCAAAAACATGATTAAATAAAATAATGGAAGAAAAACAAAAAATATACAAGACCCACACAAGATCCTGAGTTAACCTGACCACTGAATTCAAGTCTTTCACATTTTTCAAAAAGACAGATAGGGTTCCTAAGTACAGTACATTATTTAGAGGGTGTTCATACAGATATAAAAGTGGTCACTTAATACTGCGCCATTTTTAAAACACAGTTGGCAGGTACTTTCCAATACTCAGTTTTGTCACTCAATCTAAATAAAGCCTCTCTATTATTAGGCATGGTTTCCATTTGTAGATGCGCTGTCATGTCATTGAGCGAAAAAGATTTTATTGAGCAGTGAGCTCATGTTCTCTGCTCCTGCATGAATAAAGTATATTCAAAATGGTGCTAAATACTGCAGTTGTCTGTGAGTATTAGAAGCCCTATTTGACATGTAGATTGGAAAGATGGCTTAAAATTCCACAGGCATGTATAATGTTTGGTGTGATAGATTTTTAAATATTTAACTTTTTTGTCAGTAATTTCATTATTCTAAATATTATGCATTCATGTGGCCACAATGCAAAGGTTTTTCAGATTATTCTGGAAGACTTTAAGCTATTTTTGTAGGCAAAATGAAGGAGTCACAATGGAAAACTGAGCATTTTCTTACACAGAAAACATGGTGGCAAAGAGAAATAATTTCAACACTGACCTCATTTCAACACCTCATTGCGGTTATTTATAGGACACAAAAATAAGTATATAGAGACATATATACGTGCGTATGTGTGTACGTGCGTGCGTGCATGTGTGTGTGTATACATAGTGGTGGTGGACAAAGAGCACAAGAGAGCAGTGGTGATAGATGTGGGGATTCCAGCTGATGCTAACATCAGGAAGAAGGAACACGAAAAGATTGAGGAGTATCAAGGGTTGAAAGAACAGCTGGAACAGATGCGGAAGGTCAAGGCTAATGTGGTCCCCGTGGTAGTAGGAGCACTTGGGATATACAGCACTTGGGATGTAGTGACCCCCAAACTGGAAAAGTGGCTACAGCAGATTCCTGGAACAACATCTGAAGCCTCAGTCCAGAAGAGCGCAGTCCTAAGATACTGCGCAGAACCATCAGATTCCCAGGTCTCTGGTAGAGGACCCAAGCTTGATCATGATACGCAGATACCACCCTACAAGGGTGATAGGGACTTTTTTGTTGTTATAAACATAAGGTACTATCATTACTACCTGTCTTCTGGAAGGTGAGCTACAGATAGGTTCAGAATTATTTTCATAGAGCAGGAGCTCCATCTAGTGATATTAATTTGCAATTGCTAGTGCTGATGTGAGTTCACGATCGTCTGAGTAAACCAATTATGTTTTCACAACCATTACAGTTGATACACAAAAGATGTTTTGTGATTAAGAATCGCACACTGAGGACTTATTGGGGTGCTTATCACTAAAGGTACACTGAGAAATAGAAAATGAGTGTCACACAAACTGACTCCATATACATTTTATCTTTATCCTAAGAGCACTGAATTGACTAAGTTTAGTCAAAAGCGTCGTGCTGATTCTTGGAGCAGATGCCAACTGACCTCTGCAGCAGGGCCCATGCTCACAGGTGTATGAGTAACCTGAGGGGACCAGAAGCTCAAAATAAGTCAGTAGCAACAGCAAAGAAAAGCTTTTGGCAATGGCAGATAGGTTTTGACAAATTTTTCATGGATGCAACCCATATACTGAGCTCTGCTGCTTACCTTACCTTACAAATGCATGTTCTTTACAAATGTTGCACCATTAAAAAATTAAATAAACAGGCTTTCCAGTGGCACAGTAAATGATTTATTGTCAACAACAAAGAATGTACCAAAGAGAAATTTCCTTACTATTTGTGTGTAGTTCATATGTTTGTATCTACATGAGTAAGCGCCTTTTTTTTTTTATTTCTATGAAGAGATTGGGTCTTTACAACATCCTACTGTTGCTGGACAGAATCACTGTCAAGAAAAATAAATGATTTTTGTTTAATTACCAAGAATGCCTCCATCTGTCAGTTTAGCTGTCTCAGGAGAATATGCACTACTCACAAAACAGATGACTTATATTCAAAGTGGGAATGTTATGCTGAATGTTGTGAAAGTGGGTCAGTAGTAAAGAATAATTGGAAATGGTTTCTAAAATATTCAGTTGAAATAATACAAGTTGAAATAATTAAATGAGTAAATAAATAAACGAATGAATGAACGCATGAATGAATGAATGAATGAATGAATGAATGAACAACCAGCTGTATTTTCAATTTGCGTCATAAACCGTGTTTGTCTAACAATATAGTAACCATCTGGCAGAGAGACGAGAGGTTTGTCAACACTGTACATCCTGGACTAATCCAAACCCTGAGGGAAGTAAGTTCTGGTCTTATCGACATCTGCATTTAAGGCTTTTTGTGAAAGAACAGGTTTTATCTACCTCTGGGGATGAATTTAAATGAAAATGGTTGTCAAATTTACTTTTCGACGACGGTTTGAAGAAAAACACCTACTTTTCTGGGTAGGCGATCTCCGCTCCACCCCTTCTCTGTCATGAGATGAGCCGTTCCGTTCGTGCGCCTTCAGTTCGGCATCAGCTGAGTTTGACGAGCCCGCCTACTCCTGACTGTCACCCGTTCTACCGAGGATGTTTAACGACACTGTCTTCCTCAGAACAAATAACAGGTGATTAACAACATTTATCGATTCATGTCAGCCTGAACAATGCGCTACGAGAGCTGGCTTTTCTCGTCTTTTCCGGGGGCTTTGAAACAATAACGTTCCGGAGCATTTTGGGTTGGTTTCGCAGTTGGTGAGTCATTGATGCACCTGATAGTGTTAGCTAATTTTGTTTGCGGTACCATAAACGTTAACATGATCGCATAAGAATATCAGCTTGCACCGGGAAAATAAACTATTTGACGTTAAATGTATTTTTAATTGATAGCTGTCTAGCCTATCCCTTCAAATTTCCCCTCTATTGACGAAAATGGGTTTGTTGTTCGCTAGCTATGCAGTCATGTATGTTATTGTGTGCGTCATAAGGTTGGTGTATGGCTTCTACGCTACATAGTATCCACTTCGTATTGCTCAGTACTTGAAAGGCTTCAGCACCGATGGTCACTTGATCAATTATTATGTTTTCATGGCGCATTTAAACGTCGTGACGTCATGACTTGCGGTGTTGTCCATAGCGGTTGTTGTTGTGTGTCGTGGTGCATTTGTACACACTGCTATGTTTAACAGCAGTCCGTCCAAATGCATAGTTTTATTACACTTACTGTTAGGTCGTATCTTATTTCACAATGAGGAAGTGAGTAAGTGTACGTGTGCTTTGGCACACACTGTTTACCCTGACTTGTTTCACATGTCAATTTGTAATAGTGATTTGCGTGAAAGTTGCTTTCACATGATGCAGGTTGTCTCTTAGCAGGTGGAATAACCCAGCAGAAGAAAACACCTGTACCATGGCCCAATAATCCCTTTTATTACAGTCACATGCTGTGCAAAATCAAACCCATTTCCCTGTAACTATAGTTTATGTTTGTGGGTTTGGAACAGCCAGCCTTTTGGCTGTGCTGTCGATATATTATTATTTGAATCCACACCAGATTGCACATTTTCATGGATACCAGTGTCGTAAATATGCCAGATTTATTTGTCAAGTATCTTTCATCGTAACATCAACCTGGAAGGTCATGTTTTGATGTTTTTACTTGGGAGGATTACACATAAACCACTGAATGCATTTCCATAAAATCTGCTAAAAGAATGGGTATGTAGTCAAAAATAGCTTAGATGTACGTGAGGCACGGGTCATGTTGTTGCTTGTAGCTGTCACTGACACAAATTTGATATCTGAAGTTCTTTGTGTAAATATTATACTGTATATACAGTATACAACAGTAATCAGTATTCTGTTTTTTGTTATATTGGAGTACATCAGCAGATGTTTTTTTTTTTAATTTTAATTACTAAGTGTTTGTATTTCACAAAGTACTCAAAAGAGTAATTACTTTTTGTGTTGTATCTGATAAATTTTCATGTCAGTAGACTGATTTTTTTTAATACCAAGCTGCACGTGTTTGTGACCATCTCAGCCCAAGCACAGAGAGTCCAGATGTTTATGCTCCTCTAATCCTGCTTTGCCCACACACACACACACACACACACACACACACACACACACACACACACACACACACACACACACACACACTCACACACAAACACCACTGCCTATGCCACATGTGTCAAACTCAAGGCCCGGGGGCTAAATGTGGCCCGCCACATCATTTTATGTGGCATGCAAGAGCATAAAAGGTCAGAGTGTCTAAAAAATAAATAGGTCAAAAGTGTGCTTTGACCAAAACTACATGTTCCACAATGCAGTAATTCGACCCATTTTAACTTTTACAAAACCATGTTGAACAAATTTAACTTGTGTTTGATGTTATTTTTCTTTATTCATTGGATAGTATAATCCTTGATTGATGGAGTTCTGTGGGTTTAATTAAACCTGACAAATTAAAAGGATTTATGTTATAACAGAGAAACAAACATTTTTTCTGTGTAACTGTAATGTTTGTAACTTGAATAATTCATAAATTCAGAGTTAGTTAACATTAAGGAGTAGTTACATTTATTTTACATGTATTTTACCTTACATTGAGTTACATGTAATTATATTTATTAGTTAAATCTTGCCCTTTGAGGACAGCCATTATGCTGATGTGGCCCTCAGCGAAAATGAGTTGACACCTCCGGTCTATGCCATGTGCTTGACGTCAAAAGCACTACTCTTTCCATATTTTACGTTATATTTAGTTGTGGTATTTGCTTCTAACATTGGGGGGGTTAACTTGTGTAGCCAAAAGTAAATGTATTTCTTCACTTTCATTTTTGCCTTAGGACTTTTAAATAACTAAATATTCATGTAAACAAATTAAGACATTTAAAGTGAAATTACTGCTTTCTGACAGAATATCAATCAGCTGTATTTCCCCTATATTTTGGGGGCTTTTTTGTTTTTTACAATAATCGTTTTTCTTATTTGTTTTCATGGTCAGCAGTTTACTCTATGGTTCAATGTCCATTTAACCTCTTTTTCAGCCACAACAGGCTGCTGATTTCAGTGGAAAAAGCTGTGCTTAAGTGGCAGACAGTCACAGCTAGCATATGTTAGTGAATATTAGGGAGAGTTTAACTGCTAAAATGACAAGTATTCCCCTCTGGAGTCAGTGGAGACTAAAAGATTAATAGGAGAGTGGTTATTAGATTTACATGCAACAAAATTCCAAAAACAAGACTCTAAATAAATATTCTTTGTCTGTTAGAAGTGTACTAAATTATCAGGAGATCTTATGCCACTGTCACTTTAGTTTTTGCCAGAGGACAAAAGGGAAAGAAATTGCAGTCCTCTATGTTGACCCATCATGAATGTGATATTTGCCTCAGAATTTGTGTACATCAAAGAACACAGTTAACTGGTTACCCTTATTTGCCGTGTACAAGCCTCAGAGGCAGTGGAATATCCAACAAGTTGAAGACAGACCGATAGTGTTATTGAGTTTTTTTCCTCAGAAAATCTTGTTTGTGTGTTCTTTTCCAGATATTTTGTGCTGAACATGCTAAGATCAGTCTGATGCATCATGGATCCAGAGGAGATAGAACTGCAGAATGACTACCGTTACCGTAACTATGCAGTGGTCATTGAGAAAGCACTGAAAAACTTTGAGTCTTCGAGTGAGTGGGCAGATCTCATCTCTTCTTTGGGCAAACTAAATAAGGTACGAGATGGTGTAGATACTCCAGAGGCTTTATCTATCCCGTGCACTGCTAATTGTACAAAACCGTGGTGGTTGTTGTGATGGTGAATCATTGGCTGTTTAAGCTAATACTTTTGTTTTAGGTGGCAATATTTTGCAAAGTTGAACTTAGCAGTTACTTTGTGGGTTTCAGTTACCTTAACTCATTAGGAGGATCTCATTTCTTAATGAAACACTCTCTCTCTCTGTTATAGAACCTTGCTGCTCCTGTCTTCTTGCCATCTGTTTTTACTGAGAAAATATTTATTTCATAGAATCTGGGTTGATTTTTGAAATCATTTTGAAAAAATGAATTGTACAACAACAATATGCATAAATCCCTAGTTGTTATATTGAATAGTTCTGCCACATTGTCATTCAGTGCATCAACGATTTTGGTCAATGGCCCACCTGTTGTTTTTTTTTTTTGTATGTGTGTTCTTTCAGGCACTGCAGAGTAACCTCCGCTACTCCCTTCTGCCAAAGAGGCTGATTATAGGGAAGCGTCTGGCCCAATGCCTGCACCCGGCTCTTCCAAGTGGAGTACATCTCAAGGCCCTGGAGACCTACGAGGTCATTTTCAAAATCATTGGTACAAAATGGCTGGCAAAGGATCTGTTCATTTACAGGTGAAGCAACTGGCATATATCATTTAATCCTCCAAGAAGATCTGAATATATATGGTGCTTCTTTGTAATAACGTGTTAGTGTGTGTTTGTTTTTTACCTGTTTGCAGCTCAGGACTGTTCCCGTTGTTGGGCTACGCAGCCATGGCAGTGAAGCCTGTGCTGCTGAAGCTTTATGAGCGCTACTATCTCCCGCTGCAGAGGGCTTTGCTGCCTAGTCTTCAGGCCTTTATAACTGGATTACTGCCAGGCCTGGAGGAGGGCCTTGAGGTTTATGACAGGTAGTTAGTGAATGGTACACACTACACTTTCCACATGATAAGATTTAAAGCAGTCTGGCAAATTCTACATTTATATGCCTGTGCCAAAGAGGTATATTCATGGTCACCATCCGTACATAGCAAGGTTAAGGTCTGTCCAGATCTCCTCAAAAACCACAGTATCAACTTGTGTGTAGTTTGAAACATGCATTCTGTGGTTATGATGCTATGATATGAGTTATAGTCTATCAACATCAACAGAACCTCACATAAAATAAATGTAATTCATCTTAATATTTTTGATTGTCTTTAAATCTTTGTATTTGGACACAGATCTGCTTAACTTGTTTTTTGACATAAATAATGTCAAGCCCAGATGCTAGTAAGGAGGATCTTTGTAATTTTGTTGCCGAGGGTAAACCTGGGGATTTTTCTAATCTAGATTCATCCTAATCTTGATTCTCTTGACAGCCTTTGTTCTTTTGGTTATAACTTGTAATTCCGCCAAATCATACACACTGGACCATTTGATTTATAGATATATTGTACTTTAGTGGCACATTGTAGAAGGAACAAAGGGCTTTGTGTTGGACTATGAGGAAGGGCAAATGCATAAAGAGACAGTTTTTAAGATTTTAATCATGGGACTCGACAGAATTGTTCCTTGTAATATAAAACCCTGTTTTATCTGTCCATCTTCAGTTGTTTTTGCTTCACTCAATTGTGCAGTAGTACACATAATCAGGAGACCAAGGCTTTTCATCAAATATTACATTGGGAAACTCACTTTTGAGTGAGTGCCAGGCAACCACTGCATTACACTGCCCTAAACAGTACTTCTGTTTTATAGTACAATATGTAATTTTGATCAGGGTTGATTTGCTTGTCATCAGGTACCCTAATCCCAGCCTGTCACATAGAAATTTGGATTTATCAATAAATGTACAGACAGCATGTCACTGACTTGTCTTTATACTGTTCTATCTAGGACTGATGCTCTGTTGCTCAAGTTGTCGCTGCTGGTGGGTCAGCAGGTCTTCTATGGTGCCCTGTGGGGCAGTATGCTGGTCAGTCCCATTGTCCGACTACCTGCCTCTGTCTTTATCGTCACACATTTGGACCGTATGGTGTCCCTGCGACTCCAAACACACATGCTTGGCTACGACCACAGATTGGTGGTGAGTCTCTATTTGTCATATGATATACTTGAGGTATGACACACATTTAATGATGAAGATCAAATGATGTGGAGATAAAATTTGTATATTTTTGTCCTGTTACACTTTAAGTCATCGCAGTTTATTTGTTATGATTTTTAATTGCTTCTATGGGCCTCTGCTTCTGTTTGCCTTCAGCTGAAGGCAGTGAGTCTTTCTCTGCAAGACTCCAATGTGCTGGTTCAGAGGAACATGCTGGAAATCCTGCTTTACTTTTTCCCCTTTGCTGAATGCCTGGTATGTACATACTAAAACACACAAAGTAATGTTTTTATACAATTATTCTCCTAAAGTCAAGTGTCAGTCAGAAATTCCTTATATATCCTCATATCCTTAGATTTAGGTTATTCTGTGAAAATAGCAGGGAATTTTCTTTTAAAAGGCTGCACCGTCTTTTTGCCTGGTATACTTACTATCATCAACCTATCACTCACATCTAGTTGTGTCCTTGACCACTTTAAAATAGGTTATGTACAATTTGTCTCAGTCTGTAATCAACATTTTTATACCCATTTCTGAGATTCATTTTGTCTCCTAACTACTGTAAGAAACACTTTTCTCTGATCAGCTCCTTCCCCTTGTTGAAATGGAAAGAATAAACAATATTAATCAGACATTCCCCCAAATATTTGTCAAACACACAGCAACATAACTGGTCTGGTAAATTTGATAAATTACATCCTTCTGTTTGATCAAAGAGAATAATCTATCTTACTTGATATTTGCTCCACATCTTATAAAACTGATTATTCTTAACTTATTTATATAATTAAATGGATCACATGGATGAGTTGAGGGTGGCACAGTGGGTAGCGCTGTCGCCTCACAACACGGTGGACCCAGGTTCGAGTCCCGCTCTGTGCCTAGTTCGCATGCTCTCACCGTGTCCGCGTGGGCTCTCTCCGGATTCTCCGGCTTCCTCCCACCTCCAAAAGCATGCGCTTCAGGTTGATTGGCCGGTCCCAAATTGCCCGTAGGAGTGAGTGAGTGTGTGTGTGCGTGGTTGTATGTTGTATTGTGTGTGGCTCCGCAGTGCACTGGCGTCATGCCCGGAGTGTCCCCTGCCTCATACCCCATGCCGCTGGGATAGGCTCCAGCTCCCTGTGACCCGCTGTGGCAGATATAGCGGTGGTAATTTGAAAATGATGACATGGATGAGTTGGTTTCTCAGCACTAGGGTAGTACATTTCTTACTTTTCTATATTTGTTGCTATATGTGTTTTCCTGCTCCATGGCAAAATGTGGTGTATTATTATCAGTCCTATCTTTTCCTATTATATATATGCTTCCTTTGGGTTAGATAGTTGTTCACAGTGCCCCAGTTCTTAGTGCCTGGTTGCTTACGCTCTGTCTCTAAAACCTGATATTTACTGCAATTTAGAAGCTTCCACAACCGTTCGGCTGCTACAAAGGTTTGTCATCATTTTTTCATTTTACATCTCAATACTGACAAAATACATTGTCATTACACACCATGAAAAAAAGCTAAAAAAAATACATACTCAAGCAATTTCGTTTTTTCTTATTTGTTCCTAAAGTACTTTGTTATTTGCATGTCAGGATGCATAATAAGTTTACTCACTAATCTTACTCACTAAACATACTGTATATTCAACCTTGTGTTGTTCGTTTGCTGTTCTACATGTCTTTCGTTTATTTTGCACAAATAAATTTCTATTTCTGCTGTTTGAAAATATTGTATTTTACTTCAGTAAGTTTTTCCAGTGCTAGTTTATAATCACAAATTCCAGTGAACATACGGATCATTTCCTGTTTCCTCTGTATTGTTCGTGTAGGATCCAGTCGAGGCGATCATTGCCATGAGTGTTGAAGACATGATTTCGCTGGTGTCTGCAGCCTTACTTTCACTTCTTCGCAGAGACATGTCTCTTAACAGACGCCTCTATGCCTGGTTCCTAGGTCCTTATCATCAAAATACACTTGAGTAATTAATTATTGTCTCAGTGTCTCAGTGAACTTATATTTTGCCTATGGAATGTGCTGGTATTTCAGGGACTGACATTAAAGGAGGAGTGGTAGCACCACACCCCACTTACTCCACTACCACAGAGGAACATACATCTTTCTACTTCAACACCTACTCTAGAGATTGCCTTGTGCAGGTAAGTCACTCATATATTAACATACTCACTAAAGATAAATTCAATTCAATATACAGTGGTACCTCTAATTACAAAATGAATTGGTTCTGGAAGAAATTTTGTAAGTAGAAAATTCCGTGAGTAGCGACGCGTTTTCCATGCAAATGCCCTAATCCGTTCCAAGCCCCCCAAAATTCAGACATAAATGTTTTATAAAGCATAAAAATGCATCAAAACATGAAACAAATACATGTTACAATTAGATTATTACACAATAAATGAGGGTTGTGCATAATTTAAAAAACAAAGAATAGAGTAAAGAATAAAAATGATGGTCATTTACCTTTTAACTGCTGTCCACATTGTTTTTTGCCCTTTTTGGTTCATGTGCTCTTGCCTCACCATGCCGAACAACAAAGTGAATTCCAGTCCTCCTTTTGAACTCCTCGAACCACCGACGCGATGCCTTAAACTCCCGGTGTTTTATGGCTTCCTTTTGTTTTAATAACTTGGTGATTGTAGATGCATTATGGCCATATTCTTTGGCGAGATCAACCAAACGCATCCCCTTTTCATGCTTTTCTATTATGTTTGTATGGACAAAAAAACTCTTTTCTTCATCTTTTCTTTTCCGCTTTTCTCCGTCACTTTCTTGGGGTCCATAGCGAATACTCAAAAAGTTAATATATTTGCGTAAAACTATCAGAACACCTCATGGGTCGAGGGCCGAATGACGACGCTGCATAGACACCTATCTAGCTACACTCAGAGGTCCCTCTTAGCCAGTAGGATGCCAGGATGCTGGGTAATAGCCAATGGCAGAGCAGTTATAAGAATATTGCGTTCAGGAACCTTTGGGAGCTGCCAGTAGCAGCCCATACTGTATTTTTACCTTTCATAACTCGAAATTTCTTTCATAACTAGAGGCAATATTTTCCTGTTGAGGCGTTTCGTAAGTAGAAAGTTTCGTATGTAGAGATATTCGTAAGTAGAGGTACCACTGTATGTGTATTATGTACAGTATATATACTGTATGCATGCAAATTGTATGTACAATGAATGTGTATTTTTTTATCAACCATATTCATCAATATTAGTGAATAAAAAGCATGAAGCACTTTTTTTCTTGAGAAGAAGAGGAAGCATGATGGCGCAGTGGGTAGCACTGTCGCCTCACAACACGGCGGGTCCGGTTTCGAGTCCCGCTCTGTGCGGAGTTTGCATGCTCTCCCAGTGTCTGCATGGGTTCTCTCAGAGTTCTCTGGCTTCCTCCCACCTCCAAAAGCATGCGCTTCAGGTTGATTGACCAGTCCCAAATTGAGTGTGAGTGTGTGTGTGCGTGGTTGTATGCCTTTGTGTGTGACTCCGCAGTGCACTGGCGTCATGCCCGGAGTGTCCACCGCCTCACGCCCTATGCCAGCTGAGATAGGTTCCAGCTCCCCGTGACCCGCTACGGTGGATAAAAGCGGCAGATAATGAATGAATGAAGCTTAAGATGAAAGAATGCACTCTGATGTTTGTGCAATCATTATGAATCTATGTCCAGTAGCAGATTAGCTTACTTTAGCATGCGCACTGGAAATGGACTGTGGTTTTAGGTGGGTGGTTTGAGAATATGTATGGTTCAGCAAAAATAAGAAAATTACAGATAATGAATATATTCTATAAAGGTGAGCAGTACATCAGATTTCAGGTTATACAGATCACAAAGTCTAGATTAGGTTCTTCCTGCGTTAGGAGTGTATCAGTGTATGATTGTCTCATGTGTCTCATACTTCAATTGTTTTGTTTCTGTGAATTCAGGCATTGATAAGCATTCTCAAACAAAAGGGTTCAGACATTGACCCAGAGAATGTCATTGGATACCTTCGACCCTTCCGTATCATCATCAGTCTACTGGATAAACCGGAGATAGGTAAGCAGCATTGAGTACAGCATGCAAACACACAAAATTCTAATTCAATACTCCATTCTTACTCGGAACATGTTTTACTGGGATAACAACCATGCTTCTGCTCAGGTCCAGTGGTCTTGGGTAGCGTGTTGTTGGAGATCATCCGAGCTTTCCACAGATATTGCCGAGAGACGCTGGGAGAGGAATTCATTACCAGCTCAGGTTTGTCAAGCCACCAGCTAGCTAGGTGAGTGATAAACGATAGGATGTTCACCCCTGATTACACAATTAACTGAGTATCTGACAAAAGGAACATGCATTTCTTGTTTCTTCTTGAACAGTCAGTTAAAAGAGAATAAGAATGCATCAGAGATCATAAAGACGGTGAATATGCTTGTGAGCGCTTTGGATAGTGAATACCTGTGGGAGTACATGACACGACGTTTCTGCGCTTCTCTCAGGTATAGCATTGATTTATGGTATACTCAGTGACTAAAACCAATAAGATGACAAGGGTTTTCATGGCAACTCTGCAAAATTGGTAGAGGCAATTGTCTCAATGAAAAAGTATGAAACAGTATGGCATTAAAACAGTGACATTAAAAAAGCAGAACTTTCAACAACTAGCTGATCACTGTTTTTTTATTTCCTGCGTCTAGTGACAAAGATGACCCACCAAAGCCTTCTCAGCAGGACCGCAGTCATTCTGCTCCATCTGTCACAGAAATGTCCAATCTCATTATTTTTCTGCTTGACATTCTTCCTCTGGTAAGTAACTCACATACTTGCACAAATCATAACTCTATATAATTCAAAATATGATTGATTTGACAGAAAATCAGATGCTGAGTTTAACATTTTAGGAAGAAAACACTGAAAAGTAGATAAATCGAAAGACGATTGGTGATATTTTGACAAAAAGTTAAAAGATATCACCAACTGTCAATCAAAGCAGTAAGTTTTTCTTCAGTTCACTTTTTTTTTTTTTACTTAACTCAACCACTTACTTTAAGACAAATAACTGTTATTGTACTCTAGTCTGACTCCTATGAACATTGAGAGACATTTCAATGCTTGAACACTATTCTGCATGGCTATATATTTTCCTGCAGGAACTCCATGTTGACATCCAGTTCCAGTTCTTGCCTGAGATGCTGAGCACCATGCTGCAGAGTCTGCACAGTCACATAGAGACTGTTAGCCTGGAAGATGTCACACAAGGTCTACGTGCCTGCTTTAAGGTCCTAAGTAAGATCCAAATGCCTGTGGCTTATATGGATGTTGAAACAGGGGCAACCACAGAGGACATGGAGTCTCTGGATGAGGAAAGCAAAATGGCTCAGGTTAGGAAATTTCCAGGTGATGGAGTGTTGCTTCTTTATGAGTACTGTAATAGTTTTGATATTTGATTATGCTTTTTTCTAGGACACAGAGAATGAGGCAAACAAAGATGGTGTTAGTCTGGTTAATGGGTACAATGGAAATGAAGAGCCACATAGGGATGGAGGAGAAGAAGCAGAGACTACAAATGGGGTTTACCCAACACTCCGATCTGAAGACAGTGGCTTGGGCGTCAGTGCCTCACCATCAGAGCAACAACTCCCACCAGGGCTAGAGCAGGTAGTTAAGGGAAATGAAACTTTTAAAGAAGGGGATGCAGTCTGGAGGAAGGGGGGCTGTGTAGACACCATGACACAGCATCTTCAGGACATCCTGGCATTCATAACTACCAGGTATATAACAGATCCATTAACATATTATTCCTTCATCTGGAATTTGTGTGGATGTAGTTCATTAACTAATTCAAATACTGTATTTTCCCCTCGACTGTGTTGCAGATACCTGCTAGTGCAGGTGGAAGATGTCAGTGGACCAGCAGAAGTACCACAGCCTAGTCTAACTTCAGTCCCACAGGATCAGAAGACCTTGCTGCCGAGCATAGGGGGACGGGAAATTAAAGACAAACTGACTGAACTGTTCACTCCAAACAAACCTAAACCCCGCTCTGCGTCTGACGCTCAGACATCAGATGTTCTGAAAGAGACGAAAAAGGAGTGTGGAAGTACAGGTCATCTAGACTGGGCAGCTGGGTACATGCCCCGGAGCAGGGCAGAGATTTCTGAGGCCTGTCGACAGGCCTTCACCGCTGCCTGCCACCTACTGCTGGAGTGTACCACCTTGCCTTTCTACCTTAGTGAAGAGGAGACTCGGGCTCTGCACAGTGAAATGTTTGATCAAGCAGGTAAGCAGACAGGATTATGATCTTTCAGTTGAAGCAGTTGTCAAAACTCATGAAGCATTGGTCAAGATATCATCCCTTTTGGTACCTGAAGTAACTCATAGTTTATCTCAGTAATCTCCCCTACATAGTAAGCACCCACATCTTTCAGATTCAACACTACTGTCTAGTTATAGCGCAATGATTACATTTTTTTGTGATGACTTGTGGGTATCTCTTTTTAAGCCACAGACAATGTATAACATTGTTTTCTTCTGTAGGCAGTGACATGGACAGCTTACCACTGTGGTTGAGGGCCTTGATGACTCTGTGCTGCCTGTCCAAGGATTACACCATCCAGCACACTGCAGTGGCCTCACTGTTGGAACTCATTAACCACTCCCAGTCCTTAGCACTGGTCATCCAGGACAAACACAGACGCTACAAGACCTCTGACTCCAACCCTTTGAGTGGACGGTTGCAGATGGTCACTGTGCCGCCCATCTACCCTGCTCTTCTTCATGCCATAGAGGAACGCACAAATTTCTATCAGGTCAGGTTGTGGAATAGAAAAATTTTATGGTAACTGAAAATTCAAATATATACGGGGAAAATTGAAAATTTTGCCTCTATGGCAGCAACGGTCGTAGACAAAATGTTTGACTGTTGCTGCCGAGGCAATGTTGGTTGCTTTCTGATTCTGGAGGTGTACATTTCCCAAGGCAAGGCAGTAATTCTAGTTTTGTACCATCACTCAGACCATGTCCCAGGTACTTTGGGGTCAGCTGGACACAGAGCGGAAAGAGCAGCACATTTCCTGTGTGGATCTCTTCTATAGGCTTCACTGCTTGGCCCCATCCGGATCCATCTGTGAGGACATCATCTGTCAGTCGCTATTGCACAAAGACAAGGTGAATATTCCAAAACAAATGCTGAACTGCCAGGTGTTTACTTCTTTGAATTTTCTTCCCACACCCTGATGATGTGTTACTCTGAGGACTAAACAAACCTGCTGGGAAAGTCAGAAAAGAAAAAAAGCACAGAGTTTATCTTGTGTTTGTCCTCCCCAGGCTGTTCGTCTTGAAGCGTTGCACCGCTTCACAGTCTTATGGCACCTGACTCGGGAGATCCAGACAAACAGGACCATGTCTCTCAATCGCTCCTTTGACCGGTTAGTAAATGGCAGAATCAGGGTGTCCAGGTTATTTTATTTATTGTACCATATGCCTGTCTCAGTTTGTTTCTACTCTCAACATGTGACGGTATTCCTCTGATAGTGGAATAACCTGCTGGACAAGGAGACATTAGTACCTGAGGTGCAAAGATACAAATTGGGAACCAGCCCAATTAAGTTTTGAAATAAATCATTTTGGATTTGTTACTTGAGAAACACATTGCATCCATAGCACATCATCAGAAATACTTTCTGAACCTGACAGTGTAATTATTTTGATATGAACATGATTTTCTTGAACAAAGCACCCATCTGACACTGCTGTTCATTAAAGGATTGATAATTTGAAATGAATGCTAATCGTTAGCATGATTACTTGACAACGTGTCAACTGTAGGCACACAAATATGCTAATATATTCAAGTGATAATGAACTGTAAATACGTGTATAAGCTTGGGGTTATTCTAAAATGACCACTGCATGTTAGACTCTGCCTCACTAGTGGCAAGAATTTATGGATAGCAAAGTTGTGTCGTCTTTATTTTTGCAGTTACACAAACGTGACAACCGCATGAGATTGTGTCAGTCCCACTGTTGGTGTAGATCTGAACCACACTGAGCTTTCTCTTTGGTTTCTATTCATTCATCTAGTTCTGTTTCTATTCACGATGTAAATAACCTCACATCATCTTATCAGAGTAAAGAAAAACACAAACATTTGGAGAACCATCCCATTTTGTGTGTGTGCATAGCTTTAATTTAGCTATATTGTGCCTAAAGCAGATGCTTTAAATAGTGTGTTTTTATGTAGTTTCTAAGTGGGCAATAACTCTTTTCACACTTTTCACACCAGTTAGTTTTAAATAATGTTTTTGGTTCAAAAAATGCATTTTTCATCTAAAACCCACATTTTATGTTTTACTCAGGTTGCTTTTATTTATTTCATGTGGAATTTCATTTTAACACAATTTAATTGTGACCTACAGTATCCCAGGAGAATGTTCTTTTTTTGCAAGACAGTGTGTGACTGTATGTCTTTCTCAGGACTCTATGTGTGGTGATGGACAGTCTGAACTGTACGGATGGCTCGATAAGTGCAGCAGCTCAGTGTTGGCTGATCCGCGCTCTCTCCCTTAATGACGTGATTCGCATTCTGGAGCCGGTTCTGTTGCTGTTGCTTCACCCAACCACTCAGCGCTACTCCATTCAGAGCGTCAAGCAAAACGTCACTGCTGGTAAAGTCATCTTTCAGCGATGTGTTACATGTGTTTCGCTACTGAATAACATTCTACTTGTAGGAGCATCCTGCTGTACGTGTTCTTTATTTTTGTTCTTAAAGGTGCCCTGAAGGCTCTAAACAGTAGAAGTCGAAGTTCCTCCAAAGCATCTGGGACGTCTGTGAATGTCGTGGTCACTGATGTAACGACCTTAAATTTCATGAACATTCTGGACAGGGAAGCCCTGTGGGCAGATTTGGACAGTGACCCAGACTTGACCAAACCACATGACAGTTTGGAGGTGTCCAGGAGCGAGAGTGAAGAGACTGAAGAGGAGGAGGAAGTTGGGGAGGAGGAGGTAGAGAGTGAACACACTGAGTCAGCTGACACCAGTGGCGCCCAAGCATCCACTGAAAACTCCAGCTCTGGCTCTGTCCCCTTCCGCAACATTGAGGATGAAGGTATGGTCAACGGCCTACGGAGGGAGGAGTCTGACCATACGCAGGCGTCCGATTCGTTGTCGAGTGAGGATGAGGACGATTTAGAGCTGGAGGCCATGGCCAGGTCTCGTCTGCTCAAACAGGAGCGTGAGAAGAGAGAGGCCATTGATTCTCTGTTTCGTCATGTGCTGCTTTATCCCGTGGCGGGTGGCTGGCGCCATCTGCTCCACGGCTTGGCTCTGCTAGACAGCCTGCTGAGAAGCAGTGCAGAGTGCCCGCTGGTAGACGCGCTCTCCACCACCTCTCTGGACACAAGCTCTGCTGCACATTTAAACCTGGTGTCCAACCTCCTGCAGCGCCACCAACAGGCTCAAGATGGCCAAGGCTTCTACAGCTGCCCGCTCTCCCCTTCCTCCTCCCCTTCCGTGCCTCCATCCCTACTCATCGAATTGTTGGTGTCGTTGTGTTTGCGATTCATGCGCTCTCATTACCCTTCCTATCTGAGTCTGGGTCCTTATGACTTGCATGGGAACAGGGAGGTTCAGGTTAAAAGTGTGGAAGTTCTCACCCGGATAGTGAACCAGCTTGGACGCATGGCGCACGTAGTGGGCAACAGGGCCAGACTGGAGCCCATCCACAAGCTCCTGTCAGGATGTAAAGTGCAGCAATATGCACTGCTTTCAATTTCTGCATCCATGTATGTTTGCCAGAAGGGAACAGATAAGGGACAGTCCAAATGTGTGGAGCTGTTGGATGAGCAGGGATGCCTGTCAGAGGAGAGTCTGGTGAATCTTGGAACAGGGGGGGGATCGGAACAGTACCCCTTACAAATGGAATTACTCAAACTCCTCCAGGCTCTCATTGTCTTGGAGTATAATGTGTGGCCCAGTGGGGCTGTCTCAGCCTCTGGGTCTGGTGGAGTGCCTGGCCAATCCGGAGAGCCACGTGAATCCCCAACTTCCAGCACCCCGTTGGCTCGTGAGTGGCAAACCGCCGTTCTTTTTCAGCAGTCCATCAAGGCCGCCCAGTATGTCCAAAGCCATCCCATCACAGCCCAAGGAATGTTTGTCTCTGCGGCAGCCAGGGCTTTGCAGCCGCAGCATGGCTATGCTATGCACCCCCACTGGGTTTCACTGCTGTGCTCCTCTCTGCCATACTTGGGTCGCTCACTCAGCATCATTGTGACTCCGGTCATTGGTCAGATCTGCAAAAACTTGGACGAGCTTGTCAGAATGTATGAACATGATGGAGGGAAGACAATTCAGAGGTATGCTGAGCATCCTAATGTAATTGTGTGGTTTTGTGTATTATTATTGATTAATATTTGACAGCTTTCATTTTTAGGGGTTATTCACCCCTAAAATCTTTGAATTTTCTTACGTTCTGAAATTCAGTTACTTGTTTTTTTGTCTTTATGGCTTATTTAATTATCAAAAATGCAGTCAGAAAGGTTTTGTGTTTGAAAATAAAATCTGTATCTGGAATCTTTTTTTTTAGCGTTTGTGGAAGGAGGGAAAACATCGCCCCTGACTACCCTCTGACTCTGATTGAAGGCCTGACCACCATTACTCACTATTGTTTATTAGACAACAAGAAGGTAAGGAAGGAAAACCACACACTGATTTACCTCTTGTATCTCTGCCATGTGACGTTTCCCTGTCTCTGTCAGTCCATGGCTGCCGGTGATCCTGTGGATGTCCGAAACGCCCGCAGCGCTGTGATTGAGATGCTACCGAACATGTTCAGTAGTATGGCGTTGCTATGGGGGGTGGTAATGAAGGAAGAATCTAAGAAACGTGCATCTGACTCAGTCCAGATAAACACACACTCTTCTACTTCTGTCTACTTCAAAAGCACCAAGGTGTGTGTTGCATGCTTGTTAACTGATCGTGTCTGTTAGTGATGGGTTAGGGCTTGTGTGTTTTATTTGAAAATAACATCTGTTTGTGTTGTTTGCATGTGTAGATCTTACGACAGCGGATCCTGGAGTTCCTGCTTCCTCTAACTGGGCAGTATGGGGCTCAGCTCATGGCTTCTGTGGGAGAAGTGTGGAGCAGAAGAAGGGGAAAAAGGAGACATAAAAACAAGGTAAGAACTGGAGGTAATCAAAACGCAAAGACAGAACACAGTGACTCAGTCATCAAATGACTTGTTGCCATCATCCCTCTTCTGTCTTCTTCAGGTGTTACCTGTGGCCAGTGAGTCCCGTCTAACCATCGTGGATCTGGTGAAGTCCCTGAACACCATGCACACAGACGCCATTCTTCAGTTGGCTAAAGAGGTGGTGAAAAAACCACATCAAATTAAAGGAGAACAGGTACACAAACAGACATACGTGCACTGATGCTCAAACTGTGCACTCTGGCATATTTTCCCCTATTCATGCATTTTCCACTTCTGTCTCCCATCAGAAATCAAGCCTGGTAGATATCCCCATGCTACAGTTTGTCTACACCTACATCCAGAGGTAACTGGGGAAAATGCAACACAAGTCCCAACCTCATGTTTGATTAGACGGTTCAACAAATGCTAATGTTTGTAACAATTTCTGTTTCTGCAGTATTTCAGCTCAAACTCTGCAGGAAAATATTCCTCCTCTCCTCGCTTTATTACGGGAATCCGTTCAACTCAACTTGGCTCCACCTGGCCACTTCTTATTGCTGGGGTCAGCTTTCATACATTCAACACTCAGTTGTGGTGCTATTTCATTTTTATGTCATATTTTTATGCAGGGCTTGCACAGCTGGTGAAAAAGCTCATAAATGCACTGGTGCTCATGTCTATATTTAGCACACTATTATAGAATTGATTAGCCTTTATTGTCATTGCATCAAATACCATGCATGAAATACAATGAAATTAGATAATTTAAAACACTATTAAATCATCAATCACTCGTGTCTTGCAGAATTCTCAATGACTTTGTCAATAGGCTAGCCAACCTCGAAAATAAGAAGGAAACCAGAGATCTGCAGGTATGACATACAGTATGTTGTATCGTTATGGATACGACATATTAGATGCTGCAGGAATATTAAAGGTGAAGTTGTCATGCAGGAAGTAACTCAACGGATCCTCGAGGCGGTGGGTGGGATCGCAGGGTCGTCTCTGGAACAAACCAGCTGGCTCAGCCGCAGCCTTGAGGTCAAAGTTCAACCCCAGGTGTGCCCTGAAGTAGACGAACCTGATGACGTTGATGTGGATGGAGAACATTACGGTACAATTTGATACCAAGTGTTTCTGCATGTGTGGCCTATTCCATGAATTATTACAAACTTATGTTTACAAGATAAATATTTTATTCTTTTTCTTTTTATCATCTCAGAGTCAATGGCTCAAACCAGCACCATGGTTTCTTCTTCAGCTCCCTCAGTTTACAGTGTGCAGGCTCTTGTTCTTCTAGCTGAGGTAGGACTTGTTAGGTTTGAGTTGTGGACAAATGAAGAATATGGGTACCTTTGTATTTATATTGTTTAACACATTTTCTAATTGTGTAGATCTTGGCACCGCTTCTGGACATGGTTTACCGCAGTGATGAGAAGGAGAAAGCTGTTCCTCTCATTTCTCGACTCATGTACTATGTTTTCCCATACCTAAAGAATCACAGGTAACCATCATTACAGGGCTTTAGCTACTTGTTTAGTCTTAAACTTCATCTAATTCAGGGTTTTCTCTCTTCTAGTGGCTATAATTTGCCCAGTTTTGAAGCAGGTGCCCAGCTGCTGAGCAGCCTAAGTGGTTATGCTTACACCAAAAGGGCCTGGAGGAAAGAGGTCTTTGAGCTCTTCATGGATCCCCTCTTCTTCACTATGGATGCCTCCTGTGCTCCCAGGTCAGGATGTTTGTGTCTGGATAGAAATGTATTCACACACAATTATTCACCACTCTTCTGCTATAGTAAGTTCCCTTCAAACACACAGAAGAGTCCTCCTTTTATACAGTAGAAACTAACCATGATCACAATACAATCAATATGATCATACATATCATGTTATTAACAGTATTGAACTGTGAAAGATGATCACATGAGGCCCCAACAGGACTTAAGGCTTAACATTTGAATATCAGAGTAGAAGAGAGCCTTTCATCAGACTGCTGCTGCAAAAGGGAAGTACAGAAGTCTCAAGAGCTGAAGAAAATTAGGAAAGCCATCCTAAATATCAAGTGTTGTACATTTTTTCAGGGTTGTGGTGATATGTAATCGTCACATTTCTCTCATTAACCTTCTTAGGATTTTTGCTGTGAATACATGGAGGTAATTTATAGAGCGTAAAAGATGTGTTGAGTTCACAGCTCTGGTTATACTGGAAGGGAAAACTGAAACCAGAGACTGTCTAGATAAAAAGAACAGTGGAAACAGTCCATACCATATGTAAAATGATCTTTTTGATATTGTTGTTTGCAGTGAATTGTTTTGTATGTCAGGTGTCCTTATATTACTTGACTGAAATGAAAATGTCTCGTGTCCTCTTGACTGTCTTCTGTTGTCAATAGATGGAAATCAATTATTGACCACCTGCTGACACATGAGAAGACCATGTTCAAAGACCTTATGAGTGAGTACAGCCTGAAAGAGATGGTTGTTGTTCTTTTTAAACCTACTGATGTCATCTAATAATCTAATTCTGAGTGATGTTGTTTGACGCATAATAATAATGGAAAAAATAAAAAGATGAGGAAGTTAAACCCCAATTATTCTCTGATGGTGAGAGATCAAACATTCAATTTGCCAGAAGTGATTTTCAAACCATTGTGGTTAAAATGTCCCTTTTTGAAGTTGTGTAACAATGACTCAGCTCACATAGACATTGATTTCTTATTGATTGATTGTGCTGTAGGTATGCAGAGTGGTTCCCTCAAACTGTTTGCTAATGTAGACCAGAGACCCATGCTACTGAAGCGCCAGGCGTTTGCCATGTTCAGTGGAGAACTTGATCAGTACCATCTCTACCTGCCCCTCATTCAAGGTGTGTGGAACTGAATATGTCTGTTCTTTATTGGGGAAGGTGTTGAAATTTGTGTTCTCAATGAATTTAACCCTTGACTCCTCCTCTATACAGAGCGTCTGACTGAGGCCTTGCGTGTGAATCCTGGTGCCGCAGTTATAGCCCAGATTTTCCTGATGTTTCGTGTTCTCTTGTTGCGGATTTCATTCCAGCACCTTACGTCACTCTGGCCAATCATGGTCACCGAACTGGTGAGATCCCATCCTGTGAGAGCCTGGTTTTATCCTCAAGGCAAATGCTGTACATGTCTCTAACTACCTATCAATCTGTTTATTTCTAATTGATACTCAGACTCGTATATTTGCATGTCTTGAGAAAACTCTGCAGGCAGAAAAAGAGGTCTCAAAGTGAGTCTTTTTTTATTTTAATCTCTTTATATTGCATTATTTCTCTACTAATCCTCTTTTCAAAATACACTTAAAACTTGTGTTCCCATGTATGACATAGGCTGGCTAAAGCACGTGGAGCCCTCAACAGAAATGGACCAGTGAATTTCTCTCAGGCAGAGCTGGACATGTACCTTTCAGCATGCAAGTTTCTTGACACCTCACTGGCTTTTCCCCCAGAGAGGATACCTCTCTTTCAAATGTAAGAGCCCAGTTTAGCTAAAAGGGACTTAAAAATTGAACGCAAGTTGTAATGTTGCATTAGGTATATTTCTGTATATCCATTTGTAGCTTGTATTTTCTGTGTATGTTCCTGTTCCATGTACAGGTATCGTTGGGCGTTTGTCCCTGAGGTGGATGTGAACCAGTATACTGGTCCAGAGAATGCACTGATAGAAGGCGAGGAGGAATGCATACCTCATGTTGTCCGAGTGGTAGAAGGAATACAGCTGCGTTATGGGGTACGATCTACTCTTTCAAACTGTCATTTGTGTGGAATACTCAGCATAGACACAGTGTTGTGCACGCCTACAGTTTGTGTTTTCTACAAATGTAGACAGAGTACTGAGGACAGAACGACAAAATCTATGTCGAGCTATCAGGTTTTGTTTGCACTGTAGCCTCCGTTAAGTTTTTTGTATGATCACACAATCTTTATTTCCCGAGCATTTTAGGAGCCCTGAATAGAGCATCTTATTTATTCCGTTGTGAAATAACTGCATCTCATACTGATTATAATGTCCTGTCTTTCCAGGCGCTGAATGGTCTTAGTGAAGAATCTTCCACAGATGATTTGGAGTTCCCCCTCCTCACTCAGCACTCTCTATCCTCTATCACCCAGTTATTACCTTTCCTTCGGACCCTTTGCTGTTCCTTCCAGGGCACTCCCCACTACAACCACCCTATGCCCTACTACCCAGTTGCAGATTACCCAGCAGCCAATTCACAAACAGTCCTGAGGAAGCTTGAGCTCATCACTGAAGAAGAGTTCCTGGACTCCATAGAAAGTTAGAAGCATTAATGTTGTCTTTTTCTCAAGCTCTTTAATCTGCAGCCATGTGAGTGGGATTCCTAAAACAGGCACAAATGATGGTAAAGTTTTACTGTGAATGAGAAAAACAAGAAATGTTTTGAATTGTTGTTTTTTTTTTAATGTTGTAACTTGTCTGATCTTTACTTAAATCCATATACCTCTGACGTGCTCTGACACTAAACCTGAATTGGGAAATCAAAGGGACTTGGTTTATAGTTATTTCGGTGGTGATATCAGAAAAACATGGTTGAAATATTCTTTACATATTCTGGCAGAAGGGTTAATTCTCAAGGATTTTCTTCTCAGTTGTAAACCAACTTCAGATTGTTCCTAATTTATGTATCTTGTAAAAAAAATTACTTATAGTAAACAATTTCAGCTTTGACATCCAAAAGCAGATTCACTGTGAAGGACCTCATTGAATATTGTTAATGTACCCTTTAAACTTGGTATTTGTAACCTCTGGCTATTCTGCACTGTGTAGTGCATCCATAAATATTTTATTCTGACTGCGAATGTAAAGGCCACAGTATAAGTCTGTTGTAGTACTCAATCTTCGATTGTGACTGGATACTTATGGGACCTCACAAGCTTTTTACTAAGTTTTATTTGAAGCAGTTTTTGAGTAGGTTGATGAATGTGGTCTATGTACATTAAGGAAATCTTTCAAATATTGGATGTACCATGATGAAATGTGTACATTTTCTGGGGTTTAAAGGACGTCAGCCTTTCATTGTAGCTCTTCATGGATAGACTAAATCCGCAACTTGTGTTTTGTCCATGATGCACATTCATGAAGTAATTTATTTAGAATGTTTAAAAACCCGTTTAAAATTTTGCATTAACATAATTAAAACCCATCAAAGTCTGTATGAGCTTCACTGCTATGTTGTGATTTTCAGTTTCTGATTTACATTTGTTGAAGAAAAAATATTTGTCTCTCTATGCCACAATTCATAAATGTCTCTGGATAAGACTAAAAAAATGACCCTTTCACTCTGTCTGTTTGTGCATGTGTGTGAGCGCGCAAATGAGACCAAGTGTAAGATAAATTTAGTAGGTAATGAGTAAGAATCATGTTTCCCTCATGACTCACTCGATGACACATCACTGTAAGCATTCAGAACCTGTTTGGCTTTATTTCTGAAAATGTGTTATCAAGATGATTCCTTAATAAAGTTGTTCTCAAACTGCAAATGTTCCAACATGAGAAAAAAAACATTTTTTTTCAGAGTTCTGAATGCTGATGAAAATATTCAAAAGGATCTTTCCATGAGGCAACTAGGAACTAACTGTTAGGGTTATTTGTGAGTGTCGGTGTAGGCATCTGGTTTCTAGTTTGCTGTCATTGATTGGAATTTGAAGCTTTGCTATCAAATATATTACCTACAACTAGATTGAAAATATCAAAATCAAAGATACTTTCATGATCAGAAGGGAAAGGGTGTATCCAGTAGAAATGCAATAAGAAATGCCGAACTATTATAGTTGCCCACAACTTTGAGATAACTGCACCGTATCATAAACGATGAAGCTGATTTGATTTAAAAAAAAAACTATTTCAGGTAGAGGCCTTCTTTCAAACCTTTAAACCATTTCAGTATCAAAAAGTACAATTCGAAATACAGTACATGTGCACACGAGATAATTATCTTGTTCTCATCAGATAATTAGAATATAATTATCTTGTAATCAAGGGCAATAAGTTGTGTCATAAGATAATTATGTTTCTCAAAGATGTGTTTGTATGCACAGTATTATGTTCTTTCTCCCAAAATAGCTCACAAGAAAAAAAAAACCGTTATGAGACTTAGGGGTCCATTTGAAATGGATTCCTTTCATTAATCAAGATTTTAAATATTTTATCCCAGCGGGTAATTTTGTCTAGAAAAATAAAGTGCTGCACTGTTAATTCTGTTATTTTTTTTAACGTATTATTTTGAAAAACCATCCACCGGAAGTGATATGCCAGTTATTAAAGGGCGACAGTTTACGGCATTACACTGTAAAAAATAACGACTTGTAATTAACATATGATTAACATTTAGTTGAAATTCAATACTTTGTGTAAAATGAAAGCGAACTGAGCCGTTACGAACAGATTTAGGAAGTTGGATTCTGGTTTGTTGACGACGTAAACGAAACCTAAAACACTTTCGGTTTCCGTTCGCTCACGTGACCTCACTTCCTCTGTTACGTCAAATTCCATAATGGCTACCGAGGTCCGCCGCGGTGTTCCCGTTAGTACGGTGAGTTCAACGTACTCATTTGTGTCGTGTGCTTAAACACGTACTGCTAGCATGAATAGAACCAGTTTTCCCTCTGCTATATAGGAGTACTTTTATTTTGTTGAGATTGTCTCGACCGGGTATTTGTTAGTCGTATGTTGACTGGGACGCAGGGAGGTGTGTGTGTGTGTGTGTGTGTGTGTGTGTGTGTGTGTGTGTGTGTGTGTGTGTGTGTGTGTGTGTGTGTGTATGTGTGTGTAATACACCCGAGTGGACAACAATGGGTTCTGTCTTCTATCTCCTGTAATAATACCGTAGTAATGTCTTTAACCTCTCTGCAATAACATATTTACTGCATATGGAAGAGTGTTTACGCGATTCAACTCTGACAACAGGCTGTGAGCCCACACGTCACAGAATTGGCTGAAGATTTTTGATAGACCCAAAGATGGACGGTCTGTCTCCTTCCGGACAGACCGGAAGGAGAACGATGGACGGATCGAGCAGCCGGCGCTGGTCTGGACTAGCTTTGAGTGGAGTTTAGAAGAATTCTCGGCTACTAGGCTTGTAGTTGGTGATTGCCTTGAGCCCTCTCCGGACAGAGGCAGAGTCGTCTCTTCTCATTTGGCTCTTCTCACCTCCAAACCAAATCTGTATTCGGCCTCCTTGTGTCTGTCTCTGTCCCCACTTCTGAATGCAGCCTTTTTCTCTGACCTGAAGCGTTCCGAGTGTGGCTGTAAACCAGGGTTTGTCGTTGTTGTAGCTAACCCTGGTGTGTGTTGGAATGACGCTGTCCTCACAGAAGGTGATGTAGGACGTCACAGTGTCCGTGTACTCATTTAGACTGTTGGTGGCGTGATCCTGTTCCATATGAAGTTCAGTGACAAACCCGTGTTTGTAAATGTATGTGTTTCATGTGTGACAACTGTTTCATTGTCATTCTGGTGTCTGGGTTGTTGTCGTCGTGGGGCAGGTTGATGGCTTGGACCATTTGCCGGTTGGTCGGTGATCGGTGGTCGCCGATGGTGTTGATGATCACTGGATCACTGGTCTGGAGGAATCTGGACGGTGCTGGGTTTCCTTCCATACTTTTAATGCACTACATTCCACACAAGGGAGCACTGTAGCACAGGGTAGGGAGAATGCTTCCTCGTTGGGGATCGGGGAAGCATATTAATAGACCTGGCATGAGATGGCACTTCTGGTGGTACAGAACTTCCCTCTTTGGCTCACAATGGGGAAATTCTAATAAAGACTGACAACTTAGAGGACAGGTGATGGTCACATGCATGCATTAAAATATGTAAAAGATTTTTTGCTGCCAGACTAAAACAAGCTTTGAGCTCATAAAAAGTTAATCCCCTTTTATGGGGTTAAACTATGAGAATACATGCAGACAAAAAAAAAAGACATTGCTAATGGCAAAGGTAAGCCACAAAGTCCAGGGTTGATCCAGTCTGTGCTTGAATATTGTCACTTAGCCCAGGTTTACGACATCATCCAGAAGGCTGATCAACAGATTAGGTTATACGAGCAGAGACTATCACAGTACTGAGAAATGACACCGAGGTAAGTCTAGATGTGTGTTCAAGTGTGGCGTGAAAGGACATAAAGTGAGAGCCTGACTTTGCAAGAAATGCTGCAATCATTGTAAAAACAAGACAAGCTGAGACAACAACTGCAAGACGATGCACAACAGATTTTGGAGGAGACGTTGTACAACAAGCATTTTGGATCAACGACCCAAAAGGGGAAGCTGCCAGGGCCTAGTCATTCTTCCTCATAAGGACATTTTCCCCCTCTAGATTATTAATCCAGTTCACATTTGGATTTTTGTGGTCCACATGGGTCTTGAGCCGGCCACCCTCTGGTCCCCAGCACAAGACTTAGTGAACTTAGCTACTGCTGCCCCAAGGAAGGCCTGATGGTGGATGCAGGGCTGACTTTGCTTGTCATAACGGACGTAGCAAAGTTCAATGGAAGTTTCCAGGCAGACGCACTGTGTTAAATGAACTGATGGCATGAGGAGCAATGGTATCACAGAATGCAGGGCAAAACTGCATGAAGTGAGCACTGCCTTGAGTGCTCACTTCATAGTCTACACTGTGAAGTGAGCGCTCAAGGCAGGTTCATTCAGACTGGGCACAGGGAACCTGATACCATAGTATGAATAAAACACAGGAAAATAACACGCAAAACTTTTAATTGCTTAAAAAAGGACAAATACATTGTGTGAGAGAAGCCATGGAAGAACACTCTTAGGTCTGTGGCTGGGTCCTGTGACCAGTTCATTGACCAGAAAGTTTTAATTGAACACTTTGGATCACTTGTGAATGGTCACTATTGTTATGTCAGTGAGGACATGCTTGGCCTCTTCCTTGGGGCTTAGTTGTGTGCCTTGAGTTGGAGGAAGAGAGAGGGGGGTGGCTACAACACAATCCATTTCATTTTGCCCCAGCCATAGTGTTCTTGCAGTCGTCATTTTTAGTGTGCCCTTTTAAAAGGCTGGGTTTGTCAAAATGTATTTTCTGAATTTTTTCACAAACCTTGTATGTTGTAAGTCATCACAAAGACCTGCCCTACATATGGACACACAGTACAACCAATATTAAAGTATTCTGAGAGAGCAGAGAGAGTCTGATCTGACCCTGTGATTTTGTTTATTCAGCATATTTACAGCAGTGTTTCAGATTTGTATTCCCTGTGTGTGTTGTGGCTGGAAGGACTTTTCTGTCTTTATCTGCATGGGCTTGGGCATTGAACATATTCCTGGGCTCCGGGGATATTCTACAACAGACTCAACAAAGATTCTCTTTCAGTTCAAGCATGGTCAGATGGTTTTATCCCAGAGTAATCAATGAGGACATTAGTTAATACTATTTTAACTTCTAGGTGAAACTTTCACCAATTTACTCACTAAACCACAATTGTCAAGTAACTGTCAGTCCCAGCTGTTAACTGTAGGAGTCAAAAGCATAAATCATTCAAATGAATAATGTTTGCTCCTACAATTTAGGATTTTTATATTGATATGCATGTATTAATACATTTGCTGAAATCCTCTGATGTACTTGAGACCAAAGACCCCGTGAATGAATAATACAAATTCTTACTTTCCTCCACTTTCAGCTTTGCCCCAAGTTTCTTCATTCAAATTCCACCAGTCACACGTGGCCCTTCAGTGCCATCGCTGAGCTCATAGGTATGTCTAAAAGTAACAGCGACGTCCCCCATTTGTATCATTTATTTATGTGAATTCATGTGAATGTATTTGTGTGAATTTAGATCCTGGTACGAGATATAAACATTTGTTTCTCGTGACAGATAATGCGTATGATCCAGATGTCAATGCAAAGCAGTTTTGGATTGACAAGACTGTGGTTAAAGGAGAAGAATGCCTCAGTTTTATGGATAATGGAAATGGTCTGGATCATGAAACAATGCACAAGATGCTCAGGTACACACACAGCTAGCCATTAATCATTTCTTTTATCTGTTGTTCAGAATTATTTCTTGTAGCGTACTGGCATACATCAAAATGATGACTCCCTAAAACAAAGATTTTGTACAGTTGATGCTGCATTTAATTAATGAACCATGATGTGACTCATTTACTGTACTCATTAAGAATATTTGTGTTTTCCCATTCAAGTTTTGGATATAGCGACAAAATTGCATTAGATGGTCTTGAGCCAATTGGTATCTATGGGAACGGTTTCAAGTCTGGATCCATGCGTCTTGGCAAAGACGCCATCGTCTTCTCAAAGTCCAACAAGGCCTTGTGTGTCGGAATGCTGTCTCAGACATACCTGGAGATGATTCATGCTCAACAGATAATTGTACCCATTGTCTGCTTTGAACAAGAAAAACCAAACAAGCATATCCTTTTCCTCCTGCAGTAATAAATGTCACGTAATAATCGTATATAATTTTGATTTATTTGCACTTATGAAGATTCATCTGCTGCCAACTTAATGTACAAATACACCACTGAAGCTGTTTAGCAATCTAATGTGTATCCAGACAACTGGACTTTTATCAAGATTTTATGCATTTTATATTTTGTCTCTGAACAAAAAAAGGAATCTTGTTGCTGTTTTTTTTTTTTGTTGTTGTTGTTTTTTTTTTAATGAATTTTTCGTGCTGGAGTAGCAGCTTTGTATGCCTGATAGATCAAATAGCGTTATCACATTTTAACTTTCATTCTTAATTCAAAACATTCATGTTACAGACTTGGTCTTTTTTGCGATCTAAAGTATTATACTGTGTCTACAGATAAAGTATAGATTTTGTTTTTTCTGTGTTTTTAGTTTCGTTTCAAAGAATGAAAACATTTCCACTGGTTCTAAATTGTCTCTTTAACTTCAGCTTCACTCAGTGTTCGAGAGGAGCACAAAGCCAGTCTACAGGACATCTTGTGCTATTCCCCTTTCAAAACAGAGGAGGACCTACTGGTGGAGATCGATGCCATCACCTCCTCCTGGTCCACAGGGACAACGGGCACAAGGATCATCATCTGGAATCTCCGCCGGTCTGTTTTGGAGTCCATGTGTACAAAAATATATATTGATTACTTAATGGAACTGCACAATCTGATTTTCAGTTTGTTTGTTTTTTTACAGTACATCTGCGGGAACAACAGAGTTTGATTTTGAGAAGGACCGTTATGACATCTGTATTCCATCTGATGTCTACGACACGATAAATAACTCATCTCAGGGTCATGTGGTCACATCATACACACCTGAAAGTGTTTACTCACTGCGGGTAAAGAGCACCACACGTCTTCAGAATATTTTAAATGATAGGCTTTAACATTAATGTTCTGAGGCCCGACAGGAATCACAAAATACAAGTGTCACCTGGAAACTGCAACCAATGCAAATTCACTCATCTTACATTTCTGCTCAGTACATTTCATACAAGTTTTTTTTTTTTTTTCAACTTTTTAAATGATTAGCATTTGTATTTTCACAGATTCTGTTATCGTTTCAAGTTATAAGGTGGGAGTATTTTTTTAACAGAGTGACTTTAATTTTTTTTTTTGTTGTTGAAAAACATACATTTTTAGAAAAACCTTATGTGTCTTAGAACCTGACAAGCAGGGGTCTTCACTCATCAATGAATGAAATGATTTCAAAATAAGCTAATCACACATTTCTGTTATTGCATTATTAATGAGAGTGCACCAGTTTTTTTTACATCTACTTATCCAAAGTAATACGTAGCCTCAGGAGATTTTCCATTTTCGGTGGTTACTAAACTATACTTGTGTTTTTAATGGGTATAGGCGTATTCCAGTATTCTCTACCTGAAGCCTCGCATGCAGATCATCATACGTGGTCAAAAAGTGAAATCTCAGCTCATCGCTAAGAGTCTGGCCTACATCCGAAAGGACCACTACAGACCCACCTTTCTGGTATCTTTCTGTCTTGAGTTTTTGTCTTTTGAATATGTTGAGTGTTCATAATTGCACACATATGCATTTTTTATATACAGTATGTATTTATAAATATTTACTTTGCTGCTCTCACTTGAGATTTCCTTAATTGTCTTTGTAGAACAAACGTATTCCCATCATTTTTGGTTACAATACCAAAAGTAAAGACCAATATGGCATCATGATGTATCACAAAAATCGCCTCATCAAAGCTTATGAACGGGCAGGCTGCCAGCTGAAGGTGAGCTTCGGATGTGTTGGTGAGGGTCTTTGTTTATTACACTTATTTCTAAGGTTTCTGAATGTCATCATTGGGTGTTTTTGTGATTCTTTGCCTTTTCAGGCTAATAATAAAGGTGTTGGGGTCATTGGGGTCATAGAGTGTAACTTTCTGGATCCTACACACAACAAGCAGAGCTTTATGGAGACTGATAAGTACAGGTAACAGCACTGGTGTAGCATTTAGTTTTTATCTAATCAGGTTTTGATCTTGATTAGGACCTGTCAGTACAGATGCGACTCCAGAATTGATTCTATTAGTGACTTGTTTATCAGACAGACCACAAATTCCCAAGTTCTTTGTGTATTGATACAGGAAAACTATGACCAGTTTGGGGATCAAACTGGAAGAATACTGGATGGAAATCCACCACAAGAGAATCAAGGAGAATCCAAACAGCGTCCCTGTGGAAGATGCCATGTTAGTAGATGTTGTTGTGACTGCCATGAGTTCCACATGTGTAAATCTGTCACCATTGGGACAGTTTGATCTGATACTTCATGTCTCCATGTGTCCTCAGAAAGCGACCAGATCAGAACTGGGTTCAGTGCGATGAGTGTTTGAAATGGCGCAAACTCCCCGATGGCATCAACTGCAGCAAACTGCCAGATAAATGGTATTGCCGCATGAATCCTGACCCGCAGTTCAGGTAATTAGCAGCATTTAAAATCCTACTGCAATAACTGTAATTTGATGTGATTACAAAAAACGAATGTGAATGCGGAAAAAGATACTCATCCACGTAACGTGAAACTGTTGAAGTGTTTGTAGAGCCACAAGTACATATGTTGTTGCAATCTAAAAGTATCTTAAAGTAAGTACAATATAACAAAACACTGAAACTCAATCACAAATCATAACTGTTATTCCCAAAAGTTTAGAACTTGATCTGCAGGTGAAGATTGAGTCTATATTTGAGTTTCTATTTTCTTTGTTGTTTTTACAACACAAAGACAAAATGTGGACAAATTGTCCTTTAGTGAGTCACTGAGTTACCATCCCTTGTGTTTCGTCTAATACTTCGTGCTGTACTGTCTGATGTACTGTCTGTGTTGTACTGCCTGTTGCACAGCTTGTGTTGTCCTGCCTGTGTTGTACTGCCTGTTGTACTGCCTGTTTACCGTGGGTCAGAGGGGTCTGCAATTTCATCTATGCTGTATGTCGTGCATATATGGTACACTTGACAATAAAGCTGACTTTGACTTTGAAGATTCTCATTCCTGAGAGTTTGCAAGCTATTGGCTGTTGGTAATACTAGTTATGGAACCAGTTATATGGTGATGATAGGTAATTCTGGTAATTCTGTTCTGTGCATGTCGACTAAGGGGCTCCCCAACACTCTACCTCCCATTGCATGCTTACAGGCCCCCTTGTGTGTGGTTGTGTGTATTACAGGGGCCTGTACACACAAATATGCATGTGTGTCATTGATCGACTAACTTACTAGAATATGCATTCTTAATCTCCCTTTGGGGATTATTACAGTATATAATTTATTTTTTTTAATTAAGGGGAGTCCACTTCAAACATAGCTTTTACTCAGTAGATGCTAATGGCTTAAATGCTGATGTACCTTGTGTCTTCAGAAACTGCCTCGTAGGTGAGGAGCCAGAGGACTCTGACGATGACCAACCTTCATACCGCAAGACATATAAACAACAGTGAGTCCCGTTTGAATTAAAAATACTGGTAACTAGGGGTGGGCCAAATAGTATTGTTCATGATAATACCAGTACAATGTTAATAAGGTATAGAAATTTAATAGGCTCCAGCAACTCTCATGACTGTATTCTGACTTTTTCTACTACACTTATTTAGTGCACCTCATACAATTCTCATGACGAGGTAAGACTTAAAAACACCGGTGGTGGAGAGCAAGCATGGCTGAAAGAAGTTCAGAGGAACAGTTAATCCAAAAAAAGGGAAAATACATTGAATTAATAGACAGACATACGGAATATTAGACAGAATCACCTGATCCGGATTGAGGTGTGTAAAAGCTTAAGAGGAGTGTTCAGCAGCTAATGCTAGCCGCAGCACAAAACAAAGCATACTGGTTCAAAATGACATTGCAGCATCTTTGAATTAAAAATATTTTCTTCAGTTTCATGCTGATATATGTATGATAGTGTGTGTGTTTTATGCTGAGAAATAAAGTGATACACTTATTGTGCACGATTGTATTTTGAAAAATTTGTCATTATCAAAATATGTACAGTATCATGATGACCAGAATTCCGTGAAATACTGTGATATTATTTTGGGTTCAAATCTCCCACCCCTAATTCCAACATTATAAATTGTAAATTAAACTGAAGGAAACTAAATTAAAAATAATACTACTTCCTATTTCAATAATTTTATTTTCACAGAGAGAGAGAAGACAAAAAAAATAAGGAGAAGAAAAAACAAAAGGTACAGGCATACTCTCAGATATTTTACTGTCTTCTGTTCCTCCTTGCAGTTTGATTTTTTTTTTCTAAGTATTGAGCTCTAATTCCTTTAAGTAATTAATGTCACTTTCACAAGGACGAGGAGGAGCGAAGGCAGCGTGTGGCCGATCTCACCAGACAAAATTTGGCCCTTAAACAGCAGCAGGAAAACCTAGAACAGCAGCTTCGTCAAAAAGTATGTTTCTATTTTAACACCAAGAAATCAGTGACAACAGCTCTCACAAAAAAATAATGTGTTAACTATTTTGTATTTTTAAACATTTGTTCTTGTTGACAGCCTACCTATTCCCCCTCCACCCCCACTACATCGAGGAGTCGGATTAACGCTCAAACAGCTGCAAGACCTTCACAAACTGGTGAGAGAACTCGCTGTGTGTGTGAGATTGTGTGGAAAAGATGAAGACAAAGGGACTAAAAAGACGTCCATTTGTTTTCACCCTAGCTTCCAGCTCCAGTGGTCTGCCAGTTATTTCTCATGTATACTCCCTGTCACAGAGCCCCCAAAGGTAACCTTTGTCATCTTAAATTAACTATGGTTAGATTTGTTGAACAAGTACATCAGCTGTGTTTTGTGTGCACAGCAGGGGGAAAAGAGTACAACCTTCTCCACAAAGAACTCCTAAAAGACCAAAAGTTAATGGTTTTCATTTGGACAACTCCGACGTGGTTTCATATGTAAATATGAGCCCAAAGAATTCCCCATCAGTGGCTGCTGAGGATACTAATGACATTAAGGACTCTGATGATACCGATGATGATATTTTCATCTTGGAGACAGCCAGTACCCCCAAGCCACAAAAGCCAAGTGTTAATTTGATGAAGGTGAAGACAGAGAGTGATGAGGATGATGTCCAGGATGTCACGCTAGAGGAAAATGTTGCAGGACCGAGCACAAGCTCGGCATCTGTGAGTGCCAGTCCCTTCAAAACATCACTGGTAGAGATGGCCAGCACCACTACCCAGACAGAAGTTCGTAAAATAAAAACGGAAAAGGACCCAAATGAAACTGAAGGAACAAGAACACCACAAAAGAGCTCAGATTTGGTAGATGTGAGTTTTGAGGAACACGTGATTAAGCAAGAGAGCGGTGACGATCCAGGAAAGATGCCAGATCCTCTGGATGGTCAAGACAGTGCTGGACCATCGTGCGCAAATTTGTCCAATAAGGACTCTCCACTTCAATTTTCCAATATGATGGAGATACAGACCCAGCAAGATCATCTTATAGAGCTCATGCATGCTTCAGCTCAGGAGAGAGACTCTTACAAAGAGCAAGTCGATGACCTTACCTCACAACTGAAAGATGCGCAGAGAAGACTGCAGGAGCTGTCTCAGATCGGTGTGAAGAAGGAGTGTTTTCACCAGGCCAGTCAGACGGAGGAGACAGAGGAAGACAATGACTACAAAACTCTGTTTGAGAAGGCCAAACTGAAAATTGATGCGTTAATAAAAGACAAACTGGTTACCACCCAGACCCAGTCCATTGCTACAAAAGTGGAGGGAAGGGATATCGATGAGATTGCACTACAAGTTGACCAACTGGTCCATGAAGTGGATCAAAGAAACAAGGAGAGGGATGAACTGCGCTTGCAGGTCAGCTTTCTGCATTTTTAACTTAAATTATTAAGATTTTTAATAATAATACACAGGCTGGTATTTTATATACAGTATATATATCTTATACACACACTTACAGGAGTGGTAGATTGATAGAGATATATACACTTTGTTTGCTAACCTATCATTGTTAGACCTGCTTACCTACTCTCTTTTTTCTCTCTTTCTAATGGGATTCACTTTGTTGTATCAGTTGGACAGTCTGGAGGAGGAAAGGGCAAACCTGGCAGCTCAGTGTGAAGAGCTCAGGATGAGACTGCAGCAGAATGAAAATAGACAAAAAGGAAACACAGCTGCACACAGAACCACCGATTCTCCATCGGAGAAGGAATCATTATCCGGAAGGTTTGGTTGTTAAAAATAAACTTTCTTTACACATCGAAAGATTAGTCAATGTCTGACAAAGACCTGATGAACTTGCCAACTCAGCATTAAATCTGATTTTCTCTATCTCCTCAGTTTGATCGAGCTTCGGCACAACATCGGACGCCTTCTCGTTTCATATGTTCCTGCACTGGACCTGGGCCAAGTGAATTATGAGTGTAATGTAATTGATGAGATCCTGGAACAGGTTCTATCTAATATGCAGTTAAACACCGTCACATCAGATGTACACTGAGACAAGAAAGTAAATACTTAACAAATGATGAGATCCTTGGTCGAACTGAACTCTGGGTGAAGACAAAACCAAAGCTAGCCGTTCTGGCACTGCACTTTAACATTTTCCAAAATTCAGAATGGACCAGTTGTTGACATCCAAAGTACGACTGGGAGAATTCTCCTGACCATTCAGCTTAGAGGCTAACCATGATGTCACAGTGGATTTGGCCCCTCTTCCAGGGAGGAGGCACTACCTGTGCTCGCTGCAACAATGCACTGTTAAGCATTAGCCACGCCCACATCCTGAAAAGGGGCGTGGCTAGTCTTGAATTTTAAAGGCGCACAGTCTGTGACCAGTGGATTGAAGCAGGGGCAGGTTTGTTTGTTATTATTGTTATCCGTCAGTGCCATACATAAAATCATTAATACTGGGCCTTTGACATTCACTAACATTTTTGCTGACTTTCACAATATTCCATCAATACTCTGAAAATCACTCACACCTGTGGAAGTGGTGACATTAGCTGTGCAATATGCCAATGATGATGTATTGAATATGTAGTTTCAGATTAATTTCTAAGTGATGGCACAGATCCTGACTATCCGGTGTTGAGATGAGAAATCCAAGATATTGTCATTCTTTCTGTACGACCGTTACGACACGTTACCCATCAACTACTGATGGATATGGAATAGCAATAGTTTCCAATGCAGGAAAATATGACTTTCTCAACAATGCAGTGTACACAGGAATTAATTGCGTCAGCAGACTGCATTTACATTTACATTTTTTTATTTATTTAGTCCTAACTGCAAATGCTATGCGATTGTGCTCATTATGACAGCTGTTCTCTTGGTTTTATGGGAGCATGTTTTGTATTTTGTTTTTGTCAAATATATTTTTCTATGTACCAACTCTACTCTGTGATTTAAATGTGTAAAATACTCAGTACCGTAGAGAACTGAACATTTGAAACACATTACATTCACATTACAAGCATCATTGTTTCATTCAGATTTTCTCAGTCTGATGTGTTTTCACTTGAGTATCTGCAATCAAAATCAGTTGTGCTTCAACTCATGATACTGAAGCCATAATGAATTCAAATCAAGAAAATAGTCTGGACAATAAATCTTAATACAAATTTCTGACTGATTTTTTTTTTTGTATGCTATTATGATCCCTGAAGGGAAATTAAGACGGCACACATTAGACAACGAATGTGAGCTTCATAAAAGATTTTAATTGACATTTTCTTTTTATCAATAAACTCTCCTTTAAACTGGCACAATGATGTAGAATTTAATCTGGAATCCTCTGCAAGCAAACGAATTCTTGTACCTCAGTTGGATGCCTGATCAGCAAGGTATATAGAGATAATCACGATTATATTGCGACACAAAAGGTTGTGACAAAATTGGGATTTTTGATATGTATAACATTAAATTTTATTTGGGAAGATAAAAATCTGGTTTTCACTAGACACGACTTGTATTCATGAAAGGTAACGAAATACAAAACACGCTAAACGAAGATAATCCACAATAAAAAACTTAATGTCATTCTGACGTCATGTTTTCTCTAAATCTAACCAAAGTCAGTTATTTTCAACAATAGCATAATTGATACGAAGCGATAACGAAGTGAGACGAAGTAATGACCCGCCTACCATGTCTTTGATTGGTAAATAGTGGTTTCTGTTGATTGTTGATTGGTTAGAATCGTTGTAAGGCTAGTATGGTAAACCAATAACAGAAGGCGGTACTGTACGTTTCCTTTTCATAAAAATAAAATATCACGTGCCTGAGTCACCGCCCCTTTTCCACGTTTTCAACCAATCACTGCAGCCCATTCGCCCGGAAGTTTTGGAAGAATTGTACGCGGGAAATTACTAATCTCCTGAGAGTGACAGCGGGAGGTAGGTCACTACGAAAATCACTCTATTTTTGTGTTTAAATACGAAAATGCATGTCCATTTTATTTATTTGAAACCGTAATCTCTTCCTACGTGTGCCACCGTTTGTTTCTCCATAACAACATCTTTAAATTAACCAAACGTGCCTGCCAATGAAGTAGCTAACGTTGTTAGCTAGTTCCACTAATAGAAAGGCCAATAAATAAATTTGAAGTCAGGTATTTTCTGCATGTTCCCCGTCTTTAGGTCGTTGTTGGATATACAAAATGAAGGTGGTAACTTGTGAGATAGCATGGCACAACAAAGAACCGGTTTACAGTCTGGACTTCCAGCACAGCTCGAATGGACGTTTTCATCGACTCGCCACTGCCGGAGTGGACACCACCGTCAGGGTGAGTAGAGCATCCGGTCGGTTTCTGAGAGAGTAAGCGGAGGATGACTTTAAAGATCAATGTTTCTCTCTATTAAAATTAATTTGTTGCTTGCCTCCGTCGCTAAAGTGTTTCCTCATGCGGGACAAGTTGGGTCCTATACTAGCAGGTCTTTCACTGCTCTGCCTGGAAAATTCCTTGATGACTTTTTTTTTGATCTGGCGCTATGCAGAGAAAACTGAATTGTATTGAATGACCTAAATCTACTGACAAGCATTTGATGAAATAATGGACCACGCAAAGCTTATATTAATCTAACAATATGCATTATTTAACCAGTTTCGTTGTTTTGTCATTAAAAATGACAGTTAAAGTGATTCTTGATTCTATTTGACCATACAAGTTGATTTAGTAATCTTTGCTTTAAGAAAAAAGAAATTGTGTTTATTGTTTTCTTGTGAAAAATCCTCAGTGAACCACTGAGGAAACTCATTAATTTTTTCACTGATAGTATTAAGTAGATATTTTTAAGGCCTTTTTTGGGAACTTAAATATGTGTCATCCGTGTTTCAAAAAAAGCTCATATTTTGTGTAATCCCGAAACCAAGCGGAATGTCCCACACACTAAATGGGTATAATAAAAATCTGTAAAATAGTATTAGTAAATTTACCATTAAATTAGAGTTTTAATGGTTTTCCTTAGTTCCCTTCATGTATTTTCCCACAGTCCAGAGACGTACACTATAGGTTAATTGGTGACGGCAATTTTCCCACTGATGTAAATCTGAGCATGGTTACCTGTTTGTATCTCTGTGTCAGTCCTGACTTGGGCTTGATACTCGTCTGTGTTCACTGTACACTGGCACCTGCACCCTGTGACCCTGCAGAAGAGAAGCAATAATAGGAAGTGGATGTACCGTTTATTTTACTCATTCAGATGGCAGGGTAACAGCGCAGCACATCGCATGCTGTTGATATTTACAAAATATTGTTTGCTGGGTATGTGTTTATTGTCCTTTTTTCTAATGTCAACGCAGCTCTGGCGGGTGGACACAGGTCCAGACGGGAAAGCAGTGGTGGAGTTTCTGTCTAATCTGGCAAGACATACCAAAGCTGTCAACGTTGTGCGCTTTAGCCCAAACGGAGATCTGCTTGCTTCAGGAGGAGATGGTATGTCGCACTTAAGGATTATAGGAGACAGTGTAAAAGTGACATTTTTAAAATGCTTTATTAATCAAATGGTTGTTACTGAATACAGATGCAGCAATTCTGCTTTGGAAGATCAATGACTCCAAGGAGCCTGAGCAGACCCCTGTGTACCAGGACGATGAAGATGCTCAGCTCAACAAGGAGAGCTGGTCTGTGGTCAAGATACTCAGGTATGCAACTTGGGCGACTTCCCACTAAGTAAGAATGATTTGGCAACGGTTTCCAACAGACTCTTCTGCCTCTTTTTCTGTCAGTAGCACCATGAGAACAATTTAATTAATTTACAGATATTTGTGTACTGTGTTGATCTACATTTCTCCTATATTATGGTTTTTGTGTTTTGATTTTTTCTTCAGGGGACACATAGAGGATGTGTATGACATCTGCTGGACACGAGATGGAAACTTCATGGTGTCTGGTTCTGTCGACAACACAGCTGTCATGTGGGACATTAACAAAGGTTTGCTTAAACTGATAAATAATAAATCTATGTTTGATCAATCTTCATTTTATTCTGTTAAATTCAAATATTTATGTAATACTAATACACGGTACTATCAAATATCTATCGTTTTTGTTTTATTTTGACCCTGTTTTTATTATTTTGTTTGAAACGTACTTTGTGTTTAGGGCAGAAACTCTGTATCCTGAATGATCATAAGAGCTACGTTCAGGGAGTGACCTGGGATCCTCTGGGGTTGTATATAGCCACTCTCAGCTGTGACAGGTAGAAAACAGATGTAGATGACCTGTACACAAACTAACAATGGGTCTAACTGTCAGTAACACAGAGTATTTAGTGTTGTTAACTAGTTACTGACAGTAGACATTCAGCTGCCTGTATCTGAAGATGTTCTTCCTTCCTTTCAGAGTGATGCGTGTTTACAGTGTTCATACCAAGAAGAAAACCTTCTGTGTCAGCAAAATGAGCTCTGGATCACCTGCAGACGGGGAGGTCAGTAGAGAAAAAAATTTAAAAAATATATTTCCATGCACACTGATTCTGACCTTTACATTTTCACCGTTTTGCCTCTACCTGTTTTTGACTTGGTTCTGCATCAAATCAAGTATACACTATTAAGCCAAAAGCATTCATTCACTTGCTTTCACATTTGAATTAGAGTATGATCCCATTCTTAAACCAAAAGATTTAACATGATGTTGGTCCATCCTTTGCCACGATAACAGCTCCAACTCCTCTAGGAAGGTTTTCCACAAGGTTTTCGAAGTGTTTCTGGGAATTTCTGGCTGTTCTTCATGAAGGACATTTGTAGGTCAGACACTGATGTTAGATGAGAAGGAACACAGTCTCTGCTCTGATTCATCCCAAAGGTGTTCTGTTGACTGGTCTATGCAGACCAGTCAAGTTCTTCAACACCAAACGGCTTCTTCTTCAAACACTCATCCAAGTCTTCATGGACCTTGCTTTGTGATGTGATGTTGTAACAGGAAGGGGTCGTCTCCAAACTGTTCCCATAAAATTGGGAACATGAAATTGTCAAAAATGACTCGGTATGCTGGAGCATTAAGAGTTTCTTTCACTGGAGCTAAGGGGTCGAGACCAACTCCCAAAAACTCAATTCCAGACCATAATTATTACTCCCACCCACCAATCTTTACTGCTGGTACAAAGCAGTCAGACCAGTATCCTTCTGCTGGAAACCTCCAAACCCAGACTCGTCCATCAGATTGGCATATGGAAAAGCGTGATTGGTCACTCCAGGGAACACATCTCCACTATTCTGGACTCCGGTGGTGGTGTAGTTTACTCCACTGCATCCAACACTTTTCATCACTCTGGTGATGTAAAGCTTGAATGCAACTGCTCAGGCATGGAAACCCATTCTATAAAGCTCTCTACGGACAGTTCCTAAGTTAATCTGAAGATGACATGAAGTCTGGAGGTCTATTGATTTTAGAAAGTTGGTACAATTCTCCATATTTGGTGGTTTAAAGTCGATCACATCTTCTCAGTAATATCCTCAGAAATCTTCCACCACATTCTCTGGTCAGTTAGATTTGTACATGTTTTCAGGGCTGAACATCTTCTTGTTTCTAGGCCAAGCAATACCGAATGTTCCACGATGACAGCATGAGGTCGTTCTTTCGACGGCTTTCATTCACGCCAGACGGGTCTTTCCTTCTCGCCCCAGGTACCCTCACATCGTGCTCAAAATGTGGCTGTTACATAGGATTTGTGTGATCACATTTAGTGTACAGTATCTGTAAGGATAATTTGCATAAACCATCACCTCTGTTTTCACATTTCTAACAGCTGGATGTGTGGAGATTGGAGAAAACGTCATAAATACCACGTACATGTTTTCCAGGAAGGGTCTAAAGAGGTAACTTTTGTGACATGTTGTTTTATTTAGAATATTTTGGATTCACTGTTAGATGTTTTAACGCTACTAACAAATAAACAAATTTCTTTCTTGTGTGTTTAGGCCTATTGCTCATTTACCATGTCCATCTAAAGTTACGCTGGCTGTGCGCTGCTGTCCTGTCTACTTTGAACTGAGGTCCAAGAAGGGAGAAGGCAAGGAGAACGCCTTCTTTACTTAAAGATTACAACGAAGCCCTGTTTTATCGTACGATCCCGTTATGTTAGATCATTTTCTTCCCTCCCTTTCTCAGATGGTTCTATTCAGACGCTTCCCGACATATTCCAGTTGCCGTACCGTATGGTGTTTGCTGTGGCATCTGAGGACTCCATCTTTTTGTATGATACGCAGCAGGCCCTTCCTTTTGGCCTGGTGTCCAACGTCCACTACCACACACTCAGCGACCTCACATGGTAAAGGAGGACTTCTTTTCTAATCCCTTGTTGCACAAGAAAGTAAATGTTCGATTAGACTTAAGTAGCTATCAGTATTTTGGAATAAACTGAGTTGTGTGTCTATGTTTTTAAATGGTGGTTGTATTTCCTTCAATCAAAAGTTATTTTGACTTCAGGGAGATAAAACTGAATTTTTACAAGCATGTATGCACAGAAAAATACTATGTTTTATGTTATATAAAAAGTAAAGCTATACATTTACTTTTTCTGTGTGTGTTGACTTTAAAAGATGCCAGTGTACCTGCAATAATTCATATGACTAAATCCTTTTATTTGTGGATGTCTTCACTACTTCCATTTCCCCCTTAGGTCTCGCGATGGTTCCTTCCTAGCTGTGTCCTCTACAGATGGTTACTGCTCCTTTCTATCCTTTTCTCCTGGGGAGTTGGGCACTCCGCTGAAGGAGCCCCCCACTTTGGAGGTGTTCACACCAAACAGTGCCGTTGAGAAAAAAGGGAAGAAATCCTCCAGGAATTCGTCTCCTGGGACCCAGCCACCAAACTCAGCCATGAGTCCTGCATCCCAAACGTGCCTTGGAAAAGAGTCCCCCTCTGTAAGCCCCCCAGAGGAGAAGAAGAGCACCCCCAGTGCCAAATCGAAACCCCAACCCCGTCGGATCACGCTCAACACCCTCGAGGGCTGGGGGAAGCCCTCTTCCTCAACAGCCACAACAGCCTCAGCACCTCAGACCCCCACCCCGCCATGCCGAAGTGCTCCTTCTACACCCCCACAGCGTGGTGCTCCCCTCACCCCCTCCACGTCCAGTACCCCCTGCACCCCCTCCACCCCTAAAGTCCTCAGCAGTGCTAACTCTGCTGGGCCTGCTACCTCTAAAGGTACAACCACGCCGAAGATGCCCACCCCAAGGTAAAAATTTTGCGCATGTGAAATTAAACTAAGTGTATTTTAAGCTCATGCTTATTATTAATTCATTTTAATTCCCATCAACCCTTGTTTTGTTGTTAGTATGTTTACATTGTGGACACAGAATGTTTGACCTTTCTGTTGACATTTCTACTTAAACAGCGGCTGCTTCAAGTTACTGTTGATCAATGAATGATTTAAGCTCTACGACACCCATGGTTCATGTTCGGCCCTAGTTTCCTGAATTTTGTCCAGTCAAGTGAATTTGTGTGTTTAATTGATCAAAAATATAAGCAAATGTTTTGATAAATTATTTAATTAAACTGTCTGATTTAAGATATTTACATATATTCTAATTATTATCATGTAAAATTTTACTCCTATGGCGCTTTTTGGAAGCAGGGTTACAGAGGATGAGACCTAATTTCTGCTCTGAACCCTGGGGAAGATCGGTCCCTAATGGAGGCTTCCGAGCTGCAAAATCTTGGTTGCAACAAACGTTAAATTTTGACATGGGCTTTCCCTGCATGATTAACTAAAAAGTAATTAGAATGATTTTTAATTGAATTTGAAGAGGAACCAGATTATATGGTTATCATACAGCAGAATTGATGAGTTTCAATGCATTCAGAGCATTTACCAATCTGTTTAGATGTGCTGTAGGGAGTGTGATGAATGCAGGTGCTGACTGGGATGGTAATTTATGGAAATACTTGTACTATTCAAATGTGTTGTCAGTCAAACTGAAGAAGAGTTGCACAGGCAGACTGCATCCACTTCCCTCCCCCTTAAAGTGACTAAGCTGATTATCTCCAGATATGCTCTCTATATAGATTAATGCTGAGCAGTGGGAGTTCTGTAAACTTTTTTTAAGTATACTCTTCTGCTAAATCAGAAAAAATCTAATTATCCTTAATGGGCTGGTCACATTTTTGCTTGTTCACATGCCCTGAAAATAAAGCCCTGTCTGGTTCGGGGATTCGTTGGAACCCCCACTGACATTAAAATAATAATCACCCTGACAGACTGTCTGTAGACAATGGCAGGTCGGCACATGCTTTTGTGTTTTCCCCGTGTCTGTAGTCTAAATGCATAAAGAATCACAACAACAAGAGGATGAAGCTGAACAACATTCTGTTGAGAAATTTCTTGCCGAATTTCAGTATTCTTCTGTTATCAATCTTCTGTTGATTGTAGCGTTTTTGATTTATTTATTTTTTTGCTTCCAGGAGAGTGTCTCTGACTCCTGTTGCAGCCCGATCTCCATCTGTTTGTTCACTCTTCTGTGCTCCCTCCTCCACAGACAAGGCCAAACATGGTTAGTGACGACAACTGTTTTGCTTATTGTCGGTCCTGCTGCAACACAATAATGATGGGAAAAGTTCTCGTAGTGCAGATGTAGCCTTAAATTTCACCACCTGATATGATGCGTGATAACTTTCTCTTCATACCAAGTCTGATAGAGATTGAATTTGTGTCAGATATTTAATATAATCCAACACGTAAGTCTTCTGTATTATTTCTAAAGCTTGGGGAAACAACCCGATTGCTGTAGTCACGTGGTTTGTTTTAGTTGCCTTCCGTTTTTGTTATGGTAAATTTGTGCTCACAAATGCAATGACTGAGTTCTTGTCCAAACCAAAGAGAATGAAGACTGCAGGCAATGAGATGATCAGTGAGCATGAAGTGAACAAAACACTGATTCCCGATTGGAAATGCAGCAGGTTAATGCTAAAGTACTGTGTGTTTAGGTCGATTTAGGTTAAAAACATGATTTGTGTTTGATTTTCTGACTGTTCATGTTTCTTTCCCAGATAGCCTTCAGTTAGTCAAGAGTCATGGTCTGAAAATCAGACCCAGGAATTGAAGGATATTGAAATTACCCTTTAAAATTAATAGCTTGGTTTGCAATACAAATGTCAAAAGGATCCTGCTATAAAAAAAGTGTCTTACTTGTCAATCGTGGTTTCTCACATCACCGTACTCATCAGGTGTAAACTTATGAATGTTCCTTCATATGTGCCTCTCCAGAGCGTCCATCTCCTCCTGTAGATCCAGTGTGTCAGCCTCCAGAGTCCAAACGACCCAAGACCAACGCGGCTTCAGAAAAGAGCAATGTCACCGAGGCTAAGTGTTGACTGGAACCAGTCTGGAGCTGGAAAATCACAAAAGAAGACAGCAGACAATAGCATCAAAAGCAGACAAAATACTTAGAATGCACTCAGTTCAAAACAAAATTTATTATAGTTTCCTTGAATTGCATTTTCTTCTAATTATGTATGCATGTTGTTTTAAACAGAAAACCTGTATGGTGTTAATTGTGCTATTTGATATTTCAATTGTTGTAAAGGAAGTAATGCTCAGTCACTTATTTTCAAGAATGTGTCATTATAAAACTGAAATTGCCTTTGAAAACTCCAGGAGGAGAATGGAAATGCTTCAGTGTCTTGCCTCGTGAGAGTTTTCGATTTACACCTCGAGTCTTAGTTTGAAAAAATACAGTTGATCTTCAGCTTGAGTAAAAAACTGCATCGTCAAACATTAAGGGTTGTTTAGTGGTGGTCTAATAAATGATGGTTCTTCTAAAGAGTGAGTTTGGTTGTTCACTAAATGGCTATAGCATGACTTTTTTAAACTATAAGCAGATGGATTTACCACGTGACGGTCTCAATGTTCTTCATGACCGGAAAGAAATGTGAAAAATAATGAATCCTACATTTTTTACAAAGAGTTAAAAAATTTTAGTTTCAGTCTGAAAAACAGGAATCATCCAGTAAATTACCAACCACATGTAAGTTTTAGTTTCTCCAGTTAAACTCAAAACAGTCAGACTACACTAACACTTGTTTAGTGACAGCTTTATCATTGCTCTGGCACAGGTTTTTGCAAAACTTTAACACAGACATCCAAAGAACTGGTAAATTCTATTCTAAAATAAGTCCTAGCAAAAATAAAAGTAGTGCTTATCTGAACTGAAACAACTCACAAGTAACTCAACATTGTTTTTCACTCAATTTGAGGAACCGAAGTTTGCTCTCAATGACAGTTGCTGTTTGAAAATATCTTTGTAATCATTCAGTCATTCAATTGCACTGGGTAATGTCTGTGTTAAACGTATATTTTCTTTTTCACTTTTGTTCTGTGTTGGTATTCAGGGAATTCAATTTGTATTGCAAATCCTAAAATTCATATTCAGTGGAAAATAAACCTAAAGTCATTGTAAATAATAGTGTATTATAGTATTTCAGATACTAAGACGAAGATGATAGTGAATCTTTAAAAATCTCTGATCACTAAAAGCTATTTTTCACTAAATAATGTTTGGCGTTTCCGACACCATCGAGTAAACAGAATTTATAATATAGGTGTATCATGTTTGACTGTGTCGCAAGTCAAGAGTGCGAGAGCAACCTACATTGCTGCGAAGGGACGAAAACTAACATAATTGACAGATTTCTTAGCCAATCACATCTCGTTTCACGAATCCTGTTTCATTCTTCTGCTAATGGCCTTTGTCTGAAGGCGGGGAAGACTTGGCTCGGTTAGTCTGCTGGTCAGTAACAAACAGAAGGTTACGAGTTTTGAAAATTAGATTATTTGACCACTAGACTGGATTTGCGTCAGCAGTAGCGTAATGAACTCTTTTGTGTCACTAACTGGCTCTTTCTGGGCGGCTTTTCGCGGGCAACCAGCAATGATTAGCAACATTTGGTGCTGAGAGCGGAGGCTACCTCGCTTTTAGGTCGTGAAGGCGGCGATGCTGATCTGGTAGCTGCGTCATCATGTTGCTTCCTACTTGAGTTGGCGAAAAGAAATCTCAAGTTAACCCAGCGGTGAGTCTGCATGCCGTCATTCAGCCCCGGAGGCCACTTCTGGCGCCTGAAATAGATGGAAGACGGACAGCTGGTGAGCAGTTAGCCGTAAAGCCTGTTTTTTTTTAATGTGGTCGTCGTGGAAGTGTCTACTTTACATCACTTGGCTCGGCGTGATTGGCGCGATATTCTCCTGGCTGTATTTATCGTCTTACTACACTTGCATAGATGAACAGTCATCACCTTTGGCGTCAAAACGCTCACAAATGTACATAAATGTGGCCTACAGAAAGTGCAGCTGATGTAGTTTTGGAACGATGGCCTCAGTTGTTTGGATAGTGAGAAGTGACGATCTGACTGTCAGCTAATCAGGAGCTGCTGTCGGTAACCTGAGAGAGACTTTATTTCCAGGCACAAAAGAGGAAAATTCCGTTCCATGAGCCATAATGTCAGCCGCTGTTGTGACCCTGTGATCGTCCACTGAGGTATGTCACACTGTTAGCCGGGCCGGTTACGTACTGTACCCACTATAGGGGAGGTGGTCTGTTATCGACACATCGGTGATTGATTGAGGTCGCCTGCCAAAGTTCGGCTCGGAGCTCCGCGGTGTGACTGGCGAGTGGGCGACCGGCCCAGCGAGGAAGAGGAGGAGGCTGTGTTTACTTAATCCAAAGAGGAATAAATATTAGTCCTCACCTGGACTAAGTGTCATTCTGGTTATAAAATGGCAGACAGCTGCACCGACACAAGTGAACACGTAGAGACGTTTTATCCGTCCAAACCCTGGTCGGATGGAGGCGAGCACAGAGCTGGGGAGTTGGAGTCAGGGCGTGGACCCCCAGCAGGACAGGCGCCCAACTTTGAGGTGATTGATGGGCTGTTGTACCGCAAAAAGCTGGAAAGAGGGTTCTTCAACTACCGGGAGGTTCTAGGTGAGGACCGGAGACAGGAGGCCATCTCCACCTTTCACCGGCGGATGCGGCCCGGCCAGCGCCACCTCTCCCTGGAGGAAACTTACAAATGCGTGGCTGAAAACTACTGGTGGGAGGGTATGAGAGCACCACCCACCTCACATCTGACTTCACTGGTTCCACCATGTGGTTCCTGAATGTGTGAAACACCTCCTTCCAATTCATTCTCTATATCTGGAGGATTTATACATTTGTTTTATTTGACACAGTTATACATTTAGTTGTCATCACAGATCAGGAAAACTGTGTTTGTTGCCAACATCAACAACAGGATATTGGATAAGTAAGTAATTATTGGATAAGTGTTCTGATATTTGCCTTTCTGTTCACTGCATAGGGATGTACTTCCAGATTAGAGATTTTGTCCTTGGTTGTCCAGAGTGTCAGAGCCAGCACACTAAGAAAACAGAGGTAATGAGCCATTTTCCTTCTTCCTATCAAGCTTTCTGTCTTAATTTGTTCTTGTCAGCTCCCCATTTTTTGCACATTTTAATTAATACTTTCCTGTTCTCATTCTCCTTTAATCCTGCTCTCACACTCGGACCTCTCCAGTCTGTTCTCACACATTGCTTTGCAATAACGATGCCTCTCTCTGCTGTCTTGCTTTTCTTGCCTCTCAGAAGCTTGGTGGCAGAGGATGTGTCACAAAGACAATGGCATCACATAGCGATGACGTGTTGAGCAAGCTGAGGAGTCAGCGGGAGGCGGGGATGTTCTGTGACATCACCTTGCACACAAACGGACGACCCTACTTGGCTCACAAAGCTGTTCTGGCAGCCGTCAGCGATCACTTCCAGGAAGTCTTCACAGAAATGGACTCTAACAAGAAAGCAGACGTAGATCTCACTGGTAAGAATGGATGACTAAAGACCAAACAATTGTACATAACTGATGCTTGAGATCTGTGGCAGTCTAGAGAATGGATCTGGGTACACACACCTCACCGAGCCTGTACCTTGTTCACTGGGCCCAGTATTTCAAAAAAGATCTATATTATAATGATCCTTACTGGAGTATATATACTCCAGTGAGGCTATATATTTTATAGCCAGTGGATTTGACCTGATTTAAAAAACTGGCAGTACAGTTTTGGCAATCAAAATTGCCACACAACATGACAAATCATGTCAAATTATGATTTGAGGTATTTTGTTAGTCAAAAGTGGAGATCAGTGGTGGTGGTGGTGGGGGGGGGGGTAGGCAATGCTCATATATTAAAGTAGCACACATCATACTAAACGATGTCTATTCTAAATCCACATAATTATCCAATCTGTCTGGCGGTGCAAGGGTCCCTCATTAGTGTCAGTTTCCTGACATTCCGCCTCTACAGGAGCAGCATTCCCCACATCTGACTTTCAGTTTGTTGGATATAAAATGCTTTCTCAGCCTTTTCTGCCTTTTGTTTCCTGATTTGTCCCACTGGTACTGAAAGTCCTGTGAGTTAGACAATGATCTTAAATGTTCAAATGTGATTGCAAATCGCAACCTTTTCACTTGATTAATTGATCTGCATTATTTTGATTGAGATTAAATGTTTTGAAATGCTGAGGCTGGATGTGTCAGTGAAGCTCCAGATGCAAAGTTATGATGTGATGTTTTCTCATTAACTTGTACTGCATGTATGTTATAATATGGCTGTGACTGAGGATTATGGGGCTCGGCAGTGCAGCCTATCAAAACTGTTTATTCGATAGACAAACACTTTTGAAGACCTCTTTTAAAAACCTTTAAACCACTTTTAAAAACCTCGCTTCCCTCCACAACTTCCCAACATCAGAATTAGAATGCTACAATCTGTGCAAGTCTAAAGGAATCATTATTCCATTATGATACCCATTATTCACCCTTTTTGTGTGTGAAGTAAAAAAATGCTGATTTGTGAACTTTTCTTTCAAGCTTTTTTCCCACCTATTATTCAACCATGTCTTTCAACCATGTCTGTGAAAGAACTTGTGTAGCGCTGCGAATGTCTTCCAGTAGAGTGTGTGAAAATGTGTAAAGTATCATTATTCTCTCTCATCTTCCCTAGGACCATCAGATTTTCACCCCATCCTTTTGGATGTTGCTGTTCAGAACAACCATCCATATACTTTATTTAAATTCATTCTTTTAATTTATTATTTGGATACACATTTGGATACACATGAGCTTCCACAAAGTGGTTGTTAGTTGGTCTGATTCAAAGTGAAAGCTAGATTAAAAGTTACAGTATATTAGAGTAGGACTTTATTGATCCCTTCAGATTTCTGTCAGGGAAATTAATTACATCACAGACCAACAAAATCTTAAAGGAAAAAAACTACAATAAGTGGGTTAAAAATAAAACTCTGTCTTTTCTGTTTGTCTAATGCTGCTGGGCGTTGTATTCTGAGCAAAAGAAACACAGTTTAGAACAATTTCATCACGCGGTGTGTTCATGAACATGACTTCATCAAAGATCACTGCATGCTTGATGTGAGTTAAACTCTTGGCAAAACCTGCATATGCCGTGTTATCACAAAAGGAATGCACGGTGTTATTCAGAAGCAGAAAGAGAAGAAAGAGGACCGCTTTTAATCCAGCCTCCTCAGCTCTCCATGATAGCTCTTTATTCATATCGTAAATATTTATATGAAAAGAGCATTCACCAGTTCATGTTTTGCATTTGTACTTGAAAAAAGACTATTTGATTAGCAGAGTAGTTGTTTTTGTGGATTGAAAAGTGAAAAGTTTTCTTTATCTTTTAACGTAATCATCGGCGTTTCTGTAATCTAGCGCAGATCCATTAGTCAGAGAGCATTCAGGAGGTGTGGCTTGTGTCTTCCATTATTCAGCAGAGACGCTTCCCTTTATCTTGTCGTTCATGTGATGTGCTAATCAGTCTGTGTTCACCACATGAATATAGTCACATGACAACTCCTGACTTGAATTGACACAATGGTTCTGTCTTTAACATTTAAACACTTGAAGGAAGGTGAGAACTGGTCATTCTGGTTATTCTGGCTAAAGAAGCTGTCTGTCGCGTTTTGAAACAGTCTGCCTTGTCAAGTCGGTCATGATAGCACATGTTTGAGGATCCGGGTCCTGGATTGTCTTCTCATTATTGAAATCTTTGATGTGTCTCATCAGACAGGCCCAGAAGAGGCCCTGATTAAATCACTTGGTCTACTGTCTCCACTGTCAAGCTTACACTTTGCTCCCACTCTGTCTGTGGTCTCTCTGATCGTCTGTTTAGAACGAGTCACTTTCATCTCATACGTCCACTCCCTGACCAAGATTCAGCTAATCTAATTAAAGACTCTTTGTTCCTCACAGGTTTTAGTGAGGACAGCCTCCTGTCTCTGCTAGATTTCTCCTATTCGTCCACGTTGTGTGTTCGTGAGGAGGACCTACCAGAAGTTATGGCAATGGCCCGTCACCTGGGTATGTGGCTCGCAGTGGAAGCCTGCTCTGCTCTCATAAAAGAGCAGGAACAGCAGCTCCATCATGGTAAGAACTGGGACGGAAAATGTCATGGGCATCGCCACCAGCAGAGAGAAAGCAGGAGGAGAGCGGATTTTGGATTAGAGGATACAGACGACCGCTTCAGACTGACACTGGATTCATCCAACGACTCTATAGAAGGAAGCCCAAAACGCAATTTGCGCAGGACGTCGAAAACCCAAGGCTTTAATTGCCTCCCACTGAGTCCATCACACAGAATGAAGCTCATGGACTTTAAGTCTCCCTCTTCCAAGAAGGTTGTTACAACCAGACAATCCATCGGGGCCTTACAGACACGGAATTACTCTCGGATATCACCAACGAACACCCGTCTTCTCCGATCTGCTCCTGGCGCAGCCTTGGAGGTGCAGCGATTGTTTCCCACACTAGAAACCCCCCGAAGAATGAAAAAGCCTCATTCTGTCACTCGGCTCCCGTGCAGCCCTGTGAGGGTAAAGCAGGAAGTAGAGGAGGTTGACGAGGATGAGCTGGATTATACAAGAGCACAGGAGAAGTACAAGCTGATGAACGTTCTTGGGTTGCAGAGAACTGCACTCCTCCCCAGACCAGAAGATTTGATTGGATGGAGACAAAAGAAGCGACTCAGGAAGCTGAAGGCTAACAACTACTCCCTGACCAAGCGGCGTAAACCACGCCCCACCTCCCCAGGCCTACCTATTGGGCCTGTGACCCTGTCACTTCCCCTCTGTAACCCCGTGACCACTCGCCTTCTCAGTAAGTCGGTGAAGACCAAGCCTGTGGGTCGAGTCGGCCCGGAGCCAACCACCAAAAAAAGGCGAAAGTCTATCGCGCAGCATATCCCTCCAAGCGACAGGAGCATGCGAAGTAAGGTTGTGCTGCCAGACATATTTGCGCCGTCCTTCAGGGGGAGGGAACTCAGACAGTCGGTGAGGCAGGGTGACCGTTCCAACCGCGTTTCCCAGCAGCCTCTGCGAAGACGCAGCACCAACAAACCTCGAGTGAGAAACCCAGTGAGGATCAAATCAGAACCAGTTGAGTTCTCTGTCTCAGGTCTAACTTATCCGTCAATCAATTGCTGTGGTCACACACCTCACAAATCCTCACCCCCGCCATGGGCACAGGCCAGAAATAAGGTCGCTGTAGACACTGTCAAAACCCCGCGTTACAACAGCAGTCGACCTGCAGGAAAAGCCAAACTCAGACGGGTCTCTGGCAGCGAGGGGGCAAAGTCAAAGTGTAGGCCCAGAGAGGTAGGGGGGAAGGTGGAAAGCCAGGCCCTGGGCGGGATTACGGATACCAGACAAAGAGTAAAGGTTAGTGAACCTGATGACTTCCAGTTTTCACAGCAGGAACCCCCTCCCTCCATCTACAACCACCCTTTGTACAAAGTCATCAAAAAGGAGCCAGCAGACCCGGTGCCAGTTGCTGCCTTCTCTGATCCTCCCTCCCCAGACAGGGGCAAGCGCCAGAGCAAGCCCCCCATCAAACTACTGGACTCAGGTTTTCTGTTCAGCTTCTGCCGGCCTGCAGGGGGGCCGATGGCGGTGCTGAAGAAAGAAGAGGAGAGTGTGGATATCTGCTTGACGCGGTCTGTGTCACAAGTTGGGGAGATGTCCCCTCACAGGGCACTGAGAGCCCGAGGGACCCCCGCCCTTCCCGTGGTCAAGAGAGAGGAGAGGAGCGCGAACCGAAGCAAGGCTCACAACCCGCAGCCAAAGTCCCGAAACAACACTCACCCCCTGACCAAATCTGCTGGACCAAAGGCCAGAAGGACCATGCCAAAGGTAGGCGGGAGGGAGGGAAGTGATTTACTGTTTACTTGCGCCGCCTTTGTTTTCAATGAAGTTGCTGTTTGCCCATTTACATTATTTTCTGCATTATAAGGCGCACTGGATTATAAGGCGCACCGTAGGTTTATGAGAAAATTACAGGCTTTTAGATGCGTCTTATTATGCAGAAAATACTGTACACATTTTTCAAAATTACCAACAATGCTGTTCTCATGTAAAATGTTTGCCACGTAAACTGTTCCTAAAATAGTCATTGATCTGTAGCACATGTTTCCGTTTATCCTTTTTTCACATTTAACATGTCATTGCTGACTCTTACCAACAGCAAGAGAAACTCCCTTTGAGCAGCAGGAGTTGTGTCATGATGGATGCTACACATCGGGCAAGGCTAAGGCAGCTTCGGGGCCCTCGGAGTCAAGCCCCCACGGTTCCAAAGGCGGCTCATGCCTGTCTTCAGTGTTCAGCCTTGTACAAGGACTGTGATGCTTTAATTATGCATCGCCTCAGGCACATTGAGGGCAAGCACTGGCCCTGTCCGGTAAGTCTTTTTAAAACATTGTTTTCTTGTGTTCTTTCTTTAAATGTAAATGTTGTGATATGTCTATTATATAAAGTTTCTTACAGCAGCATCACACACTCATTCCAGAGAGGATCAGAGAGCTCAATAGTTTTCTATGTGGTGACAAAGTTCATGCTACAGCATATAGCAGATTGGAAAAAGCAGTTGTTGGTATCCAGCGTATAATTTCGCCTTATTTAGTCGATGTCGATTGAGAGCCTTCCAGTCTGGTAGTAGAAAGCCAGTATGAGTTCACCCTATAGCTGTACAAAAATGTTTTAAGTTACATGAGCACTTCAGCAGTGAAAATTAATTTCAAGTTTTTGAGGCTACAGTTTCATAAAATAGAAGTTAGTCCTCAGGGTCTTGATATCATCAGAGTGGAGTACAAGAAGACTTAAGTGGGGATTCTTAGGGTTGAATTTGACTGCTTTTCTTAAACCTTTGCATCTTTTGCTGGTGAAGTGCAGGACTGTCACCTTGCTGTAGTTGATGCTGTGTTGCCTAGCGATGTAGATAACTGAACATAAACAAAGCTATGTACACTGATGATGTGTGTGAGTTCATTTTCTGTTGAAGGAAATCACCCTGTAGCCCACACTGTCTAGCTTTACCAACCAATTTATGGAGCGGTGCCTCTTTTAATACTTGGATTTTTCTAGAAATCGTATTTTTTCAGTGGGTCACATTTATCCAGAGTGGTATACCATACACCACTCCAGGCTCCGCAAAGAAATAGAAGATATGTCGCTACCTTATTATTTATTTCCCGTGCTTATGTTTCGTGTCCGTTCTGTTAACCCATTGTTTTCTCTCTCTGCTGCACAGCTCTGCAGTAAGACGTTCTTTCGACTGAGGAATGTACGCAGCCACATCCGCACCCATGACCCCAAGTTGTACAAATGCCGGAGCTGCATTGTTGCTGGTTCCTGAGGTGATTCCTGAGGGGATTGGTGCAATCCTGAAGTGAGTTGGGTGAAAGTGACACTATTGTTCAAGGTTGACCTGCTCTTTGCCCTACAGCTGATAGGCCTCATGCTTGTTTTATCTGAAAGTGAGCTTTTAATTATTGAGGCTGTGTATGCATTTATGTCTTTGTTCTAGCTGAAGAAACTATCGATACACTTGCGATTGACATGCATACTGATTTATTGTTTGTTTTTCGTCAACATCTTGTGTGTTTTCCAGGATGAAGGCTGTCGGTGTCGGCACCAGCGTGCAGACTGAAGCCAGAGGCATGTGATCGATCAGCAGCTTGTACATAATGTGTTCGTTATACACAAGCACAACCGTCTGTGGAAAGGCATAATTACTCTGATTCTAATCATTGCCATCACCAATGATTGCTAATGTTATTTAAAAAAAACCTCGTCAAGGTTGCTGGTCCGTTTCTGCTTCTCCGTAGCTACAGAAGGTTAAACTTGAACATTTCACTCAGGGGCAGGGGAAGGTGATGCCACGGTATAAAGCAAATTTAATGTAATGCTCTGTATAAAATGAAATGTAAAGTGATTGTTTTTTGCTATAACTGCTACTCATTGTTATCCTTATTTTTCTATGTATTGATGAATTTTTGAGTGCACTTATATCATAGCTTATGTTGTAAACCTAAGAAGAGACAGTGACGTTGAAGGTTTCCAGAGGGAATACTTGAAGTGATGCTCACGCTGGAGGGAATACTTGAAGTTGGAGGAGGTTGTAGGAGGGAGACTTGGCCTTTTTTCAGTGGATCTTCATCCTTTTGGTGTGCTAACTTTTAAATAACTCATCTAGTCTGTGCCTCCTTTTGTATTGATCTGCTAGTCTGTTGTGGTCCACGAGTCAGAGAAGACTCAAATGACGCCACTGCATGTGTATTTGCAGGCTGTTTGTAGTCCACTGTCTTTTTAATGCTGCCAGTTTGAAAAGGGAATCGTGTCTCGTTTTAAATGTGAATTTCTCAATATTAATCAACAACTGTGTCATTGCAGGTGTTTTATTGTTATCATCTTCCACTTTATTTTTAAGACATTCATAGTCTTGTTCTGCTATAAATGCTTCGGATACTGCTAACAAAATGCAATTGTGCTCACATGAAGAGATGTTTATGTTTTACAAACTGACTTTAAAAATAAATGAGCTGCCTCGCTATCTGTTAGGCTGAATAAATTTTTGCTTTTTATATGTTTCTCTTGCTTCCACGGTGTTTTTGTACTTTGTTCATGTCACTGTAGCTGGAAGAAACATTAAAATCATTATCATGATTGATAGCATGCAGACATATCTGTAAGACAGTGCATCCTTGTTAAAACAGAAGTCAGCTTTGTTGATGTGTTGTTTTGCTGCTGTATTACAGTAGGTGTCATGTTTTGAGTGATTCATTAAGAGCATAAATACTGAAGGGGATGAGCAGAAACAACGACCTACTAACCACTTGGGTCATATAAAATCATTTATGGCTTTTCTTGCTGCTGTTGGTCAGACAGAAAATGTATGGCTTTTAGAAGATTTTTTTTTCAACAATGTGCCAACATTTTAATACCTGGGGGGAGTTAACGCACCAGGAAATAGAAATGAATCCTCAACATGATTGTCCAATAAAATTCTGTACAATTTTTCTTGAAAGGATTTTAATTAAAAATACTTGTGATTGTTTTTGACCTGTGTGGAGTTCATCTGCCTTCCTCCCAAAGTCCGTGGTTGCTTGTGTCTACATACAGTTTTATTATGACGATGGACTGCGTGACGCCTCTGTGGAGAGTAAAGCATGAGTTCTGTTTGAGGAGGTCACAGATGAGCTTCTGGCATGAATCACGTTTTTGCATCCTTTCTGACTGAGTCATAAACCATGAAAATGGGGCCTTTATCTTATCTTATACATAGAGTCAAGATGAAACAGTCGTGTCCAATCAGTTCATGTCTTTGATGACTGATCTGGAAGACATTTGGTCGTAACAGCAATGGAAAAAAAAAACTTAATATGAAGACATTTGTGTTCATTAAGGTCAAAATATGCTCTATTTGGAAATTATTTTTGAAAAGTGTGAAAATAAGTAAAGAAGACATGAAAGAACATAAAGTCAAAGTCCAAACATGTATATTGGGGTAGATTATGCAGTTTTATTCACCTAAAAACATTTTTCATAGTTCTTCTTAGGACTAGACGATTCAATCGGTCGGTGATGATGATGATGATGATGATGATGATGTCAGTGGGTTTAAAAATAAATCCACTGGGACAGCCCCGACTGGGACCTCAATTAGGTTTGGTCTTCATCCTCTCAGAAGGTATATGTCCATATCAGGAGTAAAAATGTGTTTTACCAGGTGTTTTATCCACATCTGCTCAAACATGTTTTCATCAGGCTTGAATCTGCTTTGTTCTCCAAGTTTAAATCTCATGTGAAAGTCTGGAGACTTTATTAAAATTGTCCAAATCTGGTCTGTTCAAATTTGGAATACATCATCAGTTGCTGACCTCAGGATCATCGGGCCTTGTAACCATTTATAACAGGACACGGTCAGCGAGGACGACTCACCAAGATTAAATAAGTCTCAGAGTATGTTCCATATAAAATCAGATTTCATACTTAGCTGGATGCTAGTATAATTTTGTGTCCCAACCTGGGATCATACTTGAAAATGTAAACAAACATTCTGAAAAGAAAGGAAAATTTTTAATTTTGTCCCCTCCCTATTGACATTATCACAGTCACAAAGCCATGAATAGTAAAGGATTATATTTAGAGACTTTGCACTGATTAATGAGAGATAATTTAAAGGAGGAAAAATGGTCCTGGATTTATTACATCAACAGTGCATTCACGACTGACCGAATAAGATTAGGTCCAATTTTATTTTCCATTGGTACAAAAATGCATCTTAAGAAGGGAGTCGGAGACTGAAGGAGGGAAATAAAGCTCAGTCAGGGTAATTCCTGATTCACGAATAAAAATATTCATGAATATTTTCAATTCTAGTGAATTCCCCCTACCTTTCCTTCCTGTATTTTTTTAAATATTTCTGTTCTGTATTTTCTCTAATAAGACTACTTCTACACTTCTCCCCCACCAAATCACAGACCTTATGTTGAAACCTCAGCATTTGCAGAAGTGTTGATGGAGCAAGCTGCCAAACTAATTTGCAGCTGCTTCTAGCTCTCCCAAGCTGTGAAGGGACTCGTCAAAAAGGGAATTTTTCGGCAAAGAAAAACTCACCAGGTATCTGCTGTAATGAAAAAGGCTCTTCCCAGTCAAACAGAGCTCAGACATCTCCTTGGACTTTGGTTAAAATCAGGAAATAAAAAAAACAACAACAGAAAACAGGAAAAGAAAACACCAGGACTCACATGTACATTACTCTTTTGAGTATTGGCCCTTTGATTGTTCAAATTTCAAGAGTCTCAAGTCTTGTTCTAGCTCTGCTTTAAGCAGTGACGTGCGGTGAGGTTCATGGCTGGTGAGGCACCGACGTCATCATGATCACGTGATCAGATTTAATTTTAAATATGAACCAACAGTGTAGCTTATCCACCATTTAATTAGCAACAGTGAGTGGGTTATGTTAAAGTGTCATTGCAGAATTATTTACACATACAAACTGTAACACACAAATAAGCATATTTGATTAAAAAAACGTAATGTTGTTGTTACGTACCTATTAATATGTCAGGTTTACTTGTAAATGAAGTCCATGCGCCGCTCCCTCTGAACAAACGCATCAATAACTTATTTGTAAAAATTGTCCGTATCTTCCTTCAGTTAGTAATATTTAATCCTCCATTTGAATAGGTGAGCGGGAAAAAAAAATTGCTGCACTTGACTTAATGTAGAACGTAGCCCGCATTCACAAGCCAGAGGGCACAAGCAAGAGGGCACAAGCCAGTGTCTTATTGTGCCGGTCCCAAGCCCGGATAAATACAGAGGGTTGTGTCAGGAAGGGCATCCGGCGTAAAACTTTTGCCAAATCAAAGATGCGAATCAAACCTATGACTTCCATACCGGATCGGTCGAGGCCCGGGTTAACAACGACCGCCATCGGCGCTGTTGACCTACAGGGCGCCGGTGGAAATTGGATTACTGTTGGTCGAAGAAGGAGAGGAGGAAAGTGTGGCCGTAAGAAGAGACAGAAGAGGAACGCCAAGAGTATAGGACTGAGAGTAGGGACGTTGAATGTTGGAACTATGACAGGAAAAGGTATAGAGTTGGTTGACATGATGCAGAGGAGGAAGGTAGACATACTGTGTGTCCAGGAGACCAGGTGGAAAGGTAGCAAGGCTAGAAGTTTAGGAGCAGGGTTCAAGTTGTTCTATCATGGTGCAGATGGGAAGAGAAATGGAGTAGGAGTTATCTTGAAGGAGGAGTTTTTTAGGAATGTCTTGGAGGTAAAAAGAGTGTCAGATAGAGGAGCACACAGGTAGACTACATCTTATGTAGACGGTGTAATCTGAAGGAGATCAGTGACTGTAAAGTAGTGGTAGGCGATAGTGTAGCCAAACAGCGTAGGATGGTGGTGTGTAGGATGACTCTGGTGGTGAGGAATATGAAGAGGACAAAGACAGAGCAGAGGACGAAATGGTGGAAGCTGAAAAGGGAAGAGTGTTGCATGACTTTTAGGAAGGAGTTAAGACAGGCTCTGGGTGGTCAGGAGGTGCTGCCAGACGACTGGAAAACTATAGCTAATGTGATCAGGGAGACAGGTAGGAGAGTACTTGGTGTGTCATCTGGAAGGAAAGTAGATAAGGAGACTTGGTGGTGGAATTAGGAGGTACAGGAGTGTATACAGAGAAAGAGGTTAGCTAAAAAGAAGTGGGACACTGAGAGGACTGAGGAGAGTAGACAGGAGTACAGGGAGATGCAGCGTAAGGTGAAGGTAGAGGTAGCAAAGGCCAAACCAGGGGCTTATGATGACTTGTATGCTAGGTTGGACAGTAAGGAGGGAGAGACTGATCTATGCAGGCTGGCAAGACAGAGTGACAGAGATGTGAAGGATGTGGAGCAGGTTAGGGTGATTAAGGATAGGGATGGAAGTCTATTGACAGGTGCCAGTAGTGTGATGGGAAGATGGAAAGGGTACTTTGAAGAGTTGATGAACGTGGAAAATGAGAGAGAACAAAGAGTAGAAGAGGTGACTGTTGTGGACCAGGAAGTAGCAAAGATCAGTCAGGATGAAGTGAGGAGGGCATTGAAGAGGATGAAGAATGGAAAGGCAGTCGGTCCTGATGACATACTTGTAGAGGCTTGGAAGTACCAAGGAGAGGTGGCAGTAGAGTTTCTGACTGGGTTGTTCAACAGGATCTTAGATAGTGAGAAGATGCCTGAGGAATGGAGGAGAAGTGTGCTGGTGCCCATTTTTAAGAACAAGGGAGATTTGCAGAGTTAGGGCAACTACAGAGGAATAAAGCTGATGAGCCATACAATGATGTTATGGGAAAGAGTAGTGGAAGCTAGACTAAGGGCAGAAGTGAGCATTTGTGAGCAGCAGTATGGTTTCATGCCAAAAAAGAGTACTACAGATGCAGTATTTGCTTTGAGAATGTTGATAGAGAAGTACAGAGAAGGCCAGACGGCGCTGCATCGTGTTCTTGTAGATCTGGAGAAAGCTTATGACAGGGTGCCCAGAGAGGAACTGTGGTATTGTATGAGAAAGTCTGGAGTGGCAGAGAAGTATGTTAGAGCAGGGCAGGACATGTATGAGGACTATAAGACAATGGTGATGTGTGCTGTAGATGTGACAGAGGAGTTCAAGGTGGAGGTGGGACTGCATCAGGGATCAGCTCTGAGCCCCTTCTTGTTTGCCATGGTGCTGGACAGGCTGACAGACGAGGTTAGACAGGAATCTCCATGGACTAAGATGTTTGCAGGTGACATTGTGATCTGCAGTGAGAGCAGGGAACAGGTGGAGGAGAAGCTAGAGAGGTGGAGATTTGTCCTGGAATGGAGAGGCATGAAGGTTAGTTGCAGTAAGACAGGGTACATGTGTTTGAATGAGAGGGACCAAAGTGGAAGAGTGAGGTTACAGGGAGAAGAGATCAAGAAGGTGGAGGATTTTAAGTACTTAGGGTCAACAGTCCAGAGCAATGGAGAGTGTGGAAAAGAGGTGAAGAAACGTGTACAGGCAGGATGGAATGGGTGGAGAAAAGTGTCAGGTGTGATGTGTGATAGAAGAGTTTCAGCTAAAATGAAAGGAAAGGTGTACAAAACTGTGGTGAGACCAGTGATGTTTGGTCTAGGGACAGTGTCACTGAGGAAAAGACAGTAGACAGAGCTGGAGGTAGCAGAGATGAAGATGCTGAGGTTCTCTTTGGGAGAGACCAGGAAGGATAGGATCAGGAATGAGTACATCAGAGGGACAGCACATGTTAGAGGTTTTGGGGATAAAATCAGAGAGGCCAGACTGAGATGGGTTGGACATGTCCAGAGGAGAGATAGTGACTATACTGGTAGAAGGATGCTGAGTTTTGAACTGCCAGGCAGGAGGCGTAGAGGAAGACCAAAGAGGAGGTTTATGGATGTAATGAAAGAGGACATGATGGTAGTTGGTGTGAGAGAAGAGGATGCAGAAGACAGGGTTAGATGGAGGCAACTGATTCGGTGTGGCGACCCCTGAAGGGAAAAGCTGAAAGGAAAAGAAGAAGAAGATTTGTTTGATTTTCCATTTTTTTTCTTTCATGATGGCAGGTGAGGCCGTGCCTCCCCTGCCTTCCCTGACCGCACATCACTGGCTCTAAGTCAGTAGCAGTAACTGAACAGTAACATTGTAAGCGTGCTCAGGTTCTGGAGGACTGCTGAAACATTTTACCAACAATACCAAAACCTGACACTAGATGACATCCTATACTAAAACATTAACAATGACTGCTCTGTAACAGTGAGACTTCAATGCAAAATGGTTCCAGCTTTATAAATTGGAAACCCCCAGACACCCCTGTAGTCCAGTGTCTGAGTCTGAAGATGGAAAACAGAAGTCGGTTTCCAGATCAGAATAAAAAACAACCCATGGATCTTGGTTCTGTGATGGCCTTGCTTGACATTAACATATGAATTTCCTTTACATTCATATAAGGCCAGCTTCACTGTGATGATTGGAAGTCCTTCTAAATGATTGCGGTTGAAGCTCAATTAACTTTTAAAAGGTCAACAGTGAAGGAATCTGGTTGTGGGTCTGAGGAAACTGTCTAAGCATAAGATTAGTGACAACACACAACGATTACTGCTTCAACAAAAAGAAGAAGTCTAGTAATAATGTGAGGGTATTTATATTAAGGTGTCAAAAAGGTTAAAACAGAAGAAAAGAAATGTTCCCCTCTCAATACCATTACCCCAGTCAGTGGCACCTAATTATAGAGCAGCGCTCCTACATGCTGCAGCATTATTCAGGGGCCTTGGTATACTTTTTCAGACTCATAACCAACAGACCTGACTTGGGTTACCCTTGTCCCACCAGCACTGCATATGTGGGCTTATAAGAGTTTTGGGAGCTATGGAGAGCACGCCCAGGAACAGCTGACAATTTATGCTGGTGGGGCCCCCACATTCTCAAAGAGAGAGAGAGAGAGAGAGAAGGAAAGAGAAAGGGGGATGGAGAGGGTGGAAAGAGAAAGAAGGGGTGGGATTAGAGTGGTTTGAAGGGGTAAAAGAGAGAGAGAGAGAGAGAGAGAGAGAGAGAGAGAGAGAGAGAGAGAGAGAGAGAGAGAGAGAGGAGAGAGGAGAGAGAGAAGAGAGAGAGAGAGAGAGAGAGAGAGAGAGAGAGAGAGAGAGAGAGAGAGAGAGGAGAGAGAGAGGAGAGAGAGAGAGAGAGAGAGAGAGAGAGAGAGAGGGAGGGAGGGAGAGAGGAAGAGTAGGGGAGGCTGTCTTGTTTGTAGCTTGTCAGCAATAGCTTGAGACAAGCTTCCCCTCCATGTGTGAAAGCTACTTGGCAGGAATGCTTGGGCTGTACCAAGTGCGTCCAGACGAGAGGGGGCTTCTAGCACAGACACAGACCCGGATTGAGGAGCCAGTGTGTGGTTGAAGTAATCCTTCCCTCTTTGATGTTGCATCTTTGTGGATGTGTGTGTGCGTGTGTGTGTGTGTGTGGAGGAGGAGGGGTGTGTGTGTGTGTGTGTGTGGGTGAGAATGGGGCTGGAGAGAGAGCTCTATGGATATGCACTGTCTCTCTCTCTCCCCAGCAGCAACAAAAGAGAGGGAATGAGACACCCCCCAACACACACACACACACACACACACACACACACACACACACACACACACACACACACACACACACACACACACACACACACACACACACACACACGACCACCTCCTCTCTCTCTAGCTCTCAAGAGAAAGAAAGCAAAAAAAAAAGGAAAAGAAGATGATGAAACCCGAAGTGGTTCTGCAGTGTGAATTGTGTGTGTGCATGCATGTTTGTGTGTGTGCGTGTGCGTGTGTGTGTGAATGCACAATAATACACACAGATGCTCCTGAGAGCATCTGCATATTTGTGTCTTCATGCATGCCAGCGTGAATAGTTTCAATTTAATCTGTTTACTAACAGTCTGTGTGTATCCGGCGTTACACTATTTCTGATCGCATGTGTGTGTGTGGGTGACGAGTCCAATCTGTGGGTGGGTTAACGTGTGCAATTGTCCTGTGTGTTGGAGTGGTGTGATCATGTTATGTGTTTTCTCCCCAGTAGAGGTTGTTATTGTCTAGAATATTGTAAGAATGTGTGTGTTTGTATGTGTGTGTGTGTGTGTGTGTGTGTGTGTGTGTGTGTGTGTGTGTGTTTGTGTGTGTGTGTGTGTGTGTGTGTGTGTGTGTGTGTGTGTGTGTGTGTGTGTGTGTGTGTGTGTGTGTGTGTGTGCGAGGTCAGTCTCCAGTAGCCTGTTGCTTTTTGTCTCTGACTGCTCTCAGCTCTACATAAGGAGGAATGCAGACCGAGGTGGATTCCTGCAGAATTCTTTTTCTCTGGCTTCATTACTCCCAGTACTATTGCAGAACAAGAACACACACATTTCTTATGGTTTGTTGAGACAAAGAGGAATATACAGTGGAAAGGAAAATATTCCACCCGCATTGTTTGTCTGGGTTATTAGAAAAACTTATGAGCTACTTGCACAAAAACTGCTTAAAAGGCTCAGAACAACAGTGTTTGTTTGTTTTTTACATTCTGCATAAAGTTTCTTTTACTGACTACTGCTCTCTCAGAATTAGTCAACTCCTGAACTGCATGCCTATTAAAAGCATATATTTTTAAATCAGATGTCCTTAAAAACACAGAAACAGCATTCAAAGACATATTTTAGCACCAGAGGCCAATGTTTTTTCTTCTGTTTAGGTCTTAAAGTTACATAATGGATCCATGCCTGAACTCCAAGACGTTCAACATTGTTAACCCAAGAGCAGAAGAAAAGTTGGCTCCAGTAGCTGAAAACCATCTAGATAAGACACTAAAGTTTTTGGGAGACTATACTGTATATAAAGCTATAAGCTTTAAGTCCTGGAGGAGGAATAATAAAGCTGATGCTCAGAAGAATGTGGCAGTGAATGGACCAAAGAACTGAAAGTGGGAGGTGCCAGTTTACCTCCTGAGCACTGCCCAGGTGCCCTTGAGCATTGTCCCCCTACATGTTACTCATTGGGGTCACCACATGCTGCTTTACCTCCTAATACGTGCATGCTTACGGGCCCATGTGTGTGTGTGTGTGTGTGTGTGTGTGTGTGTGTGTGTGTGTGTGTGTGTGTGTGTGTGTGTGTGTGTGTGTGTGTGTGTGTGTTATGGGCCTGTATACACACACACACACACACACACACACACACACACACACACACACACACCACACACACACACACACACACACACACACACACACACACACACACACACACACACACACACACACAAGGTGAGGGTTAGGTTATGGTAAGGTTAGGTACGGTTAGGATTAGGTTAGGGTTAGGTAAGAATTAGGTTACGGTTGGGTTAAATTAGGATTAGGTTAGGGTTAGGTTAGGGTTGGGTTAGGTTAGGATTAAATTAAGGTTAGGGTTGTGTAAAATTAGGATTAGGTTAGGATTGGGTTAGGTTAAGATTAGGTTAAGGTTAGGGTAGAGGAAGGTTAGGGTTATGGTTATGGTTAGTGTCAGGTTAGGTCAGGTTAACGTTAAGTTGGGTAAGGGTTAAGGTTAGGGTTATGTTAGGTTAAGGTCAGCCTTGGGGTTAGGGTTAGATTAGGGTTAGGCTAGCGTTAGAATTAGGATAGAGTTAGGGTTTGGTTAAGGATAGGTTAGTTTTAGGTTTAGGTGAGGGTTAGGGTTTGGTTAAGGTTAGGTTAGGTTAAGGTTAAGGTTAGGATTAGGGTTAGGGTTAGGTTTAGGTTTAGGGTCAGATTAGGGTTAGGTTAGCATTGGGGTTAGGTTAGAGTTAGGGTTTGGTCAGGGATAGGTTAAGGATAGGCTTACATTAGGGTTAGGGTTTGATTAGGGTTAGTTTAGGTGAAGGTTAGGATTAGGGTTAGGTTTAGGGTTAGATTTGGGTTAGGATTAGGTTAGGTTAGGTTAGGTTAGGTTAGGTTAGGTTAGGTTAGGTTAGGTTAGGTTAGGTTAGGTTAGGTTAGGTTAGGTTGGTCAGGTTAGATTAGGTTAGGTTTGGTTAGGTTAAGGTTAGGATTAGTGTTAAGGGTTAGGGGTTAGGGTTACGGTTAGCCGGAATGTTGCTGGAACGTGATGTCTTTCTAAGCGCCTTCTATGCACCAAATTGTCTCTATAAAAATAGAGACAATTTTACTTTGTCTATTTTATAGAGACAAAGTGAAATTGTCTCTATAAAATAGATGAAATGTTTTTTGTTAAATGGGGGGAATAAGTTTGAGACTGTAGTAGTCAGTAAAATCAGCATTTTATCTATAATATGGGGTAAATTTCACATTTAACATTTAAAACTGCCTTGAGTTGCTGCGACCAGCCGATGAACAGTTTTGCAGAAAAACGTAATATACAGTGCGGCCT